>CM062514.1:13732848-14332848 GCA_031439585.1 Pterocarpus macrocarpus
AAGAAAATATGAAGATTTAGAATAAAAATAAATAACACGAAAAAATCAAATAAAGTACATAAGAAAACAATCAATAAAAAGATAGGTTTTAGGTTATTAATTTCATTTGATTTCCCAAGTCATGTGTTAACTTATTATAAAATAAACTCTAAATCAAATAAATTTGAAAATCAAATTACTCAAAAATAATAATCGAAGTTCAATCCCTTGATAAAGTGATTATCTTAAAAAAATTAGATAAATTAATTCCTTAATCTTACCTAATTTATCCTAAGATTCAAGCACAATATTCATAGGATCAATGAGGGATAAAGTGAACTATAATAAAAGTGGAATAAGCATAGGCACGAGATTTTTCATAATCACTCCTATGGTGTTGTAGGAATAGCATAATCACTTTTATGTTATACAAGGTTACAAGGAGCACCTCTCCTGAGTTTTTGGAAGCCCTACCATTATTATTAAAGTTTAAGCCCACATCTTTGAAATTTGGAAGGAAGAGCCATCAACTTGTTGATGACTTACCCAAGTAAAAGATGAAGAAACCACCTTGATAAAAAAAAAAAAAGGCCATATCTAATTTAGGGACATTAAACCAAAGTGCTTGTTAGGAGACAACCCAACTTTTCTAGCCCTATTTCCTTAGTTTGTGTGTTCCAATACTTATTTGAATTTTTATGTATTTAAGTTTTGTTTCATGATTTTGTATTTTTGTTTTTAGGTTATCTTACTTTCTTTTATTCTTGTTTTATAGGTTGCAAGAAGAGAATTAGGTGCATGATGCAAAAGGAGAAGAGTAAAAGGCCACTAGAATACAAAATCAGCAAAAAAAGATAGTACAGACAAATGCACTGTAGCACATCCATTTGTACTAGAGCATGGTTGTGCAACATGGCACACTTTTGAAACAAGGCAAATGCATCGTAGTGCATTTGTTTGTGCTATAGTGCAATTAGCAAAATAGCCCAAACTTATTTGAGCAAAACTTGCCCACTCTCTTACTAGTAGTGCCAGCTGATCTAGACTTTGATGACTATGCATAGAACTCCGAGGAAGAGTTTGGCAAGGATGATAATTAGGGGAGTTTTTTCATACCCCTTTTGCACTTATTTTTACATTGGGGACAATATTATTTTCTAAGTTGGGGGATAGAAAAAGCATGCACATGCATTTTATTTGCTTCTGTTTACTCTTATGTATTTTATTTTCTTCAAAAAAAAAAAGATTTTCTAATTTAGGTAGTTTTTGTGTTTTTTTTTTTTTTTTTGTGTCTATTTGTTGTCTTTGGCTCCATCATATGATATGATTATTAGCTTTGATCTTTAACCCCTTAGAAACTATGAATTTTGATGCAAGTCTTGAAAATTCTCTTGTGCACCCATGATTATTTTGGAAAGGATCACATGCTAATGCACTATTCCTAGGGCTTAGCAACTTAAGATTGATAATCATCATGCTTTAATACTTTATTTAAATTGAGACATGCATCCATTTTATTTAAATCCCTTTGGAAGTAAAGTGGGTGAATTCTATCTTTAGAAAGGATTTAGGCCATGTTTGGAAGTCTTCATTGAGCATTAATACTTACTTGATGACATTTTATCCATAATCACTCCTTTTGAGCTTAGTGGCCTATTTTTGTGGATTGAACCACATTATAAACTTTGAATCCATTTTCTTTCTATCCATTTTCAACTTTGGATTACCCTTAAGCCTGCAGCTTCTAAATTCATGAGAATAGAGTAATACCCTCACCATAGTGACTTCATGTTATTCATTATCAAAATGAGTGGATAAGTTCAAAGGGAAAAGAATGAAATTGAAAAAAAAAAAAGGAGAAGAAAGGGGGCAGTACAAGGAAAAAGGTGGTTTTAATCAGATAAGAGGAAGCAAACTCTCTTCTAAGTCTCATAGCCACCAAAGCCCAAATGTTCAAAATAAAGAAGACATGAAAGTTACAACCAAACTAAGTTGGGGTGGCCTAAGCTAGGTAATGAGTTTAGGAGTAAGGGTTGCTCAAGTTGAGCATAACACAAAGCTAAGATACCTTTCAGCATATCTTTACCCTTAGCTTGACATTGCAAGCTTGAAAAAGACCTATTGGTTTTTGGCCAAATGAACTCATGTGGATATAGAGACGGAGGGTTGTGAATTTAGGATAGTGTTGTATCTTCGTAAACAATGTATTGGTATGAACTAAATCAATTCTTTGTTGCTTGCCTTGTTTGCACACACTTGATCTATCTCCTTTATAATGTGCTTGCACAATTGAATGGTCTTTGATATTTAGATGGGAAATGATAGTAGCTTTCGAGTTAAATTTTCCGAGTTAAATTGTGGAGCAATGATAAAGAGAAAATTGGTTAGCAACATCTAGACGCATTAAACTTATTGATTTTGATTTTGTCATTTTGTTCCTTCCTTTCTTTTTTTGTAGATAGTGTTATTTTGGTTTAAGTGCCTCCTTGAGTTTCGCGGTCTTTATAGAGGGATGTTTATCGTGGGGACTGCACAAAAAGATTTTTCTCTTTTCTTTATTCTATCGTTTCATTTCCTTTCTTGCTTGGGGATAAGTAAGCTTTTAAGTTAAGGGTTGTGATAATTCTGTGCAGTGAGTTATTTTTGTTTGCTTTTTAGTTACTTGGATTTATTTAGTGTTTTATTTACTTTTAGTTAATTATTTTAATTTAGCTTTTTTCTAGTTTGATTGTCATTTTTTCATATTTTTACATATCTATTTATGCCTTTGTCTAATTATCATTAGGTACAAGCAAGCATAGAGCAACAGAGGAGCAAAAAGGAAAATTTTTTGCCTAAGCCAGTGCATTATAGCGCATTGGAGCATGCTATAGTGCATTCAACAAAATCAAAATTGATAGACTTTTTGGTTTTATGCTATAGCAGAACTTGTTGAAGAGAAAAGCAAAAAAAGAAAAATTTTCACCCAAGCCAGCGCACTACAACACACTATAATGCATTCAACAAAATTGCAACCAATAGAATTTTTGGGGTTACGCTATATTGAAACTTGTTGTGTTATAGCATAATGTCGACTGCACAATTTTTGGGCTCGGGCCAATATCAGTAAAGGGGACCCATAGGCTATAAAAGGCCAACATTTTAGAGTCCCAAAAGATAGTTAAACAATGTAATAAGGATAAGTCATTGAGAAAACTATACCCTAAAAGCTATCTGTTGAAGTAGGAGAGCCCAAGTCATTATGAGATCTTCTTTTCAAGGTGACCTTCCTGATGTGAGACTCGTTACATTGCCACTCCATTCGAAAGCTAGTGTCCTGACAGCTACACTCTGTGACACTTCACTCAATTATGGTCAACCCCTTTGCCGTTTAGAACCCTCCACAAGTAACTATCTCCAGTTGGCTGACTCTTAATGAAAGCACTATTTGTAACGAGCATAAGTTCTTGAGAGAATTACATCCCAAAAGAGTGGAAGAGCCCAAGTCCTTATAAGGCCTCCCTTTCGTGGTAACCTCCCCAATATGAGACTTATTACAAACACTTCCAGACATAAAACAGAAACCCTGGAGAGCCAATGTGAAGATTCAAGGATTATAGAGCTCAATGCTAAAAGGGAGAGATCCTCGTTCAAGTTCAATCCCAATTTCTAGCTTGGGTTTTCTATGGTATTTTATTTTTTTGTTCCTTCTTCTTCTCTTTTTGTTTATTTTTATTTTATTATGAATTAAGACCCTCTTGCTAGGACATTGATGTATCCTATTGTATGACAATCTTGCTTATGGATGGACATTGATTTTGTTTTTATCTTAATGGCTTAGTGTTTGTGTTTGTGCTTCATACCTTTAATTGCTTGATCACTAGTTAATTGATTTGGGAATTTACAATAACTCAAGAGAGGGTTTGTGAATATAGCCTCTTAACATAAATACTGTGAGCTGAGTGAAAACTAGATAGGCAAATGTTGTTCATGTGATCAATCTAGGAATCCATAGAACGTTAACCTTTACTTGGATTAGTTTGTGGCTAAGAGACAACCAACCAATCTAGGATAAAAAGTATTGCTTGATTTCGAAAGAGGCTAGGAATTAATTAAGGGAGTTCGGTCATTAGTCAATTAAGATAAAAATTGCTTAATTGAAATCCATGGTAATTGCATCTATAATTGGAAATCAATTAGCCTTAGCCTATATACTATTGCATTTTTCTTATGTGATTAACTACTATCTTACCTCCTTATTTTTCTTATTTATTTACTTTCATTAAAATTCTAGCTTCTTTTTCCTTGATTTTGCTTTGTCCAAATAGTCATTCTCTTTAACAACTTGGTATTTGATCTATCCTCGTGGGACGATAACTCTTTTCATTTCATCACTTTATTACTTGTACAACTTGGTATACTTGTCGGAGTCGCATTAGAATCCAATGAACACATGATAGTACTAGTTATAATTAATATATCTATATATGTAGATGTCTTAACCAAGTACCAAACCATGTTTACAGAGGCCACAAGTCCAGAGAAAGTGAGTAGATTAAAATGAAAAACTTAACAAAAATTATAGTAAAACAAAATTTCTAAACAGCTCAAAAGTCCCCACCATCAACCTGCAACATTCAACCTATTATCCCCCAACCAAGATTGAAAAATAGAGCAACAATAAACTAACCATAGATCCATCAAACCTCTGGTTGTCGTCTTCTACCACGTCCGTAAGCAAGCCTAATGGCTAGTGTGTGTCCAACTACTTGATGAGATGGAGCTGGTTTGGGGGGTGAGACCATAGCAGAGGACAACACAAGCAAGGCAGAGATCTGATGGTCTGAGTGGGTGGGAAGAAGAGGTGTTGGTAGTAGGCGGGGACAAGAGGGGTGGGTTAAAGTTGAGGGGAAAATTAAAAATAGGGTTGTGAGTTAGGATTTTATTAAACAAGGGTGTATTAGTTATTTTCAGCCAAGATGTTAATGGAGATTAGCTCTATTAGGGGTGAGGAGAGTCAAGTGTCATGTTAAAAAGTTAAAGGGCCCAAGTATAATATCGATGGATCTCAGGGGATGTTGATATAATTTGCTAAGTAGAGTACTAAGTCCTACATTATTTCGACTTTGAATTTTTTATTATTAAAACTATTATAAAATATTCAAAAAATCTAACATTGCTTTATACTTTTCTCATATAAACTATTTTTTTCAAAGAGTAGGAGATTTAGTAATTCTTAACTTGATAAATTAAGATATATCTTTGGCGATCCTTTATCATAATGAAGTTATTAATTTGGTGATCAAAACGTCATTTTGCTTTTTTTCCTCCCTAAAATAAACAAATCTGCTAATAAAGTTGGTTCTGTTTGCCCAGTTTATTGGTTTAGATGGTTCGAGTCTGATTTTCGAAGCGGTGGTTTTTTGAGCAATACCAAATTAAACACGTAACCAGTTTTCAATTTAGGTAGCGTTTAGAATGCTCACCATAGAATATAAATATTGAATGTTCACTTAAAATTAAACTGTTAATCTAAAACTATTTACAAATTTAATGGTAGAGAATAATAGAATAAGTTTAATATGTTAATATATGATATTAAAATATTATATTTTATCAAGTTAACATCAGGTAACCTATTGTCAATATCCAACTCGAAACTCAAAACTTGGTATTTGTATGTTTTTATCAATGTGAGAC
The DNA here is from genome assembly GCA_031439585.1 of Pterocarpus macrocarpus. Taxonomy (NCBI): domain Eukaryota; kingdom Viridiplantae; phylum Streptophyta; class Magnoliopsida; order Fabales; family Fabaceae; genus Pterocarpus; species Pterocarpus macrocarpus. The sequence goes on from CM062514.1 coordinate 13,738,507, forward strand.
CTAATTCAAAACTAGATATTTTTATATTGATATTTGTTAGTATAAGGTCTAATTTTTAACTCAAAATTAGATATTCATGGGACTTAATACTTAAAATTCAATATCAATTAAATAATTAAAATAAAATAATTAACTATAATAAATAAAAATAAATAAATATTTAATATCCATATTTAAAAATATGTATTTTATCATTTACCTTCAATTTAATTAGTTGAAGTGGCTGATTTGGTTCGATATTTAGGACCATAGATAATAATGTTGAGGGAAGAAGGTCGTACAAGTACGATTGGTCATGCGCGGGGTGTGGCAAGTTGATAACATTGAAGTCGGCAAGTACACACTTGTGGCTAGTAATCTAATATCTTTAGAAAACCGTACTCCACTAAACATACAAAATATGATTTAATTGGACAGACATCGTATATGTCAGAAGATAAATGTTTTATTCAATAATTTGAAGAGGTTCTTTTGAGAAACGTGTATAAATTTTATTTTGAAAAAAGATAGATGTTTATGTACTCTGCAAATTTACGACTTTTACCAACAAAAAATGAGTGTAGGTAATAAGTGAGTTATATTTTAAAAATAAATGTTTGAGAAATTAATTATTAAGAAGATTTTTAATTGCAATAATATTGAAAAAAAATTAATCTCATAATAAATATTATAAACATATTGAGCAAAGATTTAAAAGAATCTTATAACCTTCAATCTGAACAATTGGATCACACGTACCTTTCAACAAGTAAATATAGATTATTCTTATATTAAATTATCTATTCGTTGTTTTTACTTTTCAAAGGCCATCCTGGTCTTGGTCCTGTGTTTTAACTGTTGGTAGACTTAACCATTTTTAGCTAACAACATGCCATAAAAACAGAAAGCATTTGGCAAAAAAGTCAGAAGGTTCCATTGTTTAGCTATAATAAGGGGAAAGCTCTCTTTCCTTTCTTGAGATCCCATCCAGCCTTCCAATCAAGAGGTTCTCTTTCTTTCTCTTTCACTTGTATCCTGATAACCCCTAAAAATTCTCATAATGTTTTCTTACCATTATTGGTAACATTTTTTTTCTTAAATTTCTCATTTTGCAGTCACTGATCTAGATAGCGCTGAACTGCGCCCCCAGCTAGGTTCAAATAATCAAAATCAAAACCCTTCAATCCAAAGCTCTTAGGCAAATTATGAGCCTCCTTTTTTGTTTTTTAAGGTTGTTTTCTTCCTGGGTTAACTTTTCACCAGATCTGAAACTGCTTGTTTCAGTAGGGTTTTGAGACTTCGAGTTTATTTCTTCTGGAAAATTAAGCATAATTCATAAACCCGCTATTTGTTATAAAATATGCCATCATCTTGGTACATATATATAATTTATGCTTATATTATTTTGAATCTTTAATTTGATTAAGTTTTCTACAGAAAGAGTTTAAGATGGCGAGGCAGAAGATCAAGATCAAGAAGATTGACAACATTACAGCGAGGCAAGTTACCTTCTCCAAGAGGAGGCGAGGGATCTTCAAGAAAGCCCAAGAGCTTTCTGTGCTGTGTGATGCTGAGGTTGCTCTCGTTATTTTCTCCTCTACGGGGAGGCTCTTTGAATACGCTAGCTCCAGGTATATATGATGCTATGCCACTGTTTTTGACTTCTCTTTTCATTTTCATGAACTCAATTAGCAGATTCTTATGTTGTCAGGGAAATATTTGTTGCTTCATTGAAAAGATCTTATATACTTTTTAGCCTTCAGGATGAGTTTGCCATATATGCGTAAGTAGAGTTGAAAATTTTAAGAATGATTTTTTTTATATAAATTTATTTATAAATTTAATTTATGATTTTTTTTTTTACCAAACTTATGCTTGAAATCTTTTCTAAAAAAAATCTCAATTTTTTTTTTAAATTTTTTTAAGTATCATAAAATCAAAAGTTGAGATGATCTAAAAAAATTTCAATTTTTTTTATATTTTTTTAAATATCATGAAATCAAAGGTTAAGATGATCTAAATATCTGCCCATATAGTACGGAAGTCTTTCTAGTGTCTCGTTTCTGTGATGAGTGTCTGTGGGAGATGCAGAGAGATTAAGATTTTGTTTGGATTGCAGTACAGTTTATATCTCTTAGAAGGTTTTTTTTAGGAGAAAGAAAATAATTTTATATAATAAATAATAATATTTGTAATAATTTTTTATTTGTTATAAAATTTTTTAAAAGAAATATTTTTAAGATTATTTTTTATTTTAAAAAAAATTTTTTTAAAAAAAATTTTATTATTATTCTTATATTAATAATTAAAAATAATTTTATTTTATTTTTTTTAAATAAAATTTATTCTCTTAAATTTATTATTGATATATTTAAATTAAATAAAAATTAGTTTTTTAAAAATAATTCTTTTAAAAATTTTTTTTTAAAAAAATTTTTTTACAAAAATTAAACCAAATAAATCCTAACTTGCAAATCTATGAATAGCAACCTCGTATCACTCGCTTTTTTTCCTACTTTTATGGAAATTTATTAATTTATTGAAGCTTTTTCGGGATTTCATTTGGTGACTACTGAGAAATTTTATAAGCCTTATCAGAAAACGAGAAAGAAAAGGCTGGCTGCTAAGGTACGTAGAGCTTCTGTGATGAGGGTTGCTCTTAAAAAAATAATCATTTCCTATTTTATTTTTGGGCGATCTAATTACCCATATTTTCAAAGGCAAAAATCATTATTTGTAGTTTTATACAACTGTCATGCAATGGATATTTAAAAGGGTGTGTTAGATGTGAGTTAAATTATGGGAGAATTTTTTATGGGGTGTAAAATTGTATATGAAATTTCTCTATAAAATTTTATCTTCTATTTTTATCCACATATCAAATAATAAATACATCCTTTGTAATATGCTTTATCTAATGTAATAAGTGAATTGCAATTGTTTAAATTGAAGTTTACAAATTTGATTTTAAATTAATATAATTTTATAAATTTAATTTTGATCAAAAGTATCTTTAGTATAATATAATTTATGTTTGAAATTTTTATTTTAAAAATGAGTTTGAGAAAATAAATGTGATATGAATAATTTTTATCAAAATCACTTTTATTTGTGAAATTACTGAAAAATGTATATATTGTAATGTTAATATTATCTTTTTTTAACGATTATTTTTTAAAATATTTTAAATTATATAGTTGAATAGAATATAGAATATACAATAAAAACACTTATGAACAAATTATTATTTAAATTATAAATAAAATTTTTGAAACACATGACATATTATAAAATGGTAGTCCTAAGTAGAACCATCTTTGTTTTCTTGTTAAGTATGAGTTCATGAAAAAAAAAAGTAATTAAAAGAATGTGAAATAGAATCAGCTATAATTATTGGAGGATGGTATTGGAAATTTAATTCTTAATAATTGTTGAACGTGAATCACTGAACGGAAAAGCAAAGGTTGCTTTTACTCTAATTAGATAGAGTTTGACAGCATAATTGATTTGTGGTGAGATAGCCAAATAAAAAGTTTTCTCCCAGAATCAAGTTTATAACGTGTTGAACGTGAGTTTGGCTGCACAAATGCCAAACCAAACATTGGGAAATAATGGTCGTCTACTGTTTTTCTTTTCTTTCTATTTTTTTTTTTAATTTTTTGGCTACACACAAAAGTATTGCTTTCAGTATATAACCAATCGAAAAGTGTTTAGGGGACGTATATTTTGTGATGTAGTACGCAACGCATACAGAAAAAATGAGCAAAACGACAAAAATGACGCGTCCCTTCTCACTTTTCTAACCAATCCACGTATGGCAATGTATGTGCATACCCTTTTATTCTGTACATGGTATGGCCTTCTAGACTCTAGAGTTTCTATACATTCCCCTTATGCCTTGGATATAATTTCCATTACATACGTCTCAATTGTATAGAGCTGTGGAGTATTAACTCTAGACAACTTCACGAGCTCGTATGTTTGTGCTTCTCTAAGAAAGAAAAGTATTTTTTTTTTTAAAATTAAAAAAAATATATTTTCAGTGTTGTTATTTTGTACTTCTCAAAAAAAGTAGAAGCAAAAAATAATTAATTTTTCTGTTTTTTTAAAAAATAGATAAGGAGTTGCTTCTCTCAGAAGTAGAAGCAATAGAAGAGAGAGAAAAGTAGTTCTCAAATTTCGAATCTACTATTTTCTCACTTTTATCATTATATCCTTAATTTTTTCTTGAAAATATCACTCTATTTATTAATATTATAATTTTATAAGAAAAAAGTACTTTTACTTGTCATATTCAAATAATTTAATAACTTCTTATTTTCATAGAAAGTACTTTTATATTACATTCAAATGTAAAGTAATTTTCTGCTTCTATTTTTATTTCTGTTTCTAATTCTGTTGTTAAAAAAATATTTTTCCCAAAATTTTAACCAAGCAAGCCTCACATCTAATTCAAATAGAAAAACAAAAAATATAATCAAATCATTTTTTTTGCATTACATGGCTTGTGGTCATATGATACAACCCCAATTAGTTAGTTAGTTAAGTAGCAATTAGTGGTGTGTTTACTCTTCAAGCCCTTCCCTTCCTTCTTCTCCCCTCTACTTCAAAATTCCAAGTCACAAACACACTCTTAGAGAATGTTCTCATAGTATTTGTGTATAAATAAAAAAATATTATTAGTGTAATTCATAAGTGAGAATTGAATTGAAAGTTTGTGGAGTTTTTCTTAACTAGAATAGGAATGTTATCAATGGTGCTCTTGTTGAGAGCCTCCTCCAATGGAGGAGAGAACTCAATGTTGTCAAGGCATGAAAATGAAGTATATATATGAGGATCCATGCCCAAGTTTTACTAAGTTTCTCCATGAAGACACTAACAAAAAGTGGGAGAGGATCAAACATCAATGGTTGGTGGAGTTAGGCTTCCGGAAAGGGGAGATTGGTGAAAGTAAGGAGTCTAGCATGAAGGAGAATTTCAAATCTAAATCAAGGTAGCAAGGAATAAAGGGGTTACAAACTTCCTCTGAAGAAAAAAGGCAGAACACTAAAAAATCTTTGAAAAATATTGAGGAATTGCTGAAGTAGATGGCTCATGAAATGAGTTTCCAACAAGAAGTCTCTTGAGGTGGCAGATTAAGAATCACAAACCATTGGGGGAGTCATTGCAATAGAACTTGGTGCAGTAGTTGACAAGATGCAGGCTATTAAAGGCAGTGCAACACCAAATCTGAGCAATGGTATTGACGATCAGAGTAGTGGTAGTGGCAGTGGCGATCTCAGTAGCGACGACAAAGATTCGAGCAAAATGACCATCCACGGTTGCTCTTTAGTGGTCACGATGAACCTTATCACAGTGGAGGTAGCAGTTGCGATGAACCCTATCGCGGTGGAGGTAGTAGTAACCCACGGCGGAGAAGACAAAGCGGATGGCAGATCAGCAACAAAGGCAAAGCATTCTCAACAGGGCAGTCATCGATCGTAGCAACATTGCTTCAGATTCAAGAGAAAGAGACCAAGATGTGGGAGAAAAAGAATGCAGGGGTCCGAGAGAGGGGGAAGAGAGAAAGAGAGAGAGAGACCAAGGCAAGGAAGGATGGTGGGGCAAGAATGCGACCAATCATCAAGAAAGAGTCGCATGTAGCGATTGGTGGGGTTCATCCAATGGCGATTCTAGCGGAGAGTGCGGCGACTGGCACGTTGTCTCCTAGGGCTACATCGTCTTCCCCCTAATGGCAACTCCAATGTGAAGAGCAAGGAGGTGATGACAGCTAGGGCAAGCAAGAAATCAAGGGGGTGTGTTGCCATACTGGGTCACGCCCAATGTAGTAGAGGGATGGCTTGGGCTCTTCAAAAAGACACTAGTTCTTGCTCATGAGCCAAGCCCAAATCGAGGGAAAGGATGTAGCAAATTTTTTCTTGATACTAAGAGGACTGTATCAATTTTTTGTGAACCCAATTAAGCAATGGGATGTTGGTAGAAAACTATTGTAAATTTAAAAACAAAAATAGAATTTACTTGGGAATGTTAGGGCCCTTAGTTACATCTTCTTGATAAAAAATTTGGTTGGTTGTAATTAGAAATATAACTGTTTTCTTTCAGCAACCTTGAGAGCGAAGTTGGTTAGAGGGGAGGGCTATTGATAAACCCCAATTAGTGGGTTAGTTAGGGAATGATTAGTTAGTTAGAGAATATTCTCATATTAATTGTGTATAAATAGAAAAATAATATTTGTGCAATTCGTAAGTGAGAATTGAATAGAAAGTTTGTGGACTTTTTCCCTAACTTGAATAGGATGTTATGATCCTATGCTAGTTTGTCATCTCTTCTTACTCAATGGGTAATAAGATATTTTTTTAACGTAGTATATAAACACTGAAATCGATATATGGTCATCGTAATTTTAATAAATATAAATTTCAGTCATATATGTATTAAACACAATGTTAACTAAGGGTATGTTTGGTTTAGCTTATTTTCATAGAAAAAGTGATTTATTTTACTAAAAAAATTATTTCTATAGAAGCTATTTATTTTAACTTTTATTCGAAAATTGAAAAAAAAAGTTGTTTTAGCTTTTGAGTAAAAGTTGAAATGAATAGCTTATGTGAAAATGATTTCTTTTTAATAGTTGAAAATTGACTTTTTCTCAAAAAAAAAAAAAAATCTGAAACAAACATATCCTGAAAATAGATCTACATTATTAGTGAAGATAGTATAACAATTTAACATTTATATAATTAAAATTCACTCTTATTTAAACAATATTCACAACATATTGACTTAAGTGTATAAATCTCTATGTACAAATAATGTAACTGTTAGATAATGGAGGGTAACTACTCTAATTGAAATTTATTTTAACCAAGTGAAAAAAGAAAAATTTCAGGTAAGGTAACATAAAGTTCGAGCTAATATCAATGTTATTTCGATATATATTTTTATGTGTCAACTGATCACTGGTGATTTATATAGAAATAAGTGGGGAATTCACATCTATAACTTAGGAATCGGATGACAATATTATCATTTATCATTATATTCACTCAATTTCTCAAATGTGTAGGTAAATTTCTCATTTATTTATATATATATATATATATCACCAATAATTAATTAACATATAAAAATATATGTCCAAATAACAGGGATCTATAATTATCAATGACTCGCTATATGTTTTTGGAGAGTTTGAGCTTAATTCAAACACTTTACATATATAAGCTTTTTCTTATTATCCGTTTTGCTGCTTTTTTAATGGGGTCTACGCCCTCGTTTGCATATAATAGTACTTTCATTCATGAATGGACAATTTTATGAGTTTAATGTACATGTATATTATTTTACACTGATATTCAATCATATATTGTTATATAGGCAAAAGTGGTTTCTTTTTAAAATTATGGGTGTGAGAATAAGCCATTTGTGTCTATATGTCAGTATATGATCAGATGTCAATATAAAATTTTTTTACACTGTCAATATAAAATTTTTTTACACTGTCAATATATACAAATTAAAACTCCAATTTTATTTACACGTTCCAGAAGTTTTAAGTTTGGCTAATTTTTAAATTTTTTTTCATTTCTCAATAATGGGGATGCATAAATACTATAATAAATTTGTCTAACGGTTGTTCACGTGCCGGTCATTCTGCATCCTGCTTGCACAAGAATGATAATCTGTACATGCTTATAAAGACATTATTTTTCTTTAAGTAACAGCTTAAACTTATAAAAGTTAGTTTATGACTTAGTATTTTTATGACCAAGTAGTTCAGCGTGGATTCTTGCCGCTCCTATTCTTTTTACTCTTTTTTTTTTTTAAGTTGAATTTTAGCACATTCTACATGTTTGGTAATAGCTTATTTTGGAGAAATAATATTTTTATTTAAAAAAATGTTTAGGAAAACTTTTGATTGCCTCTTATTAAAACGAGTGTGTATTATTATCGTGTTTGGTTATTTGTAGTTTCACTACGTCCTTCTTTTACCAGTGAGTGATATCATTTTTTTATTTTTTTATTTTTTTGACGAGGATATCATTAGAATTGTTAAATTCACCCGTATATAGAATTATATTACGTACTGTCATCGCAGTGCTGCTTAAATTGCATTTTGCAGTGTATGCACTGTAGAGTAGACCAATAATACTTTTACAAGAATGCATTTTAGTGGTTTCTGGAATGCATTTTAGTGGTTTCTGTTAAGGTGAATGAGAAATATAGCAAGAGACGTACAAACTGAAGAAAATAATTTTATTTTGCTTTTTTACTCAACAAATTCCAAATTATATAGATTACATATAAAAATTTTCATGAGATGTTATACATTATATAACACTCACAGTTAACAAAAGCAATTTCCTTTAACTCAACATAATTCACACAGCTCCATAACCCCGACACCATTATCCCTAACGACAAATAACTCACTTTCAAGTCTAACATTATTCTTCCTAACATAACCAACAACTATCACTAACCAATCATCATATAACCACCAAAAGCATCAAATACCTATTAACTTCAAATTACTATTATTTTATTTTATTTTATTGAACACTCCCCCAATTTGAAGTCTTCTTCTTTATGCCAAGTCTTGCTTTTAATCTTCTAAAATCTTCAAATTTGAGGGGCTTGGTAAAAATATTAGCGAGTTGATCTTGAGTCTTCACATAAGTGGGTTCTATCTCCTTCTTGTCAACATACTCTCTAATGAAATAGAATCTTGAAACTATATGCTTGCATCGATCATGGTATACAGCAACGGGTGCAAACTTTTCTTCTTAACTCTATGCTTTTTCTTATGGCCATTTGCTAAGTTTTGCTTTCTGTCTCTCCACAGCTCCTTTGTCATTCTTCTTTGTCTTGAATACTGAATTTGACTCCAAGAGGAAGAATAGATAACTTCCAAATGTTATTCTTCTCAATAGCTTCAATCTCATCCACCTCTTGTCTTTCAAAGCTTCATCAAAGTCTAAAGGTTCACTATCAACAATAAGGTAAAACAAATTAAAAAGCTTAGTTAGGACATCATATAATTCTTCAATACTTCTCATTTTTCTAGGCTTCACACTAGAACTTCCATTAGAAGATAATGATGCTTCATATATGGGTGATAGTGGTGGAGTTTCTTCTTGGACAGTTGTCTTGGTCTCTAGATCTTCCTTCAAAGTATGGAAAGAAATCATAAGTGCTTTCTTCATTTGCTTCCCATCTCCAAGTGTTTTCTTCATCAAACTTCACATCACAACCCGCAACAATTTAATCTTTGCTTGGGTTGTACAATTTGTAGCCTTTGGAGTTTGCTTCATGGCCAATGAAAACATGCTTCACACTTTGATCAACTGGCTTTGATCTTCCTTGGTTTGGCACATCAACATAAGCAACACTTCCAGAAACCTGCAAATGATTGACACTTGATTTGATTCCACTCCATATTGTGGTGTTTGATCTTTTACGATCTTTGTTGGAGAATGATTGAGCAAATAAATTGCACAAGAAACAGTTTCGGTGCAAGATTCTTTGCACATATTTTTTGCTTTAAGCATACATCTAGCCATGTTAAGGACATTTTTAATTTTTTCTCTCTGCTATGCCATTTTGTTGTAGTGATCTAGGAACTGTAAAGGGTGGTGAATCACATTTGTCTCACAATATTCATTAAATTCTTTCGTCACAAAAACTTTAGATTTTTGCTTGAGAAAATACACCCAAGTCTTCCGACTAAAATCATCATTAAAAAAAAAAAACAAAATCTTTTACCAAATGAGGGAGGATTGATTGGCCACACACATCGCTGTGAACAAGTTGCAATGACTCATTGCTTACTTTGAAAAGTTCTTTCTTCCATATTTACCAAGGAGATATTCTTCACATAATTGATTAAGATGATTAATGGAGGGCATTTCATTCATTGTCTCCTTTTCTCCCAAGACTTTGAGTGCATCAAAATTCAAGTGGCTAAATTGCATATGTCAACACCATACTTCATCTTCTGCATTGACTTTCAAACACCTTATTTCAGTTGTATTGGGATTTAATAGACATGCTATTTCTTGTCATAGACATCTTTCCAATCAAATTAGCATTTTAATGTCTAAGCCAATTTGATCTCTAAGCCAAAGAGAAGATCTTTTGTAAGAATTCATGTCCCTTCTCAAAAAGTTGTTCCAAATTCAAAATGTTACATTCTAATTTGGAAACATACTAGGCATTTGTGGTTACCATGTTTAATAGAAATCAAAATGGTACCTTGCCTTGAATTTGGACTTTTGAAGTGCCTCCAAATGAAATAATTCCCTTCACCTTCTCATCAAGCTCCACAAATTTTTCTTTATAGCCACACGTCATTGCTTGCTCCATTATCCAAGTACCATGACTTCCTAATGTTTTTTTCTCATCTTTGAGTGCTTAAAATAAGGTTGGCTCTTTACCTTCTTTATCAACAAAATTAGCTCCTTCTTTAACATCATTAGTAACATAACGGTTTTCTGAAGCATAATGGCCAAATTTATGACAACTAAAACACTCAATATAAGACTGGTCATACCTACTCTCATTTGTTCTAGCATAGTTTCCTCTTCCTCTAGTGACTCCACTTCCACAACCCCTAGTTGAATGATGGCTGGTCTCTTCATTGGTTGAATTGTCATGGTTGTCTCCTTTCCCTTCCACCTTGGCCATGACTATACCATCCTCCTTGTCCATGTCCACATCCTTTTTAACTCTTGTCTCCTACATCACCTTTCAACGACGCCTTGGCTTTAAGGACTTGCTCCAAAGGCACATTTTTCCTTTTCAACATATTTTCTTTTTCGGCTTGTACAGCCCCAAATAACTCATCAGTGGTCATGGTGTCTAGTTCATTTGAGTTCTCAAACACCCAAGTAATAATCAATTTTTGGAGTTAGAGAGCAAAGGGTTTTACCCTTCACGTGATGATCTTGAACTTTTTCTCCATACCTCTTCACTTGATTCACATTAGCAGCACCCTCGACTATAATCTGAAAAAGATTCAAATGCCTTCATGTGAGAAGTTTCAAATTCACAATGTACAATTCAAAGTTGCACCTTTAATTTCTCTTCTCCTTGGAGAGATTTTTGCAAAAATACCCCATGCTTCTTTTGTGATGGATACATTGACCACCTTCTCGAATATCGAATCATCTAAACCTTGATGGATGAGAGACAAGGCTTATTGGTCATCTTTTTTCACCTTTGTCATTGTTTCCTTCTCATTTGAAGACAAAGTAGTCTCATCCTCTAGTTTAGAATAACCCATTTTTGTAATGTCTCAAGCATCTTGGGATCCAAGCAACATTTTCATACAACTAAGCCAAAACTCGTAGTTGTCCTTTGTAATGTGAGGAAATTGAAATGAAAACATTCTGTTATTTGTCATCTTTCAAGACTCACAAGCTCTAGTACCACTTTCTTACAGTGGAAGAGGATTATAGAAAGGGACACATACAAATTGAAGAAAATAATTTTATTTCTCTCTTGCTCAAAAACTCCAAAATGCATAGAATACTCGTAGAAATTTTTGTGAGACCTTACATATCATATAACACTCACAATTAACAAGAGTAGTTTTTCTTTATATTCCTTTCACATTAACTCCGCAAACCCAACATTATTTTCCCTAATGGCAAGTATTTAACTTTAAGTCTAACATTATTCTTCCTAATGACCATAACTAGTACTAACCAATGATCACATAACTATTAAAAGCATCATCAAATTAAATACTCATTAACTTCACATTACTACTATTTTATTTTATTTTATTCAACAGCTTCTTCTAGTACAGGCGTAAGGAAATACATATCTCCGTAGTTCACATTGCAATCAAATTAAAGCATGTAGCTATTTCAATGAAACGATGATCTTCTGAATTTCTGGATTGAACTTGAGGAAAATTTCTCCAATTCTACTTAATAAATTTTATAAGCAGAGTAGCTAAATAAATGTACAGCATCAATTAAATTTCTTTCCAACACATTATAGTACGTCACCATTAGTGGAGAAATTCTTAGATAATTTTTCTTTTTTTTCTTTTTTTCTTTTTTTCTTTTTTAACTTCAGGCATGCAAATCAAGTTTTAACCCATGTCAAGTTATATGGACCATGTTACAAGTTTATCATTTTTTTTATTAGCACAACTTTACACATGTTAAAGATTAATTTACATGCTTAAGTTGAGAAGTTCCCACTGAATAATTTCTCCTGTTAGCTTTTCAGTTTTAACAAAATTTACCAACCTGAAATGGCGTGTGAGGGTTGGGAAAGCCTTTCGTAACTCCTGTGATTATATAACTTTCCCTCGTCCTTATTGTTTTGGTTTGGTGAAGTACGAGGGACATAATTGCAAGGTATAATCAGCTGGTACATGAGACAAACGAATCGGACAGACCTCTAGAACTGCAGGTAAAACAAGTTCTTACAATTTTTTTTTCTTTTGGTTCCTCTCTTATATTTCTTAATTAATTAATTAATTATGCATGATTTGTGCCTTTCAGTAGGGCTTCTTCTCGAAAATCAACTTATGGAATTCCGAATTTTAGAATTTATAACATTTAGATAATTACTTCAATTTATTTTTCTTTGTGATACAGCTATGTAGTTAATCTAATTCCCGCTCAGTTCTTATAGGCTGTTAACGCTTTCAAAATCCCCTTACGTTGTTGATACAGCTGTACTTACAATTGGAAGTTCTGTCATTCATTTCAGCTAGAGAGTAGCAATAACGCTGAATTGCGTGAGGAAGTTGCTGATAAAACCCAACAACTAAGGTTTCTCAATTTTCTTAAAGTGAAAATTAAAGGAGTTAAAGTGTAAGAAAATTAAATGTCTTTAATTAACTTAGTGCGTAAAATCCAGTATTTGTATATTATTGTGACCAGGCAGATGAAAGGTGAGGATTTTCAAGGGCTGAACATGGATGACTTGCTACAACTGGAGAAAGCGCTTGAAACAGGACTCAAGCGCGTGATTGAGACAAAGGTACACATGTTGAGGTCATTTGATTAATTTAGACAAATCCCTAGTGCGTACGTGTTGATTTGAATATACAACCTTTATATTCAGGAAAAGCGGATTATGGATGGCGTTGCAGCACTTCAGAAAAAGGTTTGTTGTAACTTGATTAGTGATGATGAAGATAGTGTATGCCTAAATACTATATATCAATATTCTAAAAATTAGACTGAATTATCTGGTTGAAATGACTGGGCCGTGAACTAGTCAAGTATCCAGTTCAAAAAGTTTTCATTTCAACTACAGCTTAATTTTGGTTCAACTATAAATTTAACACGTTCAACTAATTGAATGAAGAACCAGAGGACTCGCAGATTCAGTTTATGTTTCATTTTTTAAAACATTACTATGTATGTAGTATATCTACTGCTCTTGAGTCTTGACCCTTGACCCTCTAAAGGATGAGTTCGTATGTTGCTGTTGTTACCCAAAAAAAGGGAAACAAACAGCTATGTGTAGGTAATTGGTGCAAGATATTATTGTTTCACATAATAAAACTGATTTCTAATTATTCTCTTTTAATGAATATTATCAAGATATGCATATATGCATATGGTAATTAAAATTATGCGCATGCATATATCCGAAGCACCACTTATAACATTAAAACCTCTATTTCAATTTTAAGATATCATTAATACACAGCCAAAAAATTAAATGACTCCAGCCTAATTGAAAGGGATGAAGGATAGCTTAGTGATTAGTTACTCACTATTAGTTATATCTATTACCATGTGTGTGTTAGTTTGTTATTGTGAGCTGCACTCTGTTGTTACGTGCAGTGCAAGCTACTACTTGTGTATATAAACACACTTGTAACTCTCAGCATTCATAATACAATCACACATTCATTCACTTCTATCACTTTCAACTCTTCTCTATTTTTCTTTCCTAGCCTAGCCCTAATACCTTTATGGTATCAGAGCCTAGTGCTCTCATGGCATCTCCAACCTCATCACAAACCTCTCAATCAATCATGGCTTCACAAGCAGTGGTGCACACCTTCTCAAATCCGGTAGCATTGAAGCTTGACGAAGAAAACTATCTTCCATGGAGGCAACAAGCTAAGTCAACCATTGAAGGCCACAATCTTCTCAATCACATCACTAGTGAAGGAATTCCAAGAAAATTTGCTTCGGAGGTTGATCAAGAAAATGGAACTACTAGCATAGATTATCAACGCTGGAAGAAGCAAGATGCACTCATGAAATCTTGGCTTCTTGCTTCGATGGGTAAGCCATTCACAACAAGAATAGTAGGATGCGAATTTTCACAACATTCTTTGCTTCACAAATCATAGCTAAGGTGAGGTAACTCAACCACAAACTCAACAACACCAGAAAGGAAGATTCGGTGAGTGATTACTTACTTGAAATCAAGAAAATTGTTGATGCGCTCATATCTGTTAATGCTCCAATGGAGGAATCGAATCAGGTAGCTACAATTTTAGATGGCTTAACAGAAGAATATGCTCCTTTTAGCACAACTCTAATCTCAAGACCAAGTTCTATTTTTGTGGGAATACTTGACGCTTTGCTCATGGCACAAGAAGAAATAATCGAAAGGATCAAATCTAGAGAAGGCAGTTCCAAGCAAACTTGTCAAGTCATTAGTCCAAGAAATTCAACAATTCCCAAACCAATCAAGGCTTTGGAAGAGGTCGTGGCAATTCTCCCTCTAGAAGAGGTGGTGGAAGATCAAGAAGAGGTGGAAGGTCCTCCAACAGACCTACATGTCAGGTTTGTGGCAAAACAAGCCATATTGCTCCTGACTGTTGGCACCGGTTTGATGAATAATTCAATTCTCTGGGAATAAGTCAGTCACACACTATAATTTCCCATCCTTTAGAGCTTGGGTATACTGACATTTGGGGCCCTACCCCCCATCCCATAGATAAATGGTGCAAGATATTATGTTCACTTTCTTGATGCATTTTCCAAGTATACCTAGATCTTTTTACTTCATAGCAAGTCTCAAACTTCTAATGTCTTTACTCAATTTAATAAAATGCTTGAACCCCAACTTGGTTATAAGTTAAAAACCCTTCAAAGTGATAATGCTAGAGAATTCTTATCACTGAAACTTGAAGTCTCAGGGCATTGTACACAGTTTTTCTTATCCTTATGTACATCAACAAAATGGAGGTGAAGAGAGGAAGCATAGGCATATCACCTCAGTTAGGTTAACACTACTTGCTACTACTTCCATCCAAGATTGGGACCTAGCTTTGATTACACTGAAACTTTTAGCTCGATTGTTAAGCCTGCTTCCATCTGGATTGTCTTATATCTAGCATTGTCCAAGTCTTGGCCCATTCGACAGCTAGATGTAAATAATGCGTTCCTTAATGGGGATCTCCATGAAGATGTTTTCATGACCAACCTCAAGGCTATGAAGTTGGAGGTGGTGAGTTGGTATGCAAACTCACCAAGGTACTCTATGGCCTCAAACAAGCTCCAAGGGTGTAGTTCTGCAAACTTGCTGGTGCCTTGAAGGATCTAGGCTTCACCTCCACCAAGTCAGATGTTTCCCTTTTCACAATAGTTTCTGCTTCCTCTTCCATCTACATTTTGATCTACACAGATGAGATTATAGTCACTGGGAATTCATAGAAGGAAATAGATGATCTTGTCTCCAAGCTCAATGCCTCATTTGCTGTAGAAGACATGGGGACTTTGCAATACTTTCTCGGCATTGAAGTTACCAAGACTGCCTCGAGTGGCTTGTTACTGTCATAGGCTAAGCATATGCAAGACCTCTTCGTCAAAGCCAAGATGGAAGGTTGTAAACCTTACTCCACTCTAGTCCCTTCTAGTCTCAAGCTTTCCACCAGAGATGGAACTCCATTTGAGGACCCTAGCCTTTATCGCTCTATTGTTGGTAGCCTCCAGTATATGACAATCACCAGGCCCGAGCTAGCATACTATGTCAACTATGTGTGCCAGTTTATGCGAGCCCCTCTTGACACTCACTAGAAAGTGATCAATTGCATTCTATGCTACTTAAGTGGCACCAAGGAATTCAGGTTGCATATTCAGAAATCGCAGGATTTGAGACTCACTGGCTATAGTGACTCGGATTGGGGATCAAACCCTAATGACCACAAGTTCACAGTGGTTATCATGTCTATCTTGGGCCCAACTTGTTGGCTTGGTCTTCAAAGAAGCAGCATGCAATTTCCTGCTTTAGCATTGAGGTTGAGTACAGAAGCCTTGCCTCCCTTATTGCTAAGCTAATTTTGATTCGCTCTTTCTTCTCTGAAATTGGTATCCACCTACCCTTCCTTCCCATGGTCTATTGTGATAACAATATTACAGTGCTTCTAGCTGCCAACCTCGTGCTCCATTCTCATTCCAAACACTTTGAATTGGACCTGCACTTCATTCGGGATCATGTTGCTCAAGGTCGTGTTCTGATTAGCCACATTCCAACTAATGTCCAAGTTGCAGATGTCCTCACCTAAGCAATCTCCTCCAAGCTTTTCTTCCAATTTCGTGACAAACTCAAAATTGGTGGCCCTCAATTGCCGAGTTTACGAGGGTATGGAAGGGATAAAGGATAGCTCAGTAATTAGTTACTCACTATTAGTTAGTTATATCTGTTACCATGTGTTAGTTAGTTTGTTATTGTGAGCTGCACTCTATTGTTACATGCAGTGCAAGCTACTGCTTGTGTATATAAATACACTTGTAACTCTCAGCATTCATAATACCATCACACATTCATTCGCTCCTATCACTTTCAACTCTTCTCTGTTTTTCTCTCCTAGCCTAGCTCTGATACCTTTACTAATATTTCTACTTATATATATATAGTTGTGTTATTTATACTTATGGTTGGAACTTATTTTATGGGACTCACTAAGGTGTCTCTTGACTATTGGTTGGGAGTGGATTTTGCTTTTTTATCCAACTAATGATTAAGGAACACCTTAGT
Organism: Pterocarpus macrocarpus; assembly: GCA_031439585.1. Lineage (NCBI taxonomy): Eukaryota > Viridiplantae > Streptophyta > Magnoliopsida > Fabales > Fabaceae > Pterocarpus > Pterocarpus macrocarpus. Next base: position 13,755,460 of record CM062514.1, read on the forward strand.
GAGTCCCACAAAATGAGTCCCAACCATAAGTACAAATAACATTTTTGATAATATATATATAGTTTTTCACTCGCGTCAGAATTTTCCGAGGATTTTTATTTTCTTAAATTGCCTGTGCATTGTTCAACTACGGCAATAAAGGGGATCGAGTTAGAAGACGAGAACAAGCAGTTAAAACAAAAGGTATGGCAATCGAAATAATTAAGAACGTCATTTTATACTTATTTTTTATGATTTTTGCTTTCGTTAATTTCTTTGATTTTACAAAGCTAAATTAGCTAGATGGATCACAGATGGCTATGCTGTGTATGGGAAAAAGTCCTATACTGGTGGACTCGGATATTGCCACGCAGGAAGTTGCCTCATCAGAGTCTATGAATAATGCGTGCAGCTGCGTCACTGGCCCTTCTCTTGAGGATGATTCATCTGACACATCTCTTAAGTTAGGGTAAGCAAGAGTCATGAACAGTCAAAGGATCAGTATCCTTTCGCACTCTTCACTAACATGAAAGGTCATGTTATGAGAGTGAAAAACACCAAAACAAAATTGATAAATCAATATAAATAATAATAAACTCTATTATAACAAAATTTATGTCTTTTCTCTTTCATAACATGACACTCTCATGTTAGTAGGTAATATGAGAGGATCTGATCAATTTGGCTACATTTATTTGCTTATTATGCGTTAATAAGTGGATTGATCTTGGCAGGCTGCCCTTCCCTAATTGAAATGAAAGGAGGATGTAACATTGAGAGATTCTTACTTCTTCTAAGTTTGGATTTTTGTTTTGGGTTTCACCAATCACGACTATCAGATTCATCTATGGTCTCATGAAATAATATGGTGGTGGTTGGGCGGGTGTAAGAAAAGTTTCTTGCATTAAGCGGAAGGAAAAACTTTTACATGGAGCTGCAATGTTGGAACCATTTAGCTAGTTAGTTCAACTGTAACTGCTTTCTCTTGTTTCTTGTGTCAAATGTGGATGCATACGGTACAAGTTTAGAGGCGTAACCATTGATCTCCTCTTCATGGTGTTTAGTTGTTGTGCATGTAAGTTCTACACTTCTCGTTGTGTAGGAAGTTTGTAATTTTGCTATCCAAGAATAAGTAGATAGGATTCCTTTCGTTTCTCCTATTATTGTTTTCTCGTTTTACATCATCAGGCAATAATACATGACTTTCTTTCTAAATAATTATTATGATTATAATAGCTTAAATTTCTTTAATAATATGAGAATGTTGATGAGATTTCACGATTAGTGTAAACAAGTATATTCTTAAAAGTTTACATTGATGTGATTTCAATGACGTCAAAATTAAATCCGCCTCTTTTTTATAGCTACTACTGAATATATTCTTCTCTAAGAAATATTAAATAATCATAATTTACGGTCATAATTTTATTAGGAAATTTTACCAAAATGATGTGATATTATTATTAATTTTTGAATAAAAAAATAGTTTTTACTGCTTTGATTTATCTAATTTCTCTCTCTCTCTCTATATATATATATATACTATTGTTTTTCCTTTCCAAAACTCAAAACAATTAATTAACATGCATATCAATTTACTTCCATACTCATCTTTTTTTTTCTTTGAAAAAAAAGAAAAGTTCATACACCATCACTCGATATATTTTTCTTCTTTTGAATAAATTATACATTTTCACATAATTTCTAATAAATATGAAGGTTAATGTTAATAACAACTATATATAAGATTTTGCAAATTTTAGATATATATAAACTTAACTAAATAGAAATTAAAAAGTTTCGTAAAATATTAAAAATTTATAACAATAATCCATGTTGGTGCAGGAAATTCTTCAATCCTCCTGCCCTTGAGAGGTACTTCTATCGTTGAATTAATGGTAAAACTGACATAGTGGGAATCCGCATAAAACTTACAATCACGACTTGCAATTACTATTTTTTTTTATGTTGTTTTCTTTTGCCTTATTAGAGTGGTTAGCCACACAATCGATGATCACTATAAATTATCACCAAGACAACGCATCCATCATTTTTGCTTTCTACATCTTTGTTTTCTACAACGCATCCATCACTTGTAGTTGGGCTGTTCTGTTTTATCAATGAATTACATCTCTAGTTTCATTCTCGCTTCACGACCTCAACCATTTGATGCTTGTCAAATGGAGTATATTGGACCCGCACCAATAGATGGATCTTCATTGCAACTTCAACATGAACATATTTCTGAGAGAGTTGGGAATGGGCAAGAACATCTAATAGAAGCCAAGCATAATTATGTCCCAGGACCAGATCTGGATGATTGTATGCAGGAGTTGATTAATGAAGCTGGTTTTGGCCATATGTCTTCAAAAATTACTCAAATCCTTATCGATCGTCGTCTCATTACAACATTGGTCAAATGATGGAGACCAAAAGCTCACTTTCCATTTGCCACATGGAGAGTGCACGGTGACACTGCAAGATGTATTTATCCAAATTGGACTTTCTATTGATGGACAAGTTGTCGCTGGTACAACTCAATTCACTCAAGAAATTATTTGTGAACAATGTTTAGGAGCAGTGCCGCCTCGACAGGAGTTCAAAGGATTTCAAGTTAACTTAACTCGGGTGGATGAATTCGAAAACATCCACCTGATGCTACTCAGGTTGTTATTGAACAGCATGCAAAAGCATGTTATTGAACTGCAGCCCTGGATTTTAGCTCTATAATGCCAACTTTCTGAGCATGCAAAATTCCTCTTCTACTGAAATTCTGACAACTTCTATCTTCTGACTTGAGGATGATTTTTCATCTTTAAATGTTTGAATTAAATTTTGGTGTCTTTATAAAAGCTATAGATTTTTTGCCTTAGCTTTTAATGTCACTGGAATTAGGTCGATACAACTTTTGTAGCTCCAGTTATGCCCATATCACTGCAGCAGCTTCAACATATCCTAACTTGGTTTTCTTGTTTAATTTGACTTCTTGAATTGTGCCTTCAAAACACCATCAAATGCCATAAATGAGAGATACCAAAAGTTAATAACGTAAAGCAATAAAGTTTGAAGCTGAACAAATTCCAAAAATAGTGAAATGATTCAATTAAATGAGCTAAAGTTTTGCTGTAAGTAAAAAAAAAAAAAAAAACCAAACTAGTTAAAATATCAAGGTTTTAACTTACTTTTGCTCACAATATGAGTCTACGTAACTTTATTTTAGAGTTATCACACCCTTACACTTAAGCTTTCCTAGACCTCGAGCAAATAAAGTAAACTCAAATCAATTTATCCATTGAAGTTGATAAAGACTAATCTAATTGTACACACACCAAAAACATATATAAGCTTGAAATTCACAACCATTGACATTATCAAGCATCACCAAGAACTTAGGGAAAAAAGATTCATCAAATTTCTCACAACAACAAGATTACCATTAAAAATCAGTCGAATTCATCAACCAACTCAATTTCATACCATATAATATAGCCCACCCCTTCTCCCGAGGGCTATTTTGCTAAGTTCCTTAAAGAGAGTTGTTTTGCATCCCTATATGTTCTTTACCTACCTACCGGTGTTGATTTTGAGTACAGGTACCTTTTTGTTGAAAGTTGTTCGAGCTTGTCCTCGGAGTATGACATGGGTTACTTCAACGCCGAAGTGCCTGGTACTCGAACATTCACTCGAGGCATTTTCTCTATCCTTAATTGCACATTGTCCATAATGTGAAAGACAAAGATAAAATAAATAAAAGATTTAAGAAAAGAAAAATACAATCTGATGGAGATTGAACTCATGCCAAGCAAAGAAAAAATGTCAATCATACACAAACAAGATCTAATTTGCAACAATACCCGAAAAATCGTTAAAGCCCTTGCCAAGACAAGTGAGAATAATCCTAAAAAAAGAAATGAAAGAATTTGTGTTAGCTCCCAAAAATTGCTAAGTTTAAAGTCTTCGGCTAGACTAATGACTCTTGCCAATTAATCAATATAGAATGAGTCTACCAAATTAGTAGACACACTTATGTCTTCGCAATAATAAAGCCTAAACAACTAGGGTTCATCCCAATAATGATGTTTTACCTATGTAAAGAACCTATCCTCTTGTTGCCTTGACCATTGAGAATGCTTAGCACCCTTATCCAAGAAAATTCTAAGCATACAAATTCAAGGATTAACACCTTTTAAATTAGCAATTGACCACTGTATGGCACTCTTACGTGCATCAAAGATCCTAATCACCTTTCTTTCTTGCTTAATAGACAAATTTGACAAAATGGTAATGGGTAGGGTCTCATTAACACCTAAGAAAATATACTTACAAGTAAATGGAAGAGGTTATAGCTAAAGTTTCGGTGGACAAACAATGGGAGGTAGGACTAGAGAATTAGCTAACAAGGGAGATAAAGGCTCATACCTAGCTATCTAAGATGACTCAAGAGGTGGAATATAATTAACATTATGACTTACCTCCGCTACCTGCTATTAGTGTCAAATGATTGTAGACCAATATATGAAAGACTAATTTCTAATCAATTCCTAGAGGTAAAGCCTCATTAAACTTTTCATTAATCATATCAACAAAGAAACACTTAGATTCATCTACAAAAGAAGGTTGTAGAAAAGCCTTAAAAATATAAAGCCTAATCATCATATTCAAAACTAATACATCCAACATCCAACATCCTAGATCTACAGTCAATAGTATCATTGGTAGCAGCTAGAAAAGGACAAGTACAAATGATCTAAATCTACCAATATGACTCAGCCGACTCCATATCAAGCATAACAAAGTCCATAAGGAAGAAACCCTTATTAATTTTTACCAAGACATCATCTATCCTCACCATAGGAATCTGAATACAATTAGAAGGTTGCAACTCTCCCTAGCCTGAAGACTGATAAACAAAACAAGGAATCAAATTAACACTTAAACCTAAATCCAATAGTGCTCTCTCAATCCTACGATCACCAATATAGCAAGAGATAGTTGGAACACCAAGATCTTTTTTCCTAATAGGAGTGTTTAATTGTAAAACTAATCTCACATGTTTATTTAAAAGAATCTTCTTAGACCTATGTGCTTTAGATTTCCTCTGAAAAGTGCACTTATCTTTTAGAAACTTAGCATAGGCTGGGATTTGTTTAATTTCATCATGAAAATGATGATTAACCTTGACTTGACTTGCTTAAATATCTATAGTATATCCTCTCTTTGCTTATCTTGCCTATAAGGTGAAGGTGCACTTAAAGCTTGCAGGTAACAAACCCTTGGCTCATATGGAGACAATGGTGATGAGGTTGAAATTTTAGGGAAAAGGATTGTGATGTAAGTGCTAAGGTTACTTAAATTATAAAACCAAATTACAAGAATTTGCAGTATAAGGTTCAATTTGAATCATCTTTCAGAGGACCTAGGTGACTATTCAATCAAAAATGATGGAAGATTTCATCAAACAGTATGCAAGCAAGAATTTAAATGAAATAAAATATAGAATTATCAACAACCAACTCAGTATTTGTTAGAAATAGAGATTGATCTATCATTGACCATAATGGATGCATCAATTCACAAAACACATGGCTAATTTGAATGAAACAATGACCCTCTACATTTAATCCAAAATTCAAGCATGGAAAATCTCCAAGGATTCAACCAACATATGATCAATTAAGTCTAAAACCTCAAATCCTAAGAGAACTATATTAGCTTACGGCACAAGAATGCAATTAACCTAAGTTTCAAACAGAGACTTAATTCTACCCATTCATATGACCTATCTAATTAATCAACAAATTAATAAGAATTTGAATATAAGGTCAATCAAGATTTCAAAATCAACAACCATCAATTTAGAATTTTAAGATAAAGAAAAAGGAAAAGAGAAAGAACATGTTCTCCAATTTGAATACAATAAAAGAACAAAGTCTCAAGAATCAACCAATGTATCTTCTCTAATGCTTGAATTAGTTACAAAACTCTCACACCTCCATGGATGAGCAGGGTGCAGAGAAGAAGATGAGAAAACACAAATAAAAGAGGGAAAGAGAAAAGAAAAGCTTGTAGAGACAACTATCCTACTCGTAAAGCTACCAAGTGCTAAAAAATGACCAAGAGCCTATTCTAATTAGCAGCTCCCCCTTATATAACCATGCTCAGAGCTATCAATCTGAATCATTCTTAATCCTTATCTTCTCAACTTCAATTTGATACCTAATTTGCATGCATTAATTAGAGCTAGGATGAGAAAGATATGAGTATAACATTGACTAAAGGTCTCTAATGCTTTCCACCAACTTCAGCTGAGTAAATGACCATCAAAATGATCCCTATCATGAAAAGTTGGTCTTTGTAAAAGTTAACCCTTGCATCTTATCTTTAAAGTGTCACTGGTTGACATTAATATAACCTTTGTAGCCCAAAATATGACCGATTTGCTATAGACTCCCAAAGCTCCAACAACAGTAGTAGTTACCTCGCTTCTAAGCCCAATTAGACCACCTAAACCTCTAAATTAGCTCTCCACCTCCCACCTAAGTTATAGAGAATTGTCTAAGCATTCCTACAAACTAAGGAGCATAAATTTTAGATGTTTAGAACTCAAGATATGGCTAAAATACAGAAATAGTATCAAATGACAATAATGATGTAATTTAACAATTAAACCCAAATAAAACTCAAATATCAAATATAAGTCAAAGCCTATACATTAAGCCTAAAAGAGGATTAATTAGTATACTAAATATAAGGGTTAAAAGTCATATTAGAAATTCAAACATCACATCATCATCCCGATTATTAGTCACCTCATTATGTACCTCTTTGTCATTTCTAAGTACCTTGGGAACTTACCCTCCCCTCTATTCCCATCATAGCGATCAATTCAAGTTTAGCCATGATCGACTATATTTACTCCTTTTATTTTTAGAGTTTAACTATTCTTCTTACTTGATTTGCTCCATTATATATATATATATGGGGACTACTAACCTCTACATCTTCATGTAGAGTTAGTAAACTCCACATTTTGTTTTGGATAAAAAAGTCCACACTTCTCTTTTTTAATCAATTTATAAGAGTAACTTTATAAATTTCTTTTATGTACATTAATTAATACTTTAACTCTTTCTCTCACCTACTTAATATTAATCTTCTCTCTCCACAATTTCTTTCACCTGAATAATGTTGTTTTTTATTTTTCTATTTCCTAAATCATATTTAAGTGCACCCCAAAAATATCATATATAATTGATTTAAAAATTTAAGTCAGTTTATTATGTATAAGATTATTAAACATCACATGATGTTAACACTTAAAAATTTAAGTGATACTTTTCTCTTTCCTTAATTATATATAAGATTATTAAAAATCTCATGATAATCGGTATAGTAAAACATTTCAATTATGTCAACCGAAAATTAAAGATATTTATTTAATACTTTACATATATAATTATCTACTCCGAGAAAGAAAAAAGTCACTAATGACGTAGGTTTAACAAAGCTTTCCCGTAATGCTTTGCTTTTGCTCTTCTAGACATCAAGCATCTAAAAGTCATACGTGAACTGTGTAAAAATTAGGATGAGAGATTAATTAAGTCAGAAAAATTAACAAACTCTACATTTTGTTTTTAATATCAGTATATCACTTATATATGCTTAAGGAAATAGAAAAATAAAAAACAACGACATTATTTAGGTGAGAGAAATAGTAGTCAGAAAATATTAATTAATATTAATAAGGTAAGAGAAAGAATTAAAGTAGTAATTAATATAGATAAAAAAAATTATAAAATACCCTTAATTATAAATTGATTAAAAAAGAGCAATATGGACTTTTTCATCCAAAACAGAATGTGGAGCGTGGAGGGTTAGCAATCCCATATATATATATATATATATATATATATATATATATATATATATATATATATTTGGTCCGTATCATATAAATTAATCGCAACTGTTAAAATTTTCATAATGTACGGGTTTTTACTTACCCCCACCTCAAAAGGAATTAAGTGTCATACATCAAAATTAATGTATGAAAAATAAAATGGTTTAAATTTAAAAGAGAATAATGTGTAATGGAAGCGAATCACATAAGAGGAGTAGTTAATTGTGAGTGTGAAAAGAATAAATCTTAATCATTAGATCTTATATGAATAGTTAAGATTAAAATATAAAATCACATGACATTTTTAAGTGATCATGTGACCATTAAATAATTTTAAACCTTAACCATCCATATATGGTTATACGGCCCAGATTTACTCCTCTCACTCTGATAATAAATCACTCCTCTAATATGATACACTCCCAAGGTGTAATTTACCTCGAAAATATATACCTTATAAAGTAAAGAATTCTATAATCTTATGTGTAATCACTCTAGATGATTAACTCGTAGGTCACAATTAATTTGCCTATGGTCAAAAAGTACAACCGTCAAAAAGTTAGGCAGATGCATGACCTCAAATTGCCTCAAATCGATACTACTATACTATTAAACCTTAATTTGTGGCTTAATTCATGTCACCGAGGAATTTAAGCAATAAATATTAAATTAAAGAAGTTATACTGTAAGGAGCAAATGACCTAACCACCCGGCTAAGCGATAGCTTATAATAAATAAGAAGCCAGTGGTCAAATCGGAAGATATTTTTGCATAAAGAAAGATTGATATGTAGTATATGACAATATGTAAATAACACATAATATTTAGAGTTTAATTTTTATGCATTGAAAGTACAAAATAATTTTATACCATTAACTAATAAAAATTAAAAAATTTGTCAAATTATAATAGATAACCACTCATTATAATAATTATCCACCATAATTTGATAAATTCTTGAATTTTCATAGATTAATAGAGTAAAATTATTTCATATTATTAGTACATAGAATCTAAACTCTAATACTTAATCCAAAACAAGATGGGCATTATGAATAGGAACCATATATTAAATTCAGGTTCTATTAAGACTCCCTAAACACAAACTATCTGAAGAATGAACTCACTACCAATTTCTCTTTTTCCTCTTTTTTTATTTTTCTGATGGAGCACTACCAATTTCAAACATAGATTAGTTTATACATGGTGGTTTTCTCTAGCACCTTTCTTTTGTCATGCATTTTGTGCATTTTTTTAGTATAGTTAATAGGAAGCTAACAAGTGGTGTGGTGCATAGTGCACTTTTTATCTAGTGGGTGCCTTTTAGATGTAGTCTTAAAACTAAAACAAGAGTTCTTCTGTGATGCCACCATTCCCAGTCACTCATTGTGGCTGCTTCTCACCGCAGCTCCACAATGCCACCACAATCTTCAACGAACGTCACTGCTGGACAACACTTTTTTGCTGTGTGCTTAGCCTCCACTTCCAGTCATCAACACCCCCTTGAACTAGATCCGAGAACCACATGGCCCCATCAAGCCAGATCCATAGCCCACTTGCAACCACCATTTTCAACTAATGCAATCACCATCTTTGAACAAGCCACCATCTTTGCCTCCGCCTCACACTGCCATCATCAGATCTCTGCGAGAAAGTCACGCTACAGTCGAAGCGGCATCCAGCCACCGTGGAAGCTACAAAAACCATCGTTTTGGAAGCTTCCATGTGGTGGTAGATGAGGACCCACTCAAGCTTCGCATCGTGGATCATGTCGATTATTGCCTCACCATGTTCCATTATGACGGTAAAGTCATTTTTGGTGTCATGCTTGGCAACCTTGAGACACTGCTTTGAAGTGGAGATTTTGGAGTCAAGGTAGATCTCGGCGGCTTCGTAGATGGAGAGGCTATTGAACTCGTCGATTACCATGGTTAGGTGGGAGGAAAAGCAAGAGAGGACTCAGTGGAGTCCAGTGACGACGTAATCACGAAGCTCACTCGGGAAGAGGTCGTAGGCCACTGAGTGACAATAGAGGTGATTACTGAGAGGAAGGTCTTGGTGGTGTGGTGGTATTGTTGTTGCTAGTGTCGAAGTTGGGTGGGGGTGCGATAGCAATGTGTTCTTCATTTTTTTTAACTTCTTAAAGTTATGTCTAAAATGTACCTACTAGATAAAAAATGCACCATGTACCATACCATTTATCAGCTTCTTATTGACTACACTCAAAAAATGCACAAAATATATGATAAAAGAGAAGCCACCTTTATATATACAAACATTTTGGGAACCCAAGGTGACACAACATGCAAAATTTAAGGACCAAATTATAAGCTTTGTCATTATTTAATCAAAGTTGAGCAGTTATAGGAATCTGTCTTGTCTCATGCCCTTTGCATGCACTTGTTTCCCCGTGAATTCCTACCATAGAATGTCTCCCAAAATAGCCCCCATCCTCTCGGTGTCCTCGTCCACATAATTAAAAATATGTGCTCACAATAACTATATGCCTTCCCCTTCATCATCTTACTACCGTTCTAATGCTAACAACAAAAATAAGAAAAACCACTAGCATCACTCTCGCACAAGACATGGGTGGTGCAGCTTCATTCAAGCCAATATTCAACGTCACATTTCCCTTCTTCCTCATCACCATCACCACCACCTTAACCCTAATTGGCCCCTTGATCGTTGCAGAGGCCGATGATGATTCCAGAGAAACCCCTCCAATCCCCAGCCGCGAAGACAACAACGGCGGCACCACCGTCGCCACCACGACGCCGCCACCCTCCGATGCGTCGACGAGAAACTCTGGTCACTTCACAAGAAGAACGGAGCCGTTCAAGCCAAGCACGGCAGTCGTGGTCGGCGTTTTAACCACTATGTTCTCTCTCACATTCCTTCTTCTTCTCTATATCAAGCACTGCAATGGCGGGAACGTCTATGTCGACGGAAACCTAAGAGGTTCCCATGAAGCGCCGCCGTTGAGGAAGAACTCCGGCATCGACCGCGCCGTCGTGGAGAAACTGCCGACCTTCCGATTCGGATCGCTGAGGGGACGGAAGGAAGGCCTCGATTGCGCGGTTTGTCTCACGAGGTTCGAGACGAACGAAGTTCTCCGGTTGCTCCCGAAGTGCAAGCACGCGTTCCATGTGGAGTGCGTGGACAAGTGGCTGGACGCGCATTCCACTTGCCCTCTCTGTCGCTACAAGGTCGAAGCCAAAGACATCGTTACGCGACAACAACAACAACAACAACAACAACAACAAGACACCAACTCCGAAGAAGAACCGTCGGACATCGAAAGGGGAACGGTTCGGCGAGTGTCGGGGAGGCACTCAGAGGGTGGGTTCTTGGAGATTGTTTTGCAGAATTCGAACGAGAACGAAACGGCGTCGTCTAGGAGGTCTTTAGACAGTGCTTCTAGAACCTTCGGAGGCGGCTTTGTGCGTCCAAGAAGGGACGGAACGTTGTTGACGCGAGAGGATAACAGAAACAATGCGGAGCGCAGGTTGGAGCACCGGATTATTATCGACTCTCCTTCATCTTCCGTTAAATCTAACGGTGACGGCGGGTCCCGCCAGGAACGGTGGAGCGAAGTTCGGCCGTCGGATCTGCTGTACTTAATGTCGGAGATGATCATAAGCGACGCTAATTCTGTGTCGCCGCAGCATCAGAACACGCGCGGAGCAAGAAGAACCGTTCATAACCGCGTATGTAGCGACGTGAATGGAAACGGTAGCGGTGGTGGCAGTGGTGGTGGTTTGAGTCTGAGGAGTTTTTCGGAGATAACGGGAATGAGCAGGTTCTTGGGAGGGAAAAGGAACAGAGGGATGGAAGGTGGGCGGGAAGAGCAAGAGAGGCGACAGCATGAAGGGGTGTCTACGAGGTGGTCGGCTTGGAGTTCGAGGTCGCAGCGGGGAGATGTGCGGTAGGGATTGGTCTGTGTTTGTAGTTATTGCACCGGTAATGAGTTCTGATATGGAGGTTACTATTTCTGGAGCTGGTGGTGGCTCTGCCATTTTGAGTGCATTTGTGTTTTGTAGCTTAGCATAGCATTAGTTTCAGGGATAGACTAGGAAAAAAAAAAAAAGATAAGGTATCGTGAATGTTGCTAATGGGAAATTTTAGTTTCTTCGTACCAGGTTTTTCTTGCTTTCCTTCTTTTTCTTTGGGTTTAAGTCTTTATTGAATCAAGACGATGCTAGTGTAAAAGACAGGTTTGATTTCCTTAAATTGAAGAGTTTAATTTAGATGATTAAAACATGAAGATTTTTAATCATTGATGAAAAATTAAGAGGAGACTTTTTTTTCCTAAAAAAAAATCAAATTTGTTATGTGTGTATTTATTATTATTATTGTATTAATCGGTATTAGTATTTTATTTTTTGTAAGTTAATATTGTATTTATTCTGCTAAGATTAAAAATATAAAAAAGAAAAAGAAAAATCAATATAGATAGTAATGTACTTTACCCAAAAAAATAGACATATATTTATAATTTTATATTTATTTTTATTTTTTATCAGGATAAACTTACTGATATTTTTAAGATTTAAATAAGTAATATAATATAAAAATAAGAAACAGACATTAAAGAGAAATTCTCTTGTATGTTAACATAGATGTTAACCCTAGATATTTATCGGTTTTTCATTATTACACATGTGCACGGGCACCGAATACGGAATGGAAGATTAGGCTAATAGTGGAGAGAGTGGTGAAAGAGTAAGAGGAGCATGTGGATGGATTTAAGAGAAATATTTTTCATACGTTCACTTTCGCTTACATAGTTAACACTCATTTTTTATCTCTCTCGTCTCCTCTTTGTGTTTTCATCTTTTCACTTTCTTTCATAATTTTTTTTTACTTGCTTTGTGAATGAGTATTGAGAGTGTCTCACTTTGAAGTGATACAAATAGCACCACTCTGGATTTAATGGGGAGAACATGATTCATGAATCAATGAGGTGAATGAAAATAGTATTTGTCATAAATGCCACTCGGACATTTTATCAATCATAATTTTTTTTTTTTTGAGTGGGAATCATAATTATTATTTTTTAATTGATAACTATTATAGTTTCTTTCCACACTTTAAATATGTATGTACCTATACAATACATTTACAATGTGTTTGGAATGAAAAGAAAATGTAAATGATTTGATTTATGAACCAAATCATGTTTTTGGAATTGAAAAAATAAGAAAAAAATTGATTTCTCAAATCCAATGGAAATCCATTCTTTTTATTTTGAAATCCTATCATTTTTATTAGGATTTGATGGCATTTGAATTGATTTCAATTTTAAATATTTAAAAATATTGTTTTGCCCTTAATATTGTAGCTGCAAAAACACTATAACCTACATTCATTGCATTTGTGGTTGCATTCCCCTTTGCATGGAGCTTTATTGTTGTAGAAAAATGCTATTAGACCCGAGTCCTTACCCGACACGAATTATGTGGCTTGTTTGGTCTAATATACAATCATTATTTAATTTCTTCTTTTTGTTTCATTTTTTTCTCCCTGAGATCTAAGCTTTATTTCTTTCTTTTTCTTTTTTCCACATTGGTCTCACTCCGTCACCTCACTCTACCATCGCTAAACTTAGATCTTCAATCTTAAGCTTGCTCAATTTATTGACTTGATCCCAATTTTAATCACAAGGTTCCAGGACAACTCATTGCTAGAATTTCTAAAATTCCATTGTCGCACCATTGCCACTTGCATAAACCACTAATCTCAAACCAAGGAATCACAAATCTCAAACCAAGTAATGAATGTAATGGGTAATTCCATTGGACCGTTCTTCCTCTTATCAAAGACAACTTTTCTATTGTAAATTTTTCACACCCACTTCATCTTGTTCTCAAAATTCTTGTCCCTTTGGGAAAAATAATATTGGGTATAGGATTCAATCTTGTGATCAACAACGAATTTGCCTTTTTTTATATAGTTGTTCGAAAGTTTTGATCTTTGTTCATCGGGTTTGAATATTGCACAAATTAGTTTTGCTGTCAATGACACTAAAAGCGCACTTTTTGGATTCAACCATGTATCATATGCAATTTTTATTTTAATGATTTTTACATTTATATGCAATTATAATTCTGTAAAGTCTAATGCAATTGTGCCGGTTGGCCAGAGGAGGGTAAAGCAAAATCTGCCCTTCAATCTCCTGATGGTATTGCCATAGTCTAAAACTCGAGATGGGAGTGTCAAAGTCAAAAAACCAACAATTGTAGTGGGCCATTCAGATACGTGAGGAAGATATTGGAGAAAAGCTTTAATCAATTTGATTATTAATTAATTAATTAATATAATAATATTCAATTAAAAGTGATGTGGCAGGCCAACTAAGTACTAGTTGTGTCGATCAGTTACATTTTGGGTTATGGGTTTTGGCCGAGTAGCTTCACTCATTGTTGCAACTCACACAAGGTATCATTCAGCTCACCGATCGTGCTCTCAACGTCGACTTCATCAACGCCAAGGTAATGCTCTTTTCTTTTTTATTTTTATTTATTTATTTATTTATTTTATCAATTTAGCTTCGTACTAGGAGAAGACTTTGGTTATTTTTAATATTAATGATATGAATGAATGATGAATAAAGTGTTTGTATGTTTGGGTTTGATTAATTTTTAGGAGATGACTTTCAATGTTTATACCACAGCAAAAATTCTTTGTTTCAGGATGCAGGGAAAATAAGTTTTTAGATGAACAATAGAGAGAAAGAGGGGGGAGGGAGAAAGGGAGAGAGATAATATAATAAAGATAAAGAATAATCAAATCAAATCAAATTAATTTTAATTTTAGTGAATTCCAATCATAATAATTGATTTCTAAATCACTTTAAATCTTATTTTTTATAATTCATTCCAAACATAACATTTGATTTATAAATCAATTCAATTCAAATCAAATCAAATTATTGCCAATTTTTTTTTAATTCCAAAGACACTCTTAAAGAATATTCTCTTTCTCCCTTAAGAATCATTGTTATGTCCAGGTGAAAATAATGAAACTCACAATGGATGTCTATTGTCCTTGTTCTAATTTTCTATGGTTTGGCATGGTGGTTGATAAAACAAGGATAACAGGTTATATTACTTAAAATTTAGATATTTAGTTTGCTAAGATTTGTTACATCTCTTTTTTAGTTATAAGTTTATCTTTATCTTTTTATTATTTATAGGTTTATCTTCTAGTTTATTGTTATTTAATGAGTTATTCTTGTAACCATTTTACCTATATAATAAACATTTTAGTACAACTCATACTTGAGTTCAACTAGCCTTTCATTCAAAATACTTTCATGATATTAGAGCTTTTTCATAGCTAATGTCAAACTTACCACCAAAATCTTTGGTGTCTTTTTCAGTGGAGAAACTTCAATACCCCTCAACCTCGGTGGCTTTATCAGGAAAACTCTAGCGACTAGTCTTTCATTCAATATCAAATTATTCACCTTTACCATGATCTGGGCTCATCACTTATTACCGTCGTTGTTATAATCTAAACATAGCCTTTGTATAATGACGTATGTCCAATTTGAAGAGGATGATAAAGTAAGGATAACAACCTATGGCAGTTAATATTTAGATATTTAGTTTGTTAAGATTTAGATTTAGTTTGTTTTATCTTATCCTTAGTTATAGGTTTATCTTTATTTTTTTGTTATCTGTAGGTTTATCTTCTAGTTTATCGTTATTCAGTAAGTTATCCTTGTAACTACTTTATTTATATAATAAACTTTTAGGTATAACTCATACTTAAGTTCAATCAATCTTTCATTCAAAATGTTTTCATTGGTTGCTTATAACTCACACAAATGTTATAAGCACATTAAAAGAAGAGTTGTTATTTGTAATAGCCTTACCGACACATTTAATAGACATCCATTAATAAATATTTTGGGATTTGAAAAATCAATTCATTTGAAATTTTATTTTATTTTTCTCCCCTTGTTTGCATGGTTGTCCGTACATAAGTCTAAAAAACATGGTACAAATAATCTTTCTCCACTAAAAAATGTGTAATTCTTTAGTTAATAAAATGTAAAAGTTACTACTAATAAAGAGTTTAATTTTGATTCACTCACTACATAAAATTTTCTTATACTGTCTTCTAATCATATATTGCTACATGAATGAAAGTTTTCCTATTCCTTAAAGTGTGGACAAAAAGAAATTCAAAAAGACAATGCAAAGAGGCCATCACTCCGGTCCAGAGAGAACAAGGTAGTTTTATCTTCTTTTTTTTTAAAAAAAAATTCTTGTTTTGCCAAATTGTAAATCACACATGCAATGTTATAACTATATGAGTATATGCAAAAATTGATATTCGCATATCTTAATCATCCATGATTTATTAATATAATTTATATTTTTTAGTTTATGCAACAAGTACATTAGTGTGTCTCTTTTCTTGAAATTAATTGTTATACTATGATTTACTAAAGAGAAATTAAATATTATATTTAAAATGTAAACTAATAATGCTTCTCATATTGAATAATTATAATATTATATTTTTAAAGAAAATTAAATCAATTGTTAATCTAATTGTTTCTTGGTGTCACATCATCCATAGCATGTTTTCAATGACATTGGAGAATTGAACTCATCCATTAAAGCAATGAAAGAGACTCTAGATTCTTTCACAATGGTTTTCAAGCAACATATAGAATGTTGCCCCAATGAGCTCACTCGAATAAGCTTGTGCACAATCTTTGGTTCCACAAGGAAGAAAAGCAAAGTGGAGGAAGAAGGCAAAAGTCGAGCTGCAAAAGTTTGTAAGATCGATTCTGACTCCAATTCTTCAAGTGATCCTAACTTTGTCCTCGAACAAAACAAGAGAACGAAAAAAGAAAAGTTATTTTGTTTAGGTTCCCCTTATGATAATATTTATGTCAAAACACCCAATTCAAAGGAGTTTTACATATGTCCCAGTATGAGGCTAAATAAGAAAGCCACCGTGGTTGACTCTTTGGAGTTAGGTCTTGAACTCCCACTACTAAGTCCCTTAACATATTTTATTTTTTGTTCACATAACACAAGATCTCATACATTTGTTTTATGTACGTCTCACTTGTGTCATTTCAATACAGTATATACAAGTTAATTTCAAGCCCACAAAAAGATATGAAACTTGATCAAATTCAAGTTGTTGTGCTGCTTACATATATGGAAAGGGAAAACCATCCGAGTAAGTAAATTAATTTGTGCCTGCAACTTCTTTTTGGTTAAGACTTGCTCAATTATTCCTTAACTGAGATATTAATAAATAAATACGGGCAATGAAATTTTAGTGAAGACTACCCAAGGAGATGGACTATGCAGATATTTGACACTTATTCCTAGATGTGGACTCATTGATGATGTAAGATAATTTATATTTGATATATATGAATAGATGGGAGAATAACAAAATAATATTTAACATCTAAACTTTATGTATCAAGTAATAACTTTGGTTGCTTGTATGCTCATGCATGATGAGGATAAGAAGACTAATTCATCGCCAACCACTTGGTGGATGACATGATTGAATCTAAAAATTACAATCAGTTTTTCTAAAGCCATATCATAAAGATTCAAGAGCATATTAGTAGATATGGGTTACAAATCTCAAATCGACCCATAATTAACATATTGAAATAAAGTTGGCTTGCATTCCACAATCTCATGGCTGAATTAAAGTGTTCAAGAATAGAAACTACAGATAGTTTGAAACTCTTATGCTAATAAACATATAAGCAACTTGGTGACAGGTTATACAAACCACTAGTAGAATTGAATGATTATGACACAGCCTTGAAGGAGAATATTTCAATGGGCTCAATTGACAAAGAGAGAATGAAAACTATAACTAAGAAGCCTACCATGCTAGAGAGGAATAAATGAAAATAATTATCACAATGCAAAGAATAGAGTATAGAACAAAGAGATGGTAGGATGATTCTGTAACTGGGATTAGATAATTAGAACTGTCAGCTGATGCATAGTGTCATGTTGATAGATTAGGAAATGTTGAGGACATTTGAATAGCCAGATAGATACTATAGTGTCATGCTGATAGATGATTGTGTCATAACCAGATTATTTCATAACTTTTGCTAATATTCTTTCTCTTTGCAATATGCCATTCGAAATCAAAATCCATGACCAAATTTTTTAATATTTGATAAATACAAAATAGAAAGGATTTTTAACTAAAAATAAAGATGGTCATTAAAAGAAGTAAAGTATTTAAGACTCAATAAGTATGTCATATAATTCAAGTAAATAAATTATGACAAAATTTGATAACATCCATAGCCTTCCTAATAAAATCCAAGACTATTTGAAGTTGCACTAAATCCACTATTTGAATTGTAAGTAGATCCTCTAAATGCATCATAACTAGATAACCTCTTTGTGTCATAAGTAACACTCCTCTGTGCATCATAATTTGGCCCTCTGAAAGCATTACAACTAGAAAGCTGTGCCAGGTTGAGTTCTAGCAGAGAGGGAACTACTTCCCTGTTAAACAAAATGAAGGATGGTGCATTAATATTTAATGGTGAAATATTTCTAGAAATAAATAACTCAAAACATACTTGAAAAATTGGATTACTTGAATTGAAGGAAATATTGGAGACCTAGGCATTGGTCTATATATTGGGAATCCAAAATTTGAGGAGGCAAATGTCATGCTCCCATAAAGTGTACCTTGGCTACTTGTGTAACATTCGAAAAATCTTATCATTTTTAATTAAATTGTTCAGGTTTTATCGAACAAGTGAAATTAATTAGAAATCGATTAAGTATTTATTTAAAGCCAATTAAGTACCAATTAGAGAGATTAGGCTTATAAATAATTTGAATAGCAACATAGAAGGCTTCACAAAATTCTTCAAAACCAATTTGCCGATTTGAAGGAAATCAGTAGAGATTCGGTATCTTAAATTGTCAGAACCGAATCAATAGAATTACACACCTAACACCCTATGTTTGATGGTTGAAAACTTAGCCACATAACTACTTAAAAGTGCCACAAGGCAGCCACACAAATGATAGGCTTTGTTGACTCATTTGTGAGCCACTTGATGAACCAACCAATGGGAATTCAAGCCTTCAACCACCATCATTATTAACACTAGATTTTTGCTCCTTTGCCCCTTTATGCAACGTCCAAAGAAAGGAAAAGAAGGAGGAACTCAGCTGCTTTCTTTCATCTTGTTCTTGAAGCTCCAACATCTAAACTCCTCAAAAATCCCTTTCCTTACTAGTTACTCCACTAGATCAAGATAAGATTCACTTACTTGGTTAATTTTCTTGCATTGATGATGATTGGAAAATTTTCTTCTACTCATATAAATGATGATCTATGGTGATGATGTGATGATTTATGATTGATTTAGCATATGTTTGCTTAGGTTAGATTGGATATTGAATGATGAACACAAGAATCAACAAAATAGAACCATGTTTTCCTCAAAATCCCTACGGCGTCCGTACTTGCACACTGTACGGACTCGCCTACAGACTTCAAACTGAGATGAAACTATTTTTAGATGATACTAGATTTCTAGGTATTATAAAATCATTGGGTTAGTATTGACGGAGATATGAATTTTGGAAGTTTGTCCTAGGTTTTTGAGTTTGATTCCGGGTAGGGGAGGTTGTTCAGGGAGAAACTTCCCCTATACAACTTGGAATGGAGTGCAAAAAATTTGGTAGAAAGGTGAGACATAGGAGAACATCGTATAAAAATTTTATGGTCAAATTTGTTTCCTATAATTCCAGTAAATTATTGAAGTTGCCCTTTGTTTTGATAGAACAAAGACAGGGCAATCCAAGTCTATCAACTTTGTGAGCTCATAACTTGAGCTCTCCTTAATCAAATGAAGTGAAACTTTTTGGATATAAAAATTATCAATAAGCTTTAAATTAACATAGTTATGATAGGAATCTAGGTAGATTTCTATTTTTGGTGGATTTTTACTTTTTGGTATGCAATTCTGGCCTGTCGTAGGATAGGCTGAATTAAAACCCCAATAACTTGAGCTACACTTATCAAAATTAAATGGCATCAAAGAGGCTAGAAAACATATAACACTCCAACATATCAAAATTTAAGTCCAAAGGAGTTAACTAAAAATTATGTCAGATTTTACAAAACCTAGTAGAATTTCCAAATTGAAGAACTAGGCACTCTAAAGCATATGTGAATTCAATTAGAACCTAAATATTGCTATTCCATGTTAATGTTGAAGTTTCATGTGTTATACTCGTGCTGGTACTTTGGTTGGTTGTTTGTTCTAGAATTGTACAGTTCATGGAGAAGTAGACGTGATCCATTATGCTGCCGAAATTCTGGTAGAAAATATGCATGATTCATGAAACATACTTCGCATATGTGACAATTGCATGAAATTGCTAAGACATGTATTATGAGAAAAGGTATGAGGAAAGTTCCCTAATACTTGGACCAGCCACGAATTAAAATTAAGGGGAATAGATCGGTGGAGAGGTTGGGGAAAGTAAACCCGACATCCCTATATAGGAACGAGCTCGATATTGAGAAGCAGACTATTACCCAAAAGTTATACGGCTAAAAACTCCCAGGGGACCAAGTGTGGAAAAGTGTAAATCATATGAGTTAAAGGATCACTAAAGCTAAGTGCATTTCACTTCCATTCATGTTTTCACATGGTTCTATTTATTAATCCTGAGTTAAATGCATTGTTATTTGTATATCTCTCGTGCTTATATTCTTCATTATATTTTGGTAGTACACAAATCCTATTAGAAATATATATATCTGTTTCAACTTCTTGTTATTCAAAGTAAAATTAAGTCTTGCTTCGGGTTATGTTTTCTCTTAACAATAATTGAATAGAATATCATAGCTATGTTACACTTGTTTTTAATTTAAATAAAAGCCGAAGCAACTGAGGATGATGGCAAAGTCAGCGTAGTATAGTTTAGAATCCTACTGAGAATTTCATCAAATTCTCACTTTATTGTATATTTCCGCCTCATTCTCAGACCATGAACTTGGAGGCGACCTTCACTCTCTTCATCGAGCTACCTGATCGACCCCCTGCTTGACTCTATATACATAGCCAGTACCTATCATTTTCGCTTGTATATGTTTTCACATAGGGACTTCGCTATTTCTCCACCACCCGATGTTTGATCCATCCACACCTTACATAGCCATCCCCCTACACATGGCTCAGCCAGCTCCAGCGCTAGCACCAGCACTAGCACCCCCGCCGGCACCTGCTTCATCGCCACCACAGGTGGCACCCGTCATCTCATCTGACAGTGACCCGTTCGAGGAGGCGACTTCCTCACCTTCCTCTTCAAGTTTTGATGGTGACAGCTATGCGCCGGCCAGCCCTGGCATGGCCAGCGGATTCCTTTCTTTAGAATCCGGTTAGATGGGACTTTTAGCTAACAGATGCATGTGTACAATGTGACCTCTTTTTGACGGCAATGAGATTTAGGCCACAGATCTAGGTTTCTTTTCGAGCTATGTAGGTCTATATTCCATGAGTATAGGTCAATTTATTTTGTGTAATGGCCTAAAATTATTGCACCTATAGTGTTTATGTAGCTATGACTTTGAACTCAACCATTATGTATATATGCTAGGGAAGGTTCAATGGATGTATAATATTGCCTTTTATCTGACTTGTCTATTTTCTGTTAGTACGCTGCACCATACTGAAGGGGTTTACATCATTCGTGAATAATAGCAAAAGAAATAATAATAATAACAATAAGTAAATAAACGAATTGATAAATAAATTAACTATATGTATATATGATAATAACAATAGAGATAACCATACATAACAGACTGCCGGGTAAAATACTCATGACTTAAGTATGGTATTATATCTAGTAGGGTGTTACAACTTGCACCCCCATTGAATAGAGGACGGTACATCATACTTTAACATGAATGAATATAGAGTTAGTTATAACTCAATATAATAACAGCAAGCTGTGTTTTTATCAAATTTGATCATCTCATGTAATGTAGTAAATCATCTCATGAAATTTCACATGACCTACACTTAAAAACCTGATCATCACCACGGGACCTACACTAGAAGATATAGTAGAACCAGAACAAATGTTCCTGAAATACACCTTATCCATAACCCTTAAACATCACCAGATTTAAACCTTAACTACAACCCTCAAACCAGGGGTACAAGAGTATAAGAATTTAGCAAAAAAGTAACAAACTCAACAAAAAAAATTAGTAAAGGCAAAAGTTTTATGATTATGATTACATTCATATAGAAGATTAAGATATCCACCAAAACATGAAAAAATAAAAAAGACAGTAGCTTTCTAGTTTCTATAATTATTAGTGATGGACATGCACCTCAAAGTAAGAAGAGCCACACCAAGTGTTGCGCAAGCTTCTATCATGTGTACCTTGCAAATATTAAGTCTTGTCAAGTATGAACTAACATAAGAGTTTTGCACAATATTGACTATTACTATAGCCTACAAGTTTAATGGGAATTGCATTTGTAGGTATTGTACTGTTCTTAGATCCATCCCCTTTACTTGTCGATGTCATCCCCTGGAAATGGGCCTCCTACCAATAACACATATGTGATAAATAAAAACAGATGTATATACATGACCTTATAGGTAAAAACTACTATTGAAATAGACTTTTTCTTATTCTAACTTTAAACTTTGTATAATACAATACAAAATGGAAATATAAAGCTTGTTTGAAAGTTTTTTTGTTTTTTAGTTTTTTAAAATTGTTTTCTAAAACTGTTTTTAAGTTCAATTTTGAAAAACAAAAGAATAAAAAAATCTGTTTGGCAATAACATTTAGAAAACAGTTTTTAAATAATAAAAAACAAAAAATCTATTTAGATAGTTGTTTTTAAATGATATTACCTTCTGTGTCCAATTGCAATTTCTCCTTACTCCCCTCCCCCCCCTTTTTTTTTCTCTCTGAACACTTTCTTTTACTCTTCCATAATTGTCTCATTAAATCAAAATCTATCAAGACCACTTCCCTTCACCCTCTATGATCCCACTTCTTTCTAGTTTGTCGACAGCACTATCCCATTAGACTCCACCCAAGTTCACAGCCACAATCAACCTACACAACTTAATACAAACAAATCATCCAAAAACCAAACTCAGAACAACAACACTCAAAATACAGAATCGAACCACCACAACTATCAAACTCAAACAACAACCAAATCCAAAGCAATCTCAACACCAGAGCAAACAATCAACAACCAAAAGCCAAGCCAAAGAAACAAATAAAAACCAAGCTCAATTCCAAGCCAAGATTCCAAACCAAAATACAAAACCCTTTATAACCTGACAAACTAAAATCCAAACCAAAAGCTCAAATTAGAATTACAAACACTAACCCTAGCCAACCCATTAATGAACCAAATCCCTGAAACTGAAACAAAACCCCAAGTTAATTAAACACCCCTGTTCCACATAATCATTTAGCCCTCACAAATCACCACTGCAAGCTCATTGTCTTCCTTATTCTCCTCCGCCACAAGCCACCATAGAGCGCCGCTGAAGCCACACAATGTTGCCCATGGTCTTTAACCTTCCAATCCACTTTGCTGCAAGCCCTACCTCTCACCAGCATGGCCATAGCACCACCGTGTCCTGCTCTGCTCCGCTGTTGAACCCAACCATCGTGACCTCCGAGTGCCCCGTTGCAGCTGCTCACCAGTCTCTGGTAACAGATAGAGAGAAAGAGACAAAGAGCACAACGCGGAGAGAGAGAAAGACAGAAAGCAAGACACGGAGAAAGATGGCAGAGAGAGGAAAGCAAACAGTGGTGGTGAAGAGGGTGTCATGGACGGTGATGGTGAAGGGAGGGAGATCGAGAAAGGAGTAGGGTGGAAGTGAAAGAAAGGGGAAAAAGGAGAAGAAGAAGAAGAACGAGAGCGAGGAGAAGAATACGGGAAAAAATGGCTTCATAGAACTGATGTGAGAATTGAATAAGGATCAAACCAATAAAACAAAAAATTTACAAATGATGCCACCACCTCTTTTGGTGTTTTTAAGAACAAAAAAACACAAAACACCTTTCATCTATTTTCAATTTTCTATTTTAGAAACTCAGAATCTGTTTTTTAATTTTTAAAATCAACATAAAAAAAACAACCTTCCAAACATGATTTTTTGTTTTTTTTTCTTAAAAATAAAAAATTGTTTTTGAAAACAGTTATCAAAGAAGCCCATAGTAAAACCTACTATTTCACATGTTCTAATTCCTTCACTAGGGTTTGCATCATAAGAATTTGATGAATTGTCTAATGTAGCAATTACCTTTTTCTTTTGTTGTTGGGATTCAATGGCCACCTTTTTTAATTGTGTCCTCTAGTATGGCACCAAGAGCATTCATGGGCTTTTCAAGTCGTTCCTTTTTTCTTTCATGCACCTTTTGTTTTCATTATTTCAGAATCATTCACTATATCATGCTTTTCTCTAGTCTCATTGCCTTTATTTTTGCATCGTTTCTCAAACTTTGTCCTCAACCTCCTTAATTCATTCCACATCTCATTGTAATTTTCTTGATTTTGTGCAGTAGACATATTAGCTCGTTAGTTGATGACCCTAATGCACCACAACGCGACATGAAAACTTTCCTGGAATTTGCCTCTACATTGTGGACTAGAAATAGATTTAGCATCTTTTGTCCTTGTCTCAAAAAACCTTGTGGCAACATGGGATGCCCCTTGTCTCATAAGATCTACAATAGCAATTGTATTTTTTTTATCCTTTCTCTTATGCAACACTTCATATTTCACGACTTGGCTTGCAATATTTGTGTAGTTTGTATTCAATCAAGTTTCACACTTCATCATGAAGGAACACAAAGAATGCAGCAACCTCTCCAACTGAATTTTGAACTCAATATACATTCTCCTTTTGTAAAAATTGGTTGCAATCTGCTGAAAAGAGCCTAAGGCTGCTGTTATTATAAGTTGCCCATACATAGTCTTAAAGTCTTCACATATCTCATTATTTTTGAAATCCCTAATAGCACATTCATAGTTGTACACAAATTCAAATAAGTTACACTGAAGGCGTATATGCCTCTTGATGAATGCATTAATACCCTCACATAGAGATGTTGTTCTATGTCTAGCATAAAAACTTTGCCTGTGATATGCAGTTGTCCATAACTCTCTCCTCTTGGAGGCTTTCTTGACCCACTTGTTATTAGATACCATATTCCATAACCATGTCCTTCCAGTATTGCTCGAACTCATCTATATCAAAATTCGCATAAACACACGTCCTAAACTTCTTCAAGAAATCTTTGATGCAAATATTCTTAGCTGCATTCTTGTTCTTGTGCCATGCACACAACCTATGCATGGAAGTTAGAAAAACTTCTTTAATTGTCTTTTTCATTGCTTTGTCACCATCAGTTTTCACTGCATTAGGTTGCTTTCCACCCATAATTGCATGAAAGTTATTCAATTCCCACTTATAGGTTTCAAATGATTCATCTAACATAGACCACATCCAAACACAGTAGTCCCCCCATGATGATTAAGCCCAGAAAAAATTACTAACGCTATCTCATATTTGTTAATCTTGTAAGTTGCGTCAAATGCTAACACATAATCAAACAACTCATAATCAGCTCGACTAGTACCATCAGCCCAAAACAAATTTTGCATTCTACCAGTAGCTATATTTACTGTGTATAAACCATACATCAAGGGGTCATTGTCAACCTTCACTTGAAGATAGCTAATTGCAACACAAGCATCAACCTTTACAACCTTTTCTCATTTTTCCTTATCAATGTGATTGTACAAGTCCTTCTTGGAAAAACTTAAACCAACATAACCCCGAGCTTGATCTGGCAAAAACCTAAAAACATGACTAATCCTTACACCAACATCATGCATGGCATTAGCTTATGCTTTATCAGCATATTTCATCTTTCAATACCCAAATATGTAACTAACAAGCTCTGGTTGAGTCAAATCATGGTTGTGAACTGGGTTAAATTGACTAATTATCCATTTTCTGCTGCTCTTTTCTAAGTTTACATGGATCTTTGTAGTACATTTTGTTCTTGTCAGTGGCCTGTGCTCCATCTTTCTATCACTCCTCATCAAATGCTTCTTATTTCTTTCTCCTTCTCAGTTGCACACATACTACCACCACCTAATTTCTCTACTTTTATTCTTACGCATTTCATCTTTGTGCACAACAAACCTGCAACACATTGCATAATCACAATCAAATTTATTTGCATCCTAAAAGCATTGAAATTCTTTCCCACCACATCCTTTACTGTAAGCCTTATATACTTTCCCCACATTTCATCTGTATTTTCACCGTTTGGTTGTCTTTCTCCTTCCCCATCATTATGAAATTTAGTAGGTTCCTTTTCGTATCCCCTAAAGCACTTAGTACCCTTATTGTCTTATGAATCATTAGCATCTCCTCCACCTACTCCTTCTTTTTCTTCAGTCCACCTCCTTTCTTCTTCCCACCAAGGCAACTCATCCTTAGAATCCATTTGTTGTAAAATTTAGATGCAACAAATTGTAATGAACTAGAATTAACAAGTAACTATGTGAAAGAAGATCTACAAGAAAATAACACACAAGAAAGAAGTTTAGAATATCATAAATCATTTGCAATAATTAAGGACTATGATTCACACTACAGCTTAGCACATTCATGCACTGACTAACATGTGTATTTTTTTTTTCATAATTAATGAAACTGCTTGAAACTCTCAACAAAAGAGGATCATCAAAACAAAACACATTAGAATGCAAAGAAAGGAATAGATAAAAAATAGAACACTCTCCTAAACAAACAAAGAAACACAAATAACAATTAAACAAAGCCCACCCACCAAGCATTTTCCCATAGTAGCTCCATAAGCATTACTAAAGAAACAACAATAGGACTTAATTGAGAAATCACAATACCCCTTAGCCATAGAATTCCACCAAACAGCCACACCATTATTATCTCAATAATCACCCAGCAACACACAGCATATTAAGGTGTGGTGGTTATAAGTTAAAAGGTGGTTCATATTGAGGCATAATTGATAAGCCATCAATGTGGAATCCTATATATTTTTTCTCTCATGCTATCTCTTTTTGTCAATAGCCTACATATATCCATTCCCAGAGATACAACGCCTATACCCAAATAAAAGAGAAAACATTCACCCAGATAACAAATACAAAGAAAATTTTCAAAAGTCTTTCTAATTTTCCTTGTGACAACCAAAAAAGAAGAACTCACCGAAATAACCGTAGATTATTTATCTATCCTTTCAGTTCTCCTAAAATGTTAATTTTATAATTCCAAAAAAGAAAAACTCGCCCATATAGCCATAGACTATTTCTCTAGCAAAGCACATTTAATTTCAACAATTTATTTAGCCATTGTTAAATACAAGTGGCTTGCTACCTTAGTTTGTCAGACAAATTTAAAGTAGAATCTTTGGCCAAGTAGCAACACTCCAATTGCAAATGCAATTTTTTTTCCTGATTATTAAGAAAGAGAAGGTTCGACCCCTTAACAGAGGAGAACACACAAACATAGTCCAAAATAAAGCCTACAAACAAGACATACATAATTAAAATAGAAAACTTGATGCCAGTAGTTCACCTTGATAGCTCCTAAACTCATGCTATCATTCAGCACCCTTCATGATACAAGTCACAATTTTGAACTTCACGCTGCCCCATCTCTACTACCGTATGTTTGGTTATAATTTTCATCCTAACTATGCATCAACAATCCTTGTCCAACAGTCGAGCAGAGGATCATCCTATCTTCATCTAATTGCTCCTTTGTATCACACAAATTGGGGTGCCAATCTGCCGCAAGTTATTAGAACTATAAGGAAATCCAATTATATTCTAATTATTCTTGATGCCATGAAGCCAATAACTCATAAGTGACTATACACTTCAAATTTTATGATAAATTTATTGAAAACTCAATACATGAATGATTAAAAAAAAATGAAGGGGAAAGAAAATAATACCTACCTACTAGAGAAAGGGAAAACCAAGGGAGCAAGTGGGCAGGTGAGCTGCATGGTGGTTAATTGAAAACAACTGTTGCCAAAGCAAATGGTTGCCAACGGAGACGAGCAGTGCCGACGAAGTTGTGGATGGTAATGGTGGAGTAATGATCAATTGCCGCGTAGTTGTATGCTAATGGATCAGTGGAGATTGGCAATGCTGGCTAAGTTG
This sequence comes from Pterocarpus macrocarpus, assembly GCA_031439585.1. Classification (NCBI taxonomy): domain Eukaryota; kingdom Viridiplantae; phylum Streptophyta; class Magnoliopsida; order Fabales; family Fabaceae; genus Pterocarpus; species Pterocarpus macrocarpus. Next base: position 13,783,611 of record CM062514.1, read on the forward strand.
CTAACAGCGCGATGGTCGCTGGTGATTGAGCAAATGGTCGATGGTCTGTGGTGTGAGTTTAGGAAAGAAAGCAACTGCGTTAGGATAGAGATGCATGGTCAATGCCCCAACAATGTTTAGTTAGGTTTTAGGAAAAAATAATATATATTTTGCAAGTAAAATTTTTCAAAGGGTTGATTTATAATTATTAATAATTAAATTTAGAAAATTTTCTGTAAAATATATTTAAATTATAGGTCATAATATAATTGGTCCAAGTCAACATGGGTTTTAAACCCTTGAAATTTTCAAGGGTGCCATAAGAAGCCCCAAAATCCAATTATCAAAGCCCAATGCTTCAATTATTAGGCAATGCATCTATTAATAGTTGAAGCAAAGCATTAAAAGATTAATTAGTCAACATCTGTTTTATATGGTAAAGATGTAATAAAAATGAAAGTTTGTTGAATTTCTTGTATCCAAGGTATAGTTCTTCATCTAAATCTTTCATTAATTGCTCAAAATTCTCCACTGTTGGTTGAGGATGATTTCTTGACGAATTAATATTGTTTTCATCCAAGTTTAGCCCGATATCAACCCTTTCAAAAATGTTATTATCGATGATTTGAGTAAATCCTCCAAAAATATCACTTATCATTTCTACTATATCATCACCCTTTTAAACGTCTTATCTAAAGTTAGTTTTTTTTTCAATAAATCATTTCATGTTTAATGACTCTCCATGACAAAATCGAGTATTGTATGATGGTATAGTGTTGTTAACCATAAGGTAAGCCATTATTGGACATGGAATTGGTACTTTAGTGTTTTGACAATAGGCATTGTCTGAAACTTCTCTACTACATGCAAAATTTCTTTAATAACTCTATCATACTCCATCCCCCTTTTTCTTCTAGGATTGTTCATGATTATTCAATAAATCATTTCTTTTCTAACTAACATAAAATTGATTTGAAAAAAAATAGTATTAAATTGAAAAGAAAATCAAAATTGTAACAAATACACTAGAAAAAGGTAATAGATATAATAAATATGTCAATTGAATTTTAATAATAAAAATAAACTTCATCTCCTCCAAATCAAAAAGAATACAAAAGATTGCGACAAGATCTTGTTTACTTTTTTTTTTTCGTATTAATGGAGATTCACCGGAAACAATCTTGAGCTAAGGAACCACAAGAAAAGCCAAAATTTTTCTATCATTGTTTTTGGTAATTTTATAAAAGTCATCTGTTTTTTTTTGCTTACAACTAGGACTGGAAGTGAACCGAGCCGAGCTTGAGATATGAGCCGAGCCTAATTTTATAGCTCAAGGTTCGGCTCAATAACAAACAAGCCTAATTTTAAGGCTCTAGCTTGGGTCATTAAAAGCTCACGAGCTGGCTTGAGCTCGATTAACTGACTCATTTAGATATAAATTGGGCCTTTTGATTATAAGTATATAGCCTATTTTCAGCATAATTTATATACCATACATATGATACAGAATACTTAACATAATTCATATCTGTAAGTATATATATATCAAGTCATCTCACGAGCTATTGAGTTGAACATAGCAAAGCTCAAGTTCGGCTCATTTAATAAATGAGATTAGATCCTTAGCTTAAGCTCAGCTCATGAGCTTAGCTTATCGAGCTATTAACAAACCGAGTCAAAAATAGCTCATGAGTTGATTTGACTCACTTCCAGCCCTACTTACAATCTTGGTCATGAATTTTCTATCAAACATCTCAAGGATTCACATCATTTTTTGGACATTGAGGTTTAGTGCATTTCATATAGCTTGCTCTTAAGTCAGTCTAAATATGTTTCTATCATGACCCAACCAGGGCCGTGATCGACGTATAGGGGACAATCTCCTAGCAAGCCTTCCATCACACATTTTTCAAGAAATTTAGATAGAGTCTCCCTTGTATTTGGGATAATTCCCAAACACGGGTACTCGTCCTGCACATAAAAACAATCACATTCATCCATTAGGGATGCAGGCATTCTCAGAATGCATTCCACAACACGCAACAAAATAAATTTCAGAATATGTACAAATATATATAAACACATGCATATATCATTTCAAGCCACTTAATTCAAATACAAATTTTTCCTTCCTTTAGCAATTCAGTCATTCTAATATACATAATCCAGTAAGGGTTGGACCCTATCTGTAGTACCATGGAGCTACCGTAATCTAAAAATTTCTCAAACTTGAACAATGACAAAATACCCTTAAATAGAGAAGGGCTTATTCACGAAATTCAGAATTTATTAACAAGTGCTAAAGGATTAGATTCTACTTGAACACCTGTATTTGAAAAAGAGAAGAAACAACAGGTTGAGCTTGTAAAACTTAGTGAGAGATAGGTTATCCCTAACCCATATGAGATAATGTACAAACTTTTAAATATTAAACTAAATCAAATAGATAAAAAAAAAAACCAAATAGAAATCTTAGATCCAATTATCATTTAATTTACTAAAACTCAAGGAAAACTATCTATTCCAGGATAATCCGTCAGGAATTGCACTTAGGTGGCATTTTCTTTATGTGATTCTCGTATTCCATCATGCACCATTCCTTAGGTGGCTATGTATTTTCCATCACGCACGACACTGTGTGTGGCTATGTAATAAGATATCAAGGTGCACCAAGGCTAACGTATATTGCCATTAGCGTACAGATCCTAGCCTAGACTTTCCCAAGTCTTTCCTTTTTCCATTAATCATAAATGTCCTCATACCAAATACTCAATCATACTATTTTAACAATTATAAAAGTTTCACAAAAATCCATTCATTTCTTTTTATACAAGAGCAATCTTCATAGTCTTATCATACACATCACTTAATATAGATTCTCATGCATAAAACTTAAATCATACCATAAAGAAAAACAAAAGCTCTAATGTTATCATGCTTCGAAAAATTTATAATATTTCATAGCTGCCTATTATATATTCAAACGATTAGCAACATTCACCAAAAATTCCTTCATTGTCTCATGTGATAATTTTGAATATAAACAGGCTACCAAGATATAAATCATAATTCCATGATATATCAAATTGTTTGCATACATATTAATAAATATACCAGAAAATAAGCTAGGGATAAACTATCTACTCACAGACTTAACCTTAGTTGCGGAATCTTTAAACCACGAGACACAGAGCTAAGAACCAGACCTCCAGCGGGATATATCACCACAATTATGACAATCTACTTCAATATCAATCATTAAGATCAAAGATTAACCCAATTTATTCTCAGATAACAAAATTCTCAAGTCTTCTAACTTAGGGTTCTCCAGGAATGCACTATTGGAGAAATAATCCATAATTCATAGGAAAGGAGTTTAGAGATTACCATTGGAAAGAAAAGGAGAGATGGAAGGATTAGGAGTTTTGGTGTCACCTCCTCCAAGCTCTAAAACCCAACAAGATTGATGTTTGAAGGATAAAGGAATGGAAATTAAAAGAAGAATCTGAGGTTATGTGAGTGAAAAGAGTGTAATTTGATGGAAAGATTTGAAGGATTGAGTTAAAGAATGAAGAAGAAGGAGTTCTAGAGAAAAGGGAGAGAGTTTGAAGGGTAGAGAGAGTGGGGTTGCACAAAAATGAAGGAGAGAACACATTTGGGCCTTACATAGACCCGTGATAATCGATTACCACTCCATGTAATTGATTACAACAGGGAAAAACTTAGCATGAAGGTGTACAGAGAGACTAGTAATCGATTACAGGCCCTGTGTAATCGATTACCAGCTTTAGAAACATGGTTTCCTCCATCTATAGTCCCTTCTCAAGTCCAGGGGTATTGCACCCACTTATTTAAAGTTAATGTCCTCTTTAACTTTATTCTCCATTAACTTTAAAATATAAATATAAAGAATGGAATACCCCCATTTGGATTCAATAAAAATATCCAAGAATTCAAAATTCTAAGGAATCAGAATCCAACTTTTGGGTTTTAGTACAATTTTTCAAAAACTTGCATTTTTTAAACTCTTGCATTAAAAATGAAGGGGTTCCTCATTTTCTAAAATTCGTTAAAAATTCTTCTTCAACTCATTGATGCTCAGGGAACTATTATCGGGACTTTTGATCTTAAGAAAATACCTCAATTCTATAGCCCTCCAAGGAGGAGGCATAGGATTTAGACTTAGAATTTTCAGAATCCGATATTGATAGACAACTGCAACTCACGCTTGGGTATTACAGTTTCTAACATCCTTAAGTGTGCGAATATGATCATTTCCAACTTTGTTACTATTTCATGACTATGAAAAGTACTGCACATAATTCCATGCCCTTCCGTAATCCTTAATCATTAGTGCTTTGCAATATTTAATCTTCACATGACTTGTTCTAGCTTGCTATGTGAATTACTTGTGACAGTTTATGTATTCTTCCTCTGCTGCTCATTTTCCAATAACGAAGCACGTTATGTGAAATGCACCAGACAGCTTGTGATGTACATTCGTTCTTCCTCCTAACCCAATATTTATTGTTCTGTTGATGCATATTGGGTTGTTTCTCCTTTCACTCGTCGATCTACCACTAGGTTTGGCACTTTTCTTGGAGTCAATGCATTTGGTGTACTAATTAAGAAACAACTAAGATCTAGTGCTAACTCAGCTATCTTGATATTGGTATTACTTTATTTGAACTACCATTGTTGCTTTGTGATAACCTTAATGCACTGCTCCTGACAAGAATCCAATTTTCCATACTTCCACTAAGCAAGTTCAATTGAATTATCATTTTGTTTAGGCAAAAAAAAAAGTAGCACAAGGGTCCCTTAACGCAAGATATGTTAAATTTAGCAATCAAATTACCGACATATTCATCAAAGCTTTAGCTCAAATGTCATTTATAGATCTGCACACTGAATTCAGCCGTTGCTCAGCTATATTCAATTTAATTGGGGTGATAAAGATCATGCAATATGTGCTAGCAATTGGGATACTCATGCGATTTAATATTTGAATTTATGCTTATCCTAGGCTTTAGTTGGTTTTACTTTAGTTTAACTATTGTTTCGCTTCTATGATTCTAATATCGTTGGTGTATAGCTTGATGTAAATATTTTATCTGTTTAATAATTAGTTGGACAACTACTACCTAAGTTTTAATCTAGCATTCTTCAAACTTTTACAATTTAGAGGTGAGTTGTGGATTTATGGTGAGTTCAGTTGGATATGCTAGGTAATTTCATAGGGGGAGAGAGAGGAGTATGAGGAGGAAGATTTAGCCAATAATTTGATACTAGGTGTAATTATAGGGCATTGTGCAATTTTATTTTTATCACACAAATATCATGATAGAATATGCTCTTAATGTATGAAGAACGTTCACTCTAAAGATAACAATGTGAAATTTTCAAGAGTTAGGGGATTAATTTGAATCTAATATTAATTATTGGATGAATTTGAAAACATAAAGAAGTTAGAGGATGAAAACATTTTTTTTTGCCTTTTTTTAAAGTGAAGTTTTTTGCTTCCACTTCACGGGCTCCAATGGTATGGTAAATTAATGTAATTAATAAAGTTAGAGGTTCAAGTAATTAAATAAATAACACTCTTATATAAACTTTCATTGATCTAGGCTTTAAACTACTATAGTAAGCCCTCCAAGGAGAAGATTCACTTGTGTTTTTGTACATTTTCTGAATAATATTACTTAGCTAAAAAATTTTGCCAAAATCTTTGATAGAAATCATGGAGGTGGTTGTATAAAATGGAGTGGTTGAACCCACCCATTTATTTAAGAGTTAATAGAAAGTGATATATCATTTTGACAAAATTATTTTGCTATCTACATTTTCCTTTTCTAAATTTGCGTTGCAAACAATGATGATGAGCCAGAGCCATCATGCATGTGTGTGGTATAGGTCAAATTTATTTAAGTTGTGAGTTTATTTGAAAGAAAAATATCATTAATTTTAAATGTTATTTTTTAAAATACACATTCATATTATATATCAAATTTTCATTTTTTTCCTTTGGATCATTTATATCATTTAAATAAATTTAAATTCGAATTTCACGCGCTAAATTGTGGAATCAAAATTTTATATTATTTTTTTTTTCTAATTTTAAAGATTCCTGTCTTAATTTACTTATCCATATTCATATTCTTTTTTCTATTACATGGAACTTGAATGGCATAGAACAAAACATCTCTTAGTTCACGGAGAATTTAAAATCAGAGCTAGGATCCACACATTCGAGTGAAAGCCATTAATTGAGTTGGCTTTAGATAATAATAAATAATAAATAAATAAATAAAATAATGTAAAAGCCCAATCCATAATCAAACTATCTTTGGTGGGGTTCCCATGTCCGGACAAATTTCTTCAAATGTGCCAATTGTACCGTTAGAGCTTCCTTCATACTCGTTGTTGCACGTGACACGCGCGTGACCATTCTCCGCATTTGAATTCGGACATGGGCGCCTTTTCTCTCAAATCCAGTTTAATCGAAACTCGTCACGTCCACATTCAAAAATCGCACCCACCCTTTCTCTCTTCAAAACACGAACGAAACTCGCAAAACCCTTTCGTTTTTTCTTCTCCTCCTCCTCCTCCTCCTCCTCCTTCTTCTTCTTCTCTCACTTCGTTCCCCTCTCCCAGGTATGCAAATCTCAGTTACCAAAATACCCTTCCGATCCAAACTTCATCAGCTCCAACAACATTTCGTGCTTTTTACCACGATCAAATATATTCAATAGATCCAAATTGAAATGAAATCGAAAACCAAGTTCGTTGAGTCGTTGGCTATCGCGTTTTCGATTCGGTTCTAGGTTTTTTTTTTTTTGCTCCAAATTCCAGCGCAGATTTGAGCTCGCTACTACGAAATGGAACACTCGGATGGGAGGAGCAATGATTCAACGCAGTCCGTGCGAGTCGCCGTCAACATCCGCCCTCTGATCACGTCGGAGCTTCTCCTCGGATGCACCGATTGCATCTCCGTCGTTCCCGGCGAACCTCAGGTATGCATAAAGCCTAATAGCCTATGATGAATTTGCTGTTAGATCTGATTATTTTGTTGATTCGTAAATTCACATGGTGTATTAAATTTTCACGGTGTTTAATTTGAAGCTTGTTTGTGTGTGTTGGAAACTTGTGATTTTGTAAAGATATATGTGTAAGAATTTTAATATATTGTTCGGCTTAGATTGATTGATTCTTTTGGTTACTATAACTGATTAAATGGTGATTTTGTGGAATCCATGTTAATGTTATTATATTGTCATCAAATTTATGTGGAATTGTCGTTGTGATAGGTGCAAATTGGGTCTCATGCTTTCACGTATGATTATGTTTACGGTAGCACGGGTTCGCCTTCCTCTGCAATCTACGATGATTGTGTGGCTCCCCTCGTTGATGCGCTCTTCCATGGATACAATGCAACAGTTCTTGCATATGGCCAGGTATAATTTTCATGTATAGTTGGTTTTGACTAGATAATTGTGATGATTCGCTTTGTTTTGTTGTTTCTAGTCTTGTAATTGGGTTTTTGTTCTCAGACTGGATCTGGGAAGACATACACAATGGGGACCAATTATACCGGAGAGGAAAGTGCAAGTGGAATTATACCTAGGGTGATGGAGACCATATTCAAGAGGGTTCAGGCTATGAAAGAATCCGCGGAGTTTTTGATTCGAGTGTCATTTATTGAGGTAAACAATGCTGGGTTTTTTAGTTGATGAATACTCTCTGTAACTGAGATGGGATTTTAAATTTAAAACTTGAACTGCTCAACGATGACAGATATTCAAGGAAGAGGTATTTGATTTGCTTGACCCCAATTCATCTAGAGGAGAAGTGGCGTCTACTGCAAAGGTTGCTGTGCCCTCCAGAGTTCCCATACAAATTAGAGAAACGGTGAATGGAGGAATAACACTGGCTGGTGTGACAGAAGCCGAAGTTAAGACGAAAGAAGAAATGTCATCTTATCTTTCCCGTGGTTCGTTGTCTCGGGCCACTGGGAGTACAAACATGAACAGTCAATCAAGGTAAACGGCCATAAAAAAGTCTGCATCATTTTTTGCTTAATGAATAATTTCTTTTCTTTCTATTTGATAAAAATGAATTCAATATTATGCACATTAGAATTTACTCTGTAATTGGAAATTATTTTTTCTGGTGAGCTGAGAAATCATTTTATAGTGTGATGACAATGTGGTTTATGTGCTTTGTCCAGTCGTTCACATGCTATTTTCACAATCACAATGGAGCAAAAGAATGGTGATGATGTCTTATGTGCTAAACTCCATTTAGTGGACCTTGCTGGCTCTGAACGCGCAAAAAGAACTGGGGCAGATGGCATGCGTTTGAAAGAAGGTATTTCCTTTCGCTAGTAATAATAATGATGCAGCATGATTTATAGGATTAGTAATAAAAAAATAATATGTCCTATAGTTTATCATATTTTTCACAACAGAATTTCAAAATTTGAGTTAATGCTTGGCATTTTTGCTTGCTGAGTTTTATAAATATAAGTTGTTAATTATGTTATTTACTAATCAATTGTGGTTCTTCATGGTTTAGGCATTCATATCAACAAGGGTTTATTGGCTCTTGGGAATGTAATAAGTGCATTAGGAGATGAAAGAAAGCGAAAAGAAGGAGGCCATGTACCGTATCGTGATAGCAAATTAACACGGCTACTTCAGGTTTGCGCAATATTTGTTTAAGCAATACATCTAGTATTCTTATCTCGATCTGCATTTCCTATCACATGGATAACTCGGTCTACTTAGTGAAATAATGTAAGAAATTATATCCGAATATAGAAAACGACTTATCTATGACTTATTCAACTCATGATTTAAAAGGCGATATATTGTTGGGGAGTGTGCTTATTCCTTTCATTTGACATATCATTAGAGCTTTTAAACAATTTGTGTCGTGGGGGATTTATATTGCAACTCTTATCTTGAAATTGGTTGATGAATATGTAGGATTCTCTTGGAGGAAACAGCAAAACAGTGATGATAGGTAAACTATACATACTTAGTGCATGATGATAGTATTTTGAAACTTCATACTTTTCCTTTACATATGCATCAATCAATCTGATGGAAATGATGCAGCATGTGTTAGTCCTGCTGACACCAATGCTGAAGAGACGTTGAACACTTTAAAGTACGCAAACCGTGCTCGCAACATTCAGAACAAGGCAGTTGTAAGTGCTTTCTATTAGTGCCCTTTATCCTTTTTTTCCCCCGTTGTGGGTGGTGGTGGTGTATGATGTTTCTTAAATTTGATGGTTTTGAATTTTCTCGTCTTAGATTAATCGTGATCCAGTGGGAGCTCAGATACAGAGAATGCGAAGTCAGATTGAGCAATTGCAGGCTGAGCTTCTGTTTTATAGAGGTGATGCTGGTGGACCATTTGAGGAACTTCAGGTACATAATTATTTTTAGAAAGCATCTAAAGTTGATCCCTTATGTGCCAGTTATAGATTTCTAATGTCCTTTGCTCCCCAGATTCTTAAACACAAAATATCCATACTTGAAGCAAGCAATGCAGAGCTACAGCGGGAGCTTCAGGAACGTCGGGTAACATGTGAGGGTTTAACACAACGCGCCTGTGATGCTCAGGTCTTTCTTTAATCCTTTATGTTTTAGTCTCTAATAAAATATTACCACGCTGTGTTTTTTCACGTCAAGGTGTTGGGTCTCACTCAAGGTGATGAATATTCTTAGGTGGAAAAAGACCAGCTGATCATGAAAATAGAATCGCTTCGAAATGGTAAATCTTGGGAGGAGATTGACTCAAATTCAAATCAGGTTTGAAACTCTGAAAGCATCAAGCCATTGCTGATGCAGGCTTAAAATTTTCTGATGAAGTAGATCCATCACTGACTCGTGGTCCGAACTTGTCTGTAGGATTATGACTTGGTGAAATCTTATGTGTCAAAGATCCAAGATCTTGAAGGTGAATTGCTGCGTTTGAAAAATTCAAACGTGAAACCAAGCCATTTTGTTGAGTGGGTTGATTCAGACGATAGTGGATTCCGGTCAAAGAATTTATTTGCTTGTGCTAATGAGTACTTATCTGATTGTGATACCAAATCTGCGGACATAACAGGTAGCATATTGGACTTTGTAAAGTATTATTGTGCAGTGTATCTTTTTAATTGATTGTTAACACGTATCAACAATGTTATTCTTGACAAATTTTTTTGGTGGACACATGTGCACCAAATTTTTGAGATGATAAATTGATTATTCAAAGCTAGACTCACAGTAGCATTTTGACATTTTAACACCCATTTTGACTAATTGATGACAAATTTGCATTTGCAGTTTCGCTATCATTTTTAATTGGTATCTAATCCTAAATATCAATAGATGGTTTCTAAAATAGTACAAAATGCATGCAGATGACATGGAAGATCAAGCAAAGGAGATAGAGCACTCTTCTCTTCAAGAAAAGTTTGATAGGGAGCTCAAAGAATTGGACAAGAAACTTGAGCAAAAGGAGGTAAAAGTTGCTGGATATGGTTTTAAACTTATGAAGATGTTGAATATTTTTTTTTTTGTATGTGAGTATGATAAGAACCTTGGGAGAACCACATCACAAAAGCTAGCTATTGTGATGGGAGAGCCCAAGGCCTTATAAACCCCCCATCGGAATCCCATACTTCCGATGTGGGACTCAAGTCCCATACCTTGCAATTGGGTCCTAACATCCCACCACGCTCCGCAGCCCACGCCACGTGGGACTGGTACATAGCCTTTGACTAGTCCCAAGTAACACTGCAATGCCAGGCTACCACCGCGCCGGCCGATTCTGCAGCTAAGAGACATGGTGGAAGGCTCTGATACCAATTGATAAGAACCTTGGGAGAACCACATCACAAAAGCTAGCTATTGTGATGGGAGAGCCCAAGGCCTTATAAACCCCCCATATTTCCTGAGGTACCCCATTTTGCTCGCTCACAATGGGGTCATCCTGCCAAGGGGTTATCACATACCCTTCTCCTTCTTCCTTCAATACTTGCATAGTAGCTTTCCAAGAAGCTTTCTGCTGTTGCATAGGGAAGGATCACCCACAATCTCCCACAGCCTCCCTCTATCCCTCCATCATTGCAATATCATTTCCTTGAAATCCGCTTGGATCCTCCTCCTGTGAGACTAGATAGCCACCCATGCCCAAAACAACCTCCGATCCTCCATCTCCATGAGGAAGAAATTTTGAGTTATGTCTGATTCCTTGTATCTTCAAATTTCAAGCCCACAACACACTCCTGCTCCTTGTTCCTTTGTCCATTTCCACTTCAATGGTAAAGGTAGGAATCTTCTTAACCTCCAAACAGAACTCCTTTGCCACTCTAGCATTTAGAAAGTTCCCGGATGCTCCACTATCCACCAATACTAGCACATCCCTCCCTTGAATTTCGCCTCTCACTTTAAACGATTTATTGGAAGTGAGGCCAGCCAAGCTATGAAGGGAAATCCTCATGTTCTTCAACCCCGTTCCCTCTTCTTCTTCTTCGAGAGTTCCTCCACTCTTATCTCCCTTTTCTTCTAATTCCTCCTCCTCTTCTTCCACCAATATTAATTGCATCCTCCTCATGGGACACACATGATCACTGGCCCCAATGGCCCCCATTTAAAACATAGTCCCTCCGCTGTCTTTCTTGCCATTCTTCTTGGGATAACCTTCTAGGCTGGGCTCAACCTATCGCTTTCTTCCCTCTCGCACTACTCTTCCTCCTCTTTCTCCATAGGCGCCGCCTCGACCCTTCACCCGCTCGGCGCCTGTGGAGCCTTATAAGTTGGGTTAAGTCTAATGTCACTCCCTCCTTTCGTAGAAACCCGCTTCACTCCTTCCCTCCATGCTCCATTCCTTTCTTTCCAACTCTAGAGCCTTGTCCATCAATGCTTTGATAAGGTTCTAATTGGCCTATCCTCAACTCTCGTCAAGCTCTTCCTTTAGCCCACTAAGGAAGATACATCATTACCTCCGGTTCAAGGTCCTTCTTCGCTTGCAGCTCGTCGAACTCCCTTCAGATAAAACAGAGCCTGCTTTGCCTCGCTTCAACAGAAGGCCCCATGGGGTTCCTTAGCAACCCCTCGTTGGAACCTTGATGAGGTCCTCCTTAAATTCTCTCCAAGTGGGAAAAGGAACTTGGTCCTCCCACCATCGGAAACCAAATAGGGCATCCCCTTCCATGGCCACCATAACCAAACCATTTTGTCATAATCCTCTACCCCATTGAGCCTCGAAAACGTTCCACCCTTTGCCAACCACTCCATAGCGTCTTCCCGTAAAAATGTGGAAGTTCTATCTTGACCCAGCCATGCCGCCTTGGGTTCGCTCCTGCTCCCATGGGTCATTCAGCTGCTCATGGCGCTCCGATTCCTTCAGGTGGGTCTCGGTTATGTCTACGGAGGAGTCCGTGAACTGCCTTTGGGTGTACTTCTCTCCGTATTTTCGGCGGGCCATGTGGTTCTTCTAGGGTGGGCTCATGTGTCTCTCTCTGAGTAGTTGTCCCACCGGGCACAAGATGAGCTCCAGCGCTTGCCCTGCTCCTCTTGGCGCTGCTCCATGGTCAGTGACACCTCGCTCCAAGTCTTCCATTCTACCGCCCATGGTAACACGGAAGCCATCCCGAGCCTTTGGATCGATAGGCTCGATACCGCTTGTTAAGACCGTATCACCCGGAAGTAATAGGTGGAAAAAAAGTAGAGTATAATCACAGAACTCCAGCTTGATGTAGAAGAACTCAGCTCAATCATGTATATTCCGTAAAAAGAAGAACAATAACAAGAAAATAGCCTGGGCATAGAGGAGCCCTTCACCCTCTCAATGTTTCTCTCAAAAATCTCAATGCCTTCTCTCTCCACTCCCTAACGGTATATCAATTCCCCCACCCCACTACCACAATCCTTCAGACTGTCCTTTTTTTTTTCTCTCTCTCCAGCTCAGCAGAACCACTCTCAATTTTGTCTTTATCCTCCTAATGGGCTTGGGGTCAGCCCCTTAACTCTATTCTTCTTCCTAGTATATACTTGGCCATATTTGGGGTCCGTAACAGAGTATCTTTAGGAAAATTTGCAAATTCGCAAGATATGTGATATGCAATTTATTACGTGTTTTGTTTTGATCTTATAACATGTTTTGACTGCCGAAATTTTTCCCTCTTGTTGCAGGCTGAAATGAAGCATTTTAATAATGCTGATACTTCAGTTCTTAAACATCATTATGAAAAGAAACTGCTCGAGTTGGAACAAGAGAAGAAAGTTCTGCAGGTAATTGATCTGTGTAATTCTATATAGGTTGTATTGCAATTAAAAATTTATTGCAATAATTCCAATCCTTTTCCATATTATTGATAGAGAGAAATTGAGGAACTTAAGTGCAATCTTGCAAATATTTCATCCACTTCTGATGAAGGCGCTCAAAAGTTAAAGGAGGATTATCTTCAAAAGTTGAATGCTCTTGAATCACAGGTGAACTTATTGTTTCAAGTATCTTAATTCTTAAATGGTCACTCGATGCAGTGAACTGATTATTTGCTATTTAGGTCTCTGAGTTGAAGAAGAAACAAGATGCTCAGGCTCAACTCTTGAGACAAAAACAGAAAAGTGATGAGGCTGCAAAACGACTTCAGGATGAGATCCAGAGAATCAAATCTCAAAAGGTGCAATGGTCCTACTGATGAAACTTGTATTTTCAGTTTGAAGTCGAAAGCTGTTCAAGTGTTGTTTTCCCTCCCTCTTTTGGGTCATTACTGATTGTTTATTTCTTTAGGTTCAACTGCAACATAAGATAAAGCAGGAGTCTGAACAATTTAGGCAATGGAAAGCTTCCCGCGAAAAAGAAGTTCTCCAGGTAAATGAAAAATATGGAAGAATTTCCTTGAACTCCTCTAATGAAAAATACCCCTGATATTTTATTACTCCATTATATAATCTTGCGGAGGGAAATCTTACCCTGCTTGTGATTTTCTTTTTGCCATTTGATAATGGTATTGCAATTTTATCACTGTGTAGACTTTGTTAGGTTATATGCTAACTTCTTACATATCGCTCAACATCTCTCACGGTCTCCTTCTCAACAAATTGATTAGTTATAGGGAATCTTCTAATGCATATTTTGATTAATTACCAGCTGAAAAAAGAAGGGAGGAGGAATGAATATGAGATGCATAAGTTGTTAGCATTGAATCAGAGGCAAAAGATGGTATGTTGCTGTTCAAAGCACTTGCTGCCGTGGTCTTATTTGGATGCTGGTTATTCCACTAATTTTGTGTTGATTGCAGGTGTTGCAAAGAAAAACAGAAGAAGCTTCCTTGGCTACAAAAAGGCTAAAAGAACTTTTGGAATCTCGAAAGGCTTCCTCACGTGAAACTACAGGTAGATTTACAGTGTCCTGTAGCCCTTTTCCTTGTTTTTGCGAGCAAATAATAAATGGCAGTTCATTTTTGTTTACAGGTGCTGGAGGTGGGAATGGTCCTGGAATTCAGGTAACTCCCAATTTTGTGAATTGTAAACGGATTAAAAATTTTTCCTAAATATTGATTACTGCTTGATTTTGCTGGCTGTTATACTTGTGTGGTGATTTTGTCGAATATACATCGTAACTCCATGCCGGCTATTGAGTGGATGTCTTCTTGTTTCGGTAACTTCTGCTTGACGTATCTGTTTGTTTCTATTTGAAGGCTTTGATGCAGGCAATTGAGCATGAGCTTGAAGTCACTGTCCGAGTGCATGAAGTACGTTCAGAATATGAACGACAAATGGAAGAGTATGTGCTATTTCTACATATAGATTCCTCTAAAATCTGGACCTCTAGATTGAGTAGGTGGAGTACCTGATTAAAATTTTCAGCATAGATTTGAACAATATTTTTGATGGCTTGGACTTGTGAAAGTCAATCTGTAAGAATTTCAATTCATATTATTTTCACTTTCTTTAAATAGAAGTGACACATGGAGTAGAGATGGTGGACAAAGTCATTTTTTCAGGATTTGTATTTATTTTGCACGCAGACTTTGCTTACATTTTCTCTGTAAGAATCGAACTTAAAAATGAGAAAGCTTGAATCAATCTGCAAATTATCCTGGCATAAATGTTTTAAGAATAATTGAGGGAATGTTCAAGAGATTTCCATTCCTGTGACATATATATATATATATATATATATACTTTCAATACAAAGGTGACATATTTTTTATGCTACTCTTGTATTAGAGCTTTGCACAAACTCATTTAATTGCTGATTTCAGGAGGGCTAAAATGGCCAAGGAGATCAGTAGGTTAAGGGAAGAAGCAGAGATGATGAAGCAAAACAATGCAAGGTGAAAAAGCCTTGCAGTTTCCCACGCGCTATGCCTCTTAATCATTGTACAATCTTGTTTTTCCTTCACAATCTATGATTTACAACATCTATTTGATTGATTTCTAAATGTAGTGATGGGCTCATATCAATGTCTCCTGGTGCAAGAAATTCAAGGATTTTTGCCCTTGAAAACATGCTTACGACTTCTTCTACAACCCTGGTTTCTATGGCATCTCAGTTGTCAGAGGCTGAAGAGCGGGAAAGGGTTTTTAGTGGCAAGGGGCGTTGGAACCAAGTCCGGTCCCTTGCTGATGCCAAGAATTTGATGAATTATCTGTTCAATATAGCATCTTCGTCAAGGTAGTAGCTTATCTCATCTGCAACTGCATTTTCAGTCAATGATTTCAATCTAACCAAGATGCCTTGAGAAGTTAAACTAGTTATTCTACTAAAATGCAATATCTGTTAAATCTCCGTTAATGATTTTGTGATGATATGACTGGACTTTTTTAACTGTTTTTTAATCTCAGGTGTATGGTGCGAGATAAAGAAGTTACCTGCAGAGAGAAGGACATGGAAATAAGAGATTTAAAAGAAAAAGTAGTAAGGCTAAGCTGCACGCTTCGACAGATGGAAATGCAGAAGGCTGAGCTCATCCATCAGTTGAAGTTGCTGGTTAGTATGTTCGGCCGAGAGATGCCATGCCTTTTCCCTTTTTCAGTCCCACATCAACCATATTTAAGCTTGAGAAATGAAATTTTTTCCTTTCCAAATAAAAGTGAAGAAATATCTGTCCTAATTTGTCACTTTGCTCTCCAATTAATTAGTATCTCTTTTTTAAAAAACTATTATTGTTTAAACTTTATGACAGAGTGCAAAGAGGTACTCAGAATCTGTGGGGGAGTCAGGATATTCTGACATAAATGTTGGAGGACATAACTATGACTTGCGCAAACCGGTTGGTCTCTTGCATATCATTAGTGCTCTCCTACAGAAACACCTGCAAAGGATTCTATGTCATCATTAATTACTTTTATTTTTCAGGAAAACCGGCGATCTACCTTTTTATTCGAGGACATGGATATATCCGATTCAGAATCAGATGATTATGAGGTAGAGGCAACTGATGATGAATGGGTAGAGTCCGGAAAATTACAGGTTAGGAAAAGAAAATCTAAAAGAAGCATGGAAAACAATCAGTCAAATATCAGTTCGGAAGATGTCAAAGATAATTCAGTAGAAGGAACTGGAGGTGCATCTGGGGAAAACGCATCAGAAGCTTGCTGCTCTTGTAGTAAATCCTCGTCTTGCAAGACAACAAAATGCAAGTGCAGAGCTCTGGGCAGCACTTGTGGGAGCTCTTGTGGTTGCCTTTCGTCCAAGTGTGCCAACAGAGAAGCAGTCTCAAGTGAGTTACAAGAGCCAACTCACTTGGGATTGGTTGAAGGGACCGGAAATGATTCTTCCATTGAGGAATCAGACAAAGACCGCCTTCTTGCCACTCAAGGTGCTGAGTTGCTCCATGGTGCACTGATTGATGGGCCTGCTGAGACCAACAATGATCATGGGCCAAGAAAGCCTCTCTCTGATATTGGAAACACACTGGTGCGTCAGTCATCCTTTAATCATCTTATGTTTTTTCATTTCATTGCACTGGAACTGGATGCACTTCAAATTGCTTCAGACTGCCTTTAGTCTCACTGGCAATATTTTTAGGAAAATTGCTACTCAGCCAAAAATGTTTGCAGAAATTGTTTGCTAAAATGATGTGACATGATTGGTGATCTTTGGATAAACAAGTGGGCTCTACCACTATATTTCATTCAACCACTATAATCATTTCTGTCAAAACTTATATCTTTCTAGCTGAGTAACATTGCGCTTTTAGTTGCCTTATAATGTCATTAGCGTTGTCTTATGCTTTTGTTGAATCTAAAATGATAGTTGGGATATGCTTTTGCTGAGTAACTATTACTGTTTCTTTTTGCAGGCCAAATCAAATGCCCAGAAGGGCACTCAGAGAAAGAAATGGCGGAAATCCACAATAGTTCTTGTTCCAGATCCGCCACCATCCGTGCAGCCAGATAATTCTGAAGCCGTCAAGAAAGAAAACAATACCATCACTGAAGCAAATGACTCCAAGAACATACCACAGAAAATGCACTCATATAGACCTGAAAATGCTTCAGTTGTCCCCAAAGCAGAGAATAATTTTATTGAGACAGATATACCTTTGAAAATACCACGGGCTATGCGAAAGCAAGTGCCATCGAATGGTGGCGTTCCCTTTGGTGACAGGAATGCTAGCAGTAAGCCAGAGGAATCTGTCAATAAGGAGCATGAAGTTTTTGATGCCAGAAGTCCTGTCCGACAGAAGAGAACACTTGAGAAAGAGAACAGTGGACGTTAATCTTGCATTCATTTCTTACACTGTTAAGGGAAAAAAAAAGGCGTTTAAGACGCATGCCATAACCATACTCTTATGGTTTATTTGTCGAAGATCGAATACTCCCGTGGTGTATCAAGTGACTAGAAATGTGTATTAAATTGATGTCTTCAGCAGACAAATAGATTAATTGGCTTCCTCATTTTTATTTTTATTTTTATTTTTTTGGGTTATTTGACAGTTTATGTATGTAGCGGATCCGTCCACCCGCGAAAATGACTAAATTAACCTCACTTAGTTTTTAATTCTCCATTCTGCCACCCTTCTCTTCCTTCATCCCACATTCGGCACCCTGTCACCATCACCACCCTTGCCAAACGCTATGCGAAGCTTTTGCAGCACCTCGTCCTTGATGTGAAGGTTCAGAATATCAAACCAATCGATACATAGATTGATCCAAGGGTGCTCAGTGAATACAACTTGAGGGTTACTGGGTTTGAGTTTTATCCGATGATGCAATATATAAGTGCCACCCACCACCATTGGTGATGGAGATGTGTAAGTGAAGCACAGCCTTGCTTCGGCTTCACCTACCCACCGATGATGCAATATATTAATTCTTATGTGTGAACCATTCCTTGCTTATTTTTTCTATTTACATTTGGAAAAATTAATTCTTTCAAGTTTTGGCTAAAGTTCAAACACGAGCAGTGGCAGAATGAATGGGTAAAATAGCCACTCAGAGCTATCCCCAATTTTTGTTCATACATTGTTGTTCATTCCAGTTAACTTTCCAACTCTATGTGCAATATCTTTTTAGTGTTGGATTCCAACCTTCACTAGTCCCCTCTTCATCATGCCACTATTCCTTGCTCTTTTTTCCTCTTCTGAGTATGGTGTTTTATTTGGGTCTAAATATCATAAAGATGTTAATTTTTCAATCATGCTTTAAAGGATGATTTCATAATATCTGGTTGCACATTCTGGGTTAACATTAGGAAGATGAGTTTGCACTTGGCAGGAAGAGAGGAGGGAGGAACAAGAGCATGAGGGAGAGGAGAAGGAAGGAGAAAGAAGCGACAGAGGGAGGAAAAATTAAAGAAGAGTAAAATTGTAATTTTAGAATTATTATATTATTTAATAAATTATATATAATATTATAAATAATTAATCTAAATTATTTATTTAAAATCTAATTGTATCTAATAGGCGGGGCAATGTTAGTCCCAATCATGAAAGGATTAACGAATCCGCCACTGTTTATGTAAGCGATTCTATGTTGGGTGATTTTTTTTTTTTTAAGATCATGTGGTAATATTTTTTTGTTAGGGGGGAGGGCGTTGGTGCTCTGCCTTACGACTCGAAGTCGTGTCCCGGAATATGCCATTCCCACGAGGCAGGGCGGTGAACCACTGAGGCATGGGCCGCTGCCGCGATCGTGGGGTGATGTTCAGATGATTGAGTATACTCACTGTATCAAAGCTCAGCATGGGCTGAATTAGTCATCGGGAAATACCATTTCTACTTCATTCATTACTAATTATTTGCAACAATCCTGTTGGTGCTTCTTTCATTTTGCGGATTCTATTGTCTTTCATACGTGCAAAAGTGGAGTTCAATGAGGGATGGAGATTTTCCTGTGTTTGGTATAGGAATAAAAGTGTAAGATAAAATTTTATGAAGGAGTTTTATGTGTGGTTTTATTTATGAAAATTATTTATAAAATTTTATTTTTTATTTTTATTCTTATACCAAATATACTTTTAAGAGAGTTATATTTAGAACCCGAGTATAGAAATTTTTTTTTTCTGAAATTTAAATTATTACCCTTAACCATCAGTACCATAGATGCTTATATATCTTTTTTATTTAATTAAATTAGCTATGAGTGGGTAAAAATTTCGTAATTACTAGCTAAACTAAGTGGTGTTATAATTAAGGATAACGAGGAGGGATTTACTCTGAAACATTTATAAATATAAGGACCCACTTTACAAAAAATATAGAAATTAATTTAAAATTTGATATAAAACATAGGAACTTAAAAATTAATTTAACCTATTGGTAATTAGAGCATCTCCAGCGGACTCAATCTTGAGTCTCCGTATGTGTTTGGAAAAATTAAAAAATTAAAATTATTTTAATAATTACTTATATAAAAATTAATTTATATTTAGATATTTTAATTAAAAAATAATTTTAAAATAATCTATTTTATTTAAATTATATGAAAAAATTATTTTTATATGATAAAATTATTAAAAAAATATGAAATAATTATTTATATTATATAATATTTATTATTTAAGATCAATTTGATAAATATATATTAATTTTAAAATAATTAATTTTTACTTATAATTATAAATTTTAAAATATTATTTATGATTATAAATTATTTTTTAATTTAAAATTATTATCTTTTAATTATAATCTATTTCTAATTTTTTTTAAATAAAATTTATTTTTTCGAAGCTACATTTTTTTTTTCAAAAAAGCGGTTAGAAGCATGTTCCCAAAGTATGGACTCGGTGAATCTTACATTTACCATTGGAGCAAAAATTGGTACGGTCCTAATTTGATGATGTCATGCATATGAAGTGGGTTACGTCCCACTAGCGATGTAAATGGGGCGGGGTGGGGCGGAGGATGATGAATATCCGCTCTCATCCCCTGTCCCGTATTCATTTCGGCACCTGCTTTTGAATCTCCTCGAATTTACGGATACTCATGGATATTTATGGATATCCATTAGAATGTAAAAAATTCAAAAAATTTAAATTAAATATAAAAATTCTAACATAAAAAATACTTAAAATAAGTACAAATACTAATTTAATTCTATAATTTGAATTCTAACAATTTAATATACTTAAAATAAAAATAAACACATAAAATAAACATAATAATCCAATTTTTCAATCTAAATTTCAACAAATTAAAATAAAAATAAATACATAATAGTAATCCAATTATTAATCTAACATATAATAAGTATAAATAAATTTAACTTCTAAATTTAAATATTAGTCAAAGTAATTTAAATAACAACAATATTAACCAACTAAGTTAATAACTTAAGGGTAAAATAGTAATTTTATATCAGATATCCGCAGATTTGGGAATAGTGATCCCCACCCCGCCTCGTTTAACATGTGGGTATTTAAAATCTCCATCTCCATTATCTATGGGGGCAAAATCTTCCTCCCATATCTGCCTCATTATAGATATTACCCATAGATATCTGTAGGGGCGAATTTTTTTCACATCCCTACGCCCGACTAAGTTAGGACTCATCCCAATTTTCCTTCCACTATAGCTACATGACATGTGCTCTGTGGCAGTCTTTTTTTTTTTGAAAACATGACCATTGCAAGCACTAAATTTATCAACAATCATATAGCAACCGATAATATTGGTATAATTGTTTTTTTTTACTTTATAAATATTAATATTCTATTATTTCTTTATTTACTATTCTTCCTAATTTCTCTCAACACTTCCTAAATTCATCCCACACAAATTCTACTCATCTATTCTTCCTCAAAAAATGGATTCAAATCAATTTAATATGAATAATTTTTTTTAATTAGCTACAAAATTTCAACTTCTTTTCAAATTCAAATATCCAAAATTTTCAATTTTTTTAAAAAAAGTTAGTTAAAATTTTTAGATTTTAACTTTTAAAAAAATGTGTAAAATTTTTATTTGTAATTTAATTTTTTAAAAGTTAATTTTATTAAAATTATTCAAAAAATAAATTTTGTAATTTTATTCTATCTAAAAATAAATTTTTATATTCATAATAAAATATTTGATAAATATATTAATTTTTTTAATTTAAAAAAATTGAGAGCTTTCATTGGAGAGACCATCCCAATTTTAACTCAATTTTACTTTACGCATTACTGATATGACAAGTAAATGTGCAAAATTTTTATCTATAATTTAATATTTTAAATTTAATTTTTAATAAATATTATTAAAAAATAAAATTTTATAATTTTATCCAATTTGAAAATAAAATTTCATATTTATAATAAAATATTTAATAAATATGTTGATATCTTTTTTTCAATTTAAAAAATATATGCGACTAAAGTTGGGACTTGCCATTAGAGATGCTCTTAGTAATGTAGCAAAGCCTACTCAATTTCATTGAGCCTTTACGTAACTCTAATTCTAATAGGTTGTACTTAATTTCACACTACTTTCATCTTCACTTCATGTCCTCGTTATCTGTCGGCCAACCCTCCTTACTCCCTTAGCTTCATCTTGTACTATCAAAGTTGTCATGTTGTTCATCGGCCCGACACAGTCATCACATCATCACATCATCCACCAAAATAGCCTCAATCATCAATAATGGTCTTCACCATCCAACCCAATTGTTGTTAATTATCCCATCATCTAGCCTAGTTGTCATCAACTATTCTTGTCCACCATTCACGTCGCACACTGAACTAGTTATCCTTTGCACTCGTATCTAACCATTGCCATCCCTAGATTGATCCCACCATATTGCTTCTCTCTAAACCCTTTATACAAGAGGGAAGTACAAGATAGGAGATGAAGTTGGTCCTCTGCAGTATCAATGATTCAATATATAAATAAATCAAATTGTAATTCTAGAAACCAAGTGACTATCATGTTTTTTTTTTTTTGGTCCGAAGTGATTATCATGTTTGGTTCTTGCAATTCAATCAAGTAATTAGGTTATCGATTATTAAGCAATAGGCAATGAGATTTTCTATAGGGGCCTTATTCAATTTATCATGCTAGCCTGACATTATTATGAGAGGTTTTTTAAATTGTCATGACCCTAGGAAAAAAAATGTAATTCTGCAACCTAAACTTATTAGTTTTGAGTTTTGACCATAAAAGGTCCCTCTCTTTTCCCCCAACCTGGCGTAGCGCTGCCTAAACCCCCCTCTTTTCAAGAGTTCTCCCTATTATTTTCTAATTGAGAGGTAGCTATCCTATGGAAGTGGTTCATTTCCTCCATGGTGGTTGGTCACTCCCTTTCCTTTTATGATTAGGTTTTTCTTTTTTTTTTTTGGGTTGCCTACCTCCCTTTTAGTTGATGGTGTACTTAATCTTTATGTCTAGTGAGTTGTCTTGATGACAAGGTATCTAGATTGGGAACTCATGTTTTGGAGTCTTGTGGTTACAATTACCTCTTGGATCAGATGATTATGCTTATGACAATGATGGATTAACATCCTCTATTAGCGGATATAGGTTAGTGTTTTATCTAAGATAGTGGACCTCTTTCTACAACATAAAGTTATTTTTGAAGACTTTGGTGATCAGATATGTACTATAGAGCGGACCATAGTATGCAGACTTGGCTACTATTGTATTTGACGATCTAAATGTTGTCGTGTTCTGCTCCTTAACTCTAAGAAGATGCAACTATTATATTTTGTTTTTATATAAACAAAGCAAGATGGTTTTATAATGCTTCAAATAGATTTGAGATCTAACGTGCTCAACTTTGCATTCAAAGGTATCTATAGTGTGATGCTTTAGCTCCATGTTTTGAGGTTTCTACTAAAGTTGTATAGGTCTTATTGGTTATTTTCTTAGGCTTAGAATGTTTTATGTCAACAAATTCTGATGTATTATACCCAGGTTTTGCCTTTGTTTATTAATCAATGAAACTTTTATAATTAAAATAAAAGAAAAGGTTTTGTCCATGAGCAAAAAAAAGTTTTTAAAAAAAACTTAATAGTTTTGGCCAAAAATAACATTAATAAAAACACTTATGAATTATGACTGTGAAAGAGTACCGATTATGGAGGAAGAGATACCAAGTTATTGTTGACACAAAAAAAAATCAAGTTATTCCAATGGGCTTCAGTTTGGGGCATCGTGCTCAATGAAGAACAATACTGTGGAGCAACATCATTAACATTGATAAGTATGATTCTATATGCTAATCTTTATTTTTTTCTTCTTTTCTCATTAAATGTGTATCTTATCTTTATTCTTGAATCATTGCCTAATTCCTATTAAGTTTTTTCTTTTATTTTTTGTCCCACCCTGTTTGTCTAACATAAATAGGATGAATAAGATTGCTTATGGCCCCTTCTACTTTGAGCTCATAAAACTTATCTCCAATGGATCTAGATTGGTAAAATATTGCAGACAAGCCTTTTCAAGATGTTGCATTTTTGTTTTTAATAGCAAAATAGGGTTAATGCCCAAACAAAACAAAAAACAAAATAAGAAACAAAATGGGAAAAGGAAACCCGCACAACATCATCCCTCAACAAAGAAGCGAGTCGATTAGGTACTGAATCATAAAAACAAACACTGAGCTGGCTGAATGACCTATATTGGCAAAAAAAGTTGCAACTCTATTTGCCTCATGAAAAATATGCAAATTTGTACCTCCCAATCACAACTGAGTAGATCCTTTGCATGCTTAATGATAGAAGCAAAAGGATGTCTCTCTATTAAGTCCTTCTGGATCAAAGATAAAGCACTAGAAGAATTAGACTCCAACAAGATATGCCAAAAACCTTTTTGCCAAGCTAAATGGTAAGAGTAATACACTGCCTATATCTCAGCAACTTTTATAGAACAACTACCCAAATTGGGAACAAAACCCCCACAAAAAAGGCCTGAAGAATCTCAAATAAGCCTACCACAAGCAGAAGCTTTTGAAGTCAAAAAGCTTGACAAACTCCTCAGGAAGGTAATGCTAATGAACTAAAGTTTGACACTTGCTATTGAAAGGAAGGCAAGAATGAGTAAGAGCATAACCCAACTATTGGGCCTGGACCACAGCCCAAAACTGATAAAAAATCTCAGAGCTTGAAGAAGTAACATTCTCAAACAACCCTTCATTGTAGACACGCCAAAGGAAATGAACCAGACCCAAATAAGAAAGGCCAATCGCTAACTCCAAGCGCATTATACTAAAGATTCTACAAAAGCCATTGATGCATATCTAATGTGTTAAAATCTGCATGCTCCATCGGATCAACAAACTTCAACCAGAATCCAGTAATAACATAACAGTCTCTAATTGCATGTAGCGTTGTTTCATGAAAAACCTCATTGCACCTCGAACAAGGATCTGTAGCAAAATGCCTATTCCAATGAAACACATTAGTCATTAACAAACCTGAAGCAAGTTGCTATAAAAACATACGACTCCTTTCCATACCACCCTAACTCCAAACCAAGTGAAATAAAGGTTCACAAGAAGCATTGGTCAAATCAGCAAATTGGAGGTAAGCAAACTTGATAGAAAAATTGCCATCATGGCTTACTCCCCAAGCAAGAACATCATGGTCAGCATATAGAGAGGGAGGAACCAAGGTCGCAATGTATTCACAAATGTTCCAAGGCAATATGGCATCCAGTTTTGGTCAATTCCAGCACCCATTTGGCGTAACATAGTTAGAGATATTCTCATTCAAAGAAATTTCTTCCAAAGGCACTATAACATAGGATAATAAATTCTCTACCGATGGGAGCAATCTATGCTTCCAAAAATAAATATGATTACCATTTCCAATTCTCCATACACACACACACACACAATATTTTTCTCCACCAGAGGCCAAGCACGACATACACCTTTCCAAAGGTTGGAGCAGCCCTATTGAATATGAACTTAAGGAATTAGATCCTCTCCACACTTGTATGTACAAAGAATTCGAGCCCAAAGATCATTGCTATCAATAAGACCCTAACCAATTTTGCCATGAAAGCTAAATTAGAAGCTTGGGCATAACACAAGCCCCAATCTACTAGCATACTTAGGCTTACACACCTGAGCCCAATTACAAAGATGAGTTTTCCTCCTATCTATCACTCCCCAGAGGAAACACCTGCATATAGAATCAATTATGCACAAACTGGAGAAGGCAACAAAGCAGTTTGCGTAAAATAAGTGGACATGGATGTAATAATTGAAGAACAAAGAGTCAACTTGCCAGCAAGAGATAAAGAATTTTCTTTCCACCCGCTCAGTCACTGCATTATTTTATCAATGACATGGCTAAAATATTGAGAAGAAATTCTCTTATGATGAAGAGGTACACTAAGATACTTACTAAGATCACCAATGAGAGAAAAACCAAACTTATTAGCAATTTCCATAGATCTAGAATGACAGACATTTTTGAAAAAATAAATTCTAATTTTTTCACAACTAACTTTACGACCAGAACTATCTGCAAAAATGTCCAAGCAATTCTTAATCACATCCACTTGCTCCATAGAGGCCTCAACAAAAATAAAGAGATCATCAGCAAAGCAAGGATGGGTAATGGAAGGGCCACCGCTAGAAATAGTAATAGGTTTCCAAAGACCATCATCAACTAAAGCCTGAATCAAATGAGAGACGTTCAACACAAATCACAAAGAGATATGGAGAAAGAGGATCACCTTGGCAAATATCTCTAGAAGGATAAAACTCCCTCGTTACCTCCCCATTCCAAAGAATATTCATATAAGAAGAAGAAGAAGAAATACAATCCCAAATAAGTTGGCAGAAATGATCATTGAGCCCCATGTCTCTAAGAGAATCAATGACAAAATTTCAATCTAGCTGATTATACGCCTTCTCCAAATCAATCTTGATAGCCATACAACCTTTCTTTTCCTTAACGGTTCGCATTTTATGAATCACCTCTTCAGCAACAACAATATTATGCAAACCACTTTTATTGTGAATGAACCTCCATTGGATAGGAGCAATAACAATATACATGATCCTTTGAAGCCTATTAACAATAATCTTAGTAACTAACTTATAAACAACATTACAAAGACTAATAGGCCAAAGATTTTTAGTTTCAGTGCTTTTTCCATTAGCATTTGATTCTTTATAAGATTTGATTTATAATAGGGTATGCAAATAGACATTTTTTTTTTGGTAGAGAGCTTTTTACTTATAACCTCACACAAACTATCCAAATATCTTACAACTAGCCTACTTCTAGTGGCTTGCAAATGGACATTTTTTTTTTTGGAGGGGATTTGCAAACAGACAGTTATTAGTTACAAATGATAATGAACTTATGACTAAGATTTTGGTTTTGAGAAAACTAAAATCTTTATGTATCCTATCATTTTCATACTTTCGCCACTTTTTCTAATGTAATATTATATTGTTGGATTATGCAGGCTAGTAAACATCACATAAGCAATGTTGTTCCACCGTTTCTGCTCTGAAATGAATAAAGCATCAAATAATTAAGCAATGCTAATTATGTTTGGTTGTGGACCCAAAAAAGTGATAGTGATATTTCAATTCAAAACAAGTTGCACATAACACATGGCGCATGTGAATTGGTTGCCCCGTGAACACATAGCCTTTCCTTGGATAAAACGAAATGTAGAAAAAAAGAATTGTAGTATGCCTTTTTATAATGAAGGATTAAGGAAGAAATAGATAAAAGAAAATATTAGATAATCAAAATTTTTATTATAATTTTATTGTTAGAATAATATAATATTATTATTAATTTTTAGATAAAATAGTGGTTCTTATCATTTTATATTATCTAATTATCATCATCAATTCTATAAAAAATCTTGACCATATTTTTCTAATTATGTAACACTTTTATAAATGTTGAGGCAAAAACAATAATCATGATAATTGTGTCTAAGGTTGGAATTTGTGGACCTTCTCTGTCGGGTTGATACAGATAGCATATTTACCACCATACCAAAGCTAAGCTTTTTGTCACTTGGCCTTGGATAAGGAATTTAATTTTAATATCAGCCGCAAGCATGTCTGTGGATGGGTTTGCCTTCTGAGTTTTGATTCGACCGCACAGGGACCTGGATGGTGGGTAGCCACTTGATTGGCTCCAACAACACAGCAAGAGAAATATCGTGGACCCAGGCACCGTTGCTGCTACGCTGCATTCAAATCGATCTTTCTCCCCTAGTTTTTTTATTTATTTTTTCATTAAATTATTATAATTACATTAAAAATTAAACGCTTTTAAAAATTTCTTTCACTCAACCTAAATTTTCATATTACTAAAAGAAAAAGTGAATTTTAAAATACTAGATATTAAATATTAAATATAAAATATTCTTATTTAGTAATTTTATTTTTGATTAATGATATGTATCCTAAGACACACATTATTACAACCTAACAAATATAAAAAAAATTTCAAATCTACAAGATATTTTTCCCATGAAATTAATGATTAAAATTGAATTGATTTTTGTTATTTATTGACATGACTAAGTCTAGCCTGAAGGATTTTACACGTAGAAAACATAACAAATGAGGTGTTTGCGTCTCTTGTGAAAGGGAAAGAGGTTATCAACAATGAGACTCAACAGCGGCCTACGAGGGGGCGTAAAGTTAAACGCCATAAAGGCGCCATCTACAGTGCTCTTCGCTGGTCAAGGAGCATAGTGCTCCTTGCAATCTGATGGTGAGATTGTGAGGTGTATCGATGCACCAATCACCTATGATGCACTGTAATAATATCTAATTTTAAGAAAATTTAAAAATATAATTAAATATATTTTAAAAATTAATTATCATACCCTGACAGTGTAAAATTATCTTGTGATAAAAAAATTTTATCCTATTAATGTAATTAAAAAATTTTATCAATAAAATTTTACTCACATGTAATTTTACGATAATATAAAATTATTTTATATTATTAATATAATTTTACACTATTAATATATAAAAATTAATTTCTAAAAATTATAAAAATTTTATCAGTATAATTTTATTCTATTAATATAATTTTACACTTCTATCAGTATAATATTATATTGATAATATAAAATTATTTTATATTATCAGTATAATTTTATACTATCAATATATAAAAATTAATTTTTAAAATATATTTAATTATATTTTTTTATTTTTTTAAAATTAATATATTACTACAGTGCATTATAGGTGATTGGTATATCGATACACCTCACAAATTTAATCCATTAGATATGTTACAGTCACAAGGTGCATAATGCACCTTTGACTGCGAAGAGCATCGCAGTCGACGCCATAAATAGCACTGGTTTCTAGGGTGAAGTTTTGTAGTCGGGGAAAGTATGGTCATGGGCAGAGGTATTTAAATTTAATTCAATTTAATTAAAATTATTAAATTAATCTAATTTAAATTAAAAATTGATTAAAATTACAAAAATTTGGATTGGATTGAATCTTATTTTTTACAAATCACTTGAATCGGATCAAATTTTGAATTTAATTTTCAAAATCGATCCAATCCAATCCAAATCAAATAATCCCATCTAATATAATTTTTAATTTTTAATTTTATACTTTTACTTATAATAATTTTAATTTATCATATCATTTTTTATATTTATATTTTATTTTTATTTAAATATTATATTATACATATTACATGAATTATTTTTATTTTTATTTTTATTAATTTATTTTATTAATTCAAGTTATTTTTTATTTATAATATTCTATACTTAAGTTTTTTTTTAATAAAAAATCGATTAAACTGATTCAATTCAAACCACAAAAAATTGGTTCAGATTGGATCGGATTTAAAATTTAAATTAAACCGATCAAATTCAAATCACTATATATTTATTATTTAGATCGGATAAATATTTTACTCAAAATCGATCCAAACCACACTGTGAACACCCCTATTTTGCAGTATAACAGTGTTTTTTTAGAGGGTTTTTTTTTGTGTTTATGCCATCATTGTTTTTGCTCCTTTGGGCTTATTGTTCATAGTGTTCCCTCGTCTGGGGTCGTGCTGGATTGAGTGTTCTTTATTTTGAATCTTTACTCCTTTCCGATGAGAGCTAAGCTCTTGAGCTCTTCACTACTTATCGAAAAACAAAAAACATTTTTTATGGGAATTTCAAAACATTGTTATTATAAAAAATGTTTACACTTATATATAATGATGTGTTATCGTACTAATTATAAGTTTATAATTTCATTTACATGTTAACACAAAATTAGATGATAATATGTAAAAGAAACTACATTAACCTTATACTAAAATAAATTTTTCATATTACTATTTGTTATTAATTTAGTCTAGTTATTTAAACGTGATAGTATATGATTAATAATAATATAAAACTATGTTCTACGCAAAGTTTGGGCCAAAAATTTTTTTAAAAAAATCTACTCACCGTCAACCAAAACTAAACTTAAAATACTTTATTACATATATCAACTTGAACATAAAATAATAGAAATCCAGAACCACAAGGTTCAAAATCTAATCAAGTGGGCAAAGCTAAAGCAAAAAAAATGTGGATGTTACTTGAGCTACACATCCACGTAAATCCCCAATATATATATACCGGACACCTGGTCGAACTCGCCAAATTTTACCATCTCAGCAGCCACCCAGCACCACATCTATGACCATGGACTTGGACAGCACCTTCACCTTCACCTTCACCTTCGTGGCCATTTTCCTCGACGTCGAGCTTGGATCTCATGCGCCTGCACTCCACGTGCTCCTTCGTTCTCTTCTAAAAAGAGAAATTATTATTAATTTTTTTAAAAATATCACATAACATTTTTTTATTTAAATCACTGGTAATTAAACTGAAATTAATTTAGTTCAACTTTGAATAAACTTATTATGAGATAAAATTTTTCTAGTGTAGTTTTTTTTATAAATTATATTCATAAGAGTTAAAATTTTAAATCTTGCTAAAATGAAATAAGAGTCAAATTATTTGAATTAATTAAGTATTATTATTATGTTCATAATATTTATATGATAAAGTATTAAATTTAATTAAGAGAAAACTCCGAAGTTAGTTCTTATCACAAATAACATTAGATAAATTGATCTCTTAAAAAAAAAAAAACATGGTTCTTAAACATTTAAAATGTTGGGATAAGTTAATCCTGTTTTTAATTTTTGGTTGGATTTTTTATTTTATTTATGTTTTTATTATGACCAATTTAAATTATTTATAAATTATTAGTTATCAAGTTATTTTAAAAATCCTGCAAAAATATTAAAAAATAACTAATATGTTTGATATTCGAAATTGATTGGGATTATGAGTTGAATTTTATTTTATTTTTAATAGGAACAAATTTATCCAATATAAATATTAAAAGGATCAATTTTGTTTGTCTTCAACTAATAACAGATTCATTATTAATTTATACATTGTGATTTTTATTTTAAAAATTTAAAAAAAGATTTAAAAAATTAATAATAAAAGTTATGATTAATTAAGGTTAAAATATCAACTTCATCAACTAGACAAAGCAACCCTTGCCAGCCACGTGCCACGTGCTTGCCAACGGTCGTTTTGATTCCGTGCATTTGGTTGCATTGCATAACAACCCTCCCGTTGATATGCTATTCTCTTGGTCCACGTAGTGTTTTGTTACTTGCGACTCTTTTTTATGTAGCCACCAGTGACAGCATTATTGGAACCAGCAAGTAGCCACCGACGGTTCTCGACGCGCCACGTGTACTTCAGAATCATCCAACGGTATCTGGATTCCGTATAGAAAAACTGAGACCCTTTCGTTCTTCTTCTTGTTGTGCCCTTTTGCACATTGATAAGGCCATTATTATAGACGAACGAATTGTTCGTGAAAACGAGGGTTCCGATTGGGTCGTACTTTTGGCAAATTTTGAATAATAGAGACTTTCTGAGGTTTTAACTTTTAAGGTATATATCGATGATTAATGGTGATTTTTCGTCCTTGTTTACCTTTTTTGCCTTAAATAGCAGTTTCTTGATGCTCTGAATCTTCGTCAAAATTTCGAACTTTCGAAACAGAATTTGTTGTCTCAGCTTTTGGGTTCCTTTTTTCTGAACATTTTTTTTTTCTGATTACGGAAAAAAGACGTTTATTTTTTTTCTTTTGTCTGTTTAAAAAGTGTGTTGGATTTTTTTTTTTTAATATCAATTTTGGTAAACAAGCAAAATTTTATTGAAAAATGAGTCATATTGTAAGGGTGGGATGGGATTCGGTTGTGTAAGTGTTGGCTATTTTAAGGTTTGCTATTTCGGATTTTTTTCCTTTCCTTCCTTTTTTTTTTTGGTTGTTTTTTGGTATTCTGCTTTGAATCTGCCATTATATTGATTATTATGTGTCAAGGTTGGTTTACTGCTCTTGATTCTGATTGTTTTGAAAAATGGGTGTCTTGATTCAATGTACTGAGCAGTATTTTTTATTTTTGGCTTTGGTTTTATTTGTATTCATTCAATGTATAACAAACAGGATTTTAGGACCGATGTTTATTAAGAGTTTGTGTTGGTCTTTGTCGTGAGCTGTTTTGGTGGCCAAAAACTCCGTGAATAGCCAAGCTATAAAATTCAACTCTACTAGCTTTTTGTGCTTGGAATTCAAGAAGCACCTAACATTTTCTGCTTTTTGACACGTTTTTTTTTCCTGCAAAAAGTTGCAGAGCTACCATTATAGAGGAAAAGGGTTCATTTTCATTGTTCAAAAGCTTTTGTTTTTCTTCAGGTGCTTCATTAAAACATGGGATTTCCTTGATTTCATTTTTATCAACATTGATTTTCACTTCAATTTACATGGTGCGTGCTTTTCTTTTTTTGTTGATTTGTAGTAACCAATCGAATTCTTCTTCGATATAGGTTTCTCTAACAAGAGGGTGCTTCTTGTTCAAAAAGAGCTTGTGCCTATTGGCTTCCAAATAGAGTTTTGCTGCTGGAATTTGGCACCAGTGTGTAAATGGCTGTGGCATTTACCAATCTATCATGGTGGTTGTGGAGTGGAAAACATCAAGAGCCAAGAATCTCAAATGGGTCTTCTATAAATTCTTCGGTCGATTCGAACATGCGGGAATCGGATATTTTGAGGTTTCCTTTGGTTAAACAGGTGGACATGGGCTCCTCTTCGAGGAGGGTGAAGCGCAAATGGCATAGTAGGGAAGAGAGGAAGATGGATAGGGAATATGATGTTGTTCTGGTTCCATCTGATGGTGGATGTGTCTCTGGTTCTGAATCTGATGATTCTGACTGGTCAATTGGCTGGTTGGAGCCTCATGGACCTGGGTTCCCAAGTGATGATGAATCCGATAGCAGTTTTGCCGTGCTGGTTCCCTGTTATGGGCGAGATTATGGTACGAGGGTGGAGGATCCAACAAGCAACTTTCTGAATGGTGTTGGGAACTTTCCAGATAGTTATTCAGATGGTAAGAGCATCTTTTCATTAACATCTATGAGAGTTGACTTTATGCTGTTGTCTGTTTGATTTTCTGTTCATGTTCGGTTTGATGAGTCGTTAGAATTTAAATACATGGATTTGGGTTGAACAGTAGTTAAAAATGTAAAAGCCATTGAAAATGTTGGTTGCATTTGTTAACAGCATGAAACTTTTCTGCATTCATCAGGTGTTTAAAAGAAGATTAGCCAACCAGCTGATTTCTAAAGCATATCATTTTGCAGTTAATATTATATATCTAATTTCTTTTTTCTCTTAGAAACAAAGCTAGATCATTTTGTTATAAATGAAGATAAGCAGAGAATTCATCGATCTTGCTGCATTTGTATTTAAACTCTGCATTACGCAAATTTGATTTGGGGTTGATAGGATGTTACTTTCCGACCCTTTTATTGATTTATCTTGTTAAGTTTTCTTGCCTTAACTTTAGAAGAAACTTTACTATTTGCTAGGATTTATTATTCTGTCTTTGCTTACTCAACTTAGGCATGATCCATGAGCCATAACCCAGTAGCTGGAATCAAGAAACCTATTCACAATAATGAGCTGGTTTTAAGTCCAACGGAAGAGTTCGCTTGGACTTTAATGTTGTATGATTGACATGTGAGGCTGGTGTTCACTTTGATTGTGCACATATTAGTGTTCACTTTGATTGTGTACATATGGCTTTCACATTTTCTTTTTCTTCTGTTGGCTTGAAGCATAACCTTTATACTCTCTTTTACCTCTCTGCAGAAAGCAAGAAATATGTGGAAAACTGGCTCTCATCTCTTCGAAATACCTGATGCACGAATATTCATCATTGTGATTCTGCGTCTGCGTGAGAAATCCCACTTTTGTGGTCTTAATCCAATAACATTGTATTAATGTAAATAGTGTAAAAAAGAAGGAACTGTGATGTGATGTCAGAATATGATTGGTAAATGTTGGATCTTGGTTAATACAAATCAGGAGGAGCAGATATGTTATGGAATAAAGCAGTTGTGATGCTTTAGCACTGTATGAGAATGATGACAACTGCTATTCTGCTCTCTTCCTTGCGAGACCCAAGACATTGTGGCTGAATTGGGAGTAGGAGAAAGATGTGGATGAATGCATGTTGAGGTGTGACTTTGGAGCTTGCAATTCGTTGATGTAAATAATTTTGTAGATATGGAAATTGGTTGTATGCTGGATCATGTACTCAAATATGTAAATAACTGTATATAAATTTTGTACAACATGGATGTACTCCGTATGTATGTGTTCTTGAGCTCTCATGTATGTGTATGTAGAGTTAACACATTTTGTATAGATCCGCCAGTAATCGTTGGCCTCAACAAACCTGTTGTCTCTGTCTTTGATGGTATTGGAGGACTCGAACGGAGTTGAATTAAGCTCTTAATTGATATAAACTTTTTCTGTAAAACCAAAATAGATCAAAATGCTCCATACAGCCAATGTTTAATAATAACTTATCAGATATCTACTATCATGGAGTTACACAAATGGACTTAAGCATACACAAAATAATTTCAATATGATTTAGTAAGATGCTAAGTTAGTGCAGAACTAAAATTATAACAACATATTGCTCGGGTTATTTTTTGGCTATCGGAGAATTAGTGTGTTAGGTGCACCAGATTTTGAAATCGGTTAGCCAAAGTTTTTTGATTTCAAGAGTCAAATGATTATTCAAAAAAAAGAAATCTACTCCTTGGATATAGATTCCTAAGTCACTCAAAGGAAGCACTTGGCATAGATCAAACACAAGTGTAACCAAAACTGCAAGTAAAAAGTAGATAGAATGCAATTGATAGAACTTGTATTGAATTTTTAACCAATTACAATGAGCATTTTTCTTAAGCTTCCATGGCCAATCCATGTGGAAAGGTTAATGAAGGGAATCAGTACAAGCGAAAGGCTAAAGAGGCTAAAACTAAATTGACATGAAACTTAAAGGAAAAGATAAAGGTACAAATAAAAATAAAGTAAAGCAAAGTAAATAGATAAAAAGTCTAGATTTGTATGTTACAGATCTTTTGCAATGGTTGAGTCTTACTCTATTTATAGGCAAAACTTCTTCCATAATTGTCTTTTGGTAACCATTATAGCTGTGTGCTTGACTCGTTGGTTGGCTTGTCTTTCAAGGCCGTGTTGTGAAGAGGCTAACACGTGTTTGCCTAATTTGTATTTGCATCCTAAGCACTGGACTTAGAGACATTTCCCCTAGGATCTTCCTTGACTCTTTCAAATCCACCATCTTGTATTCTAGATTGGTTCCTTGTCCAAAGCAACCAGTCACTTGAACTTGTATTTGACTTGATTAGTGCTTGTGCTATGTCCTCGACCACAATCTCCTTTGGCCACGCCTATTCACGGTTCGACTAGTGCTAGGGTCCGAGTTGAAGTAACACTTGGCTAAGTTTTATCCTCGACCGAAGGCTCTTGTCAATTTTTTAGTGCCAATATATTTTCCCCTACATTAGGATAGCCGATTTTATCACTGAGGCTAGTTTCATGCAATAGCTCGATTTTTACTTCCTACCTATCCAAATAATAGTTAGCTATTTACCCGCTGTAGTAACGGCTAGTTAGCTTTTTACATGGCATGTATAAAATCTAGCCAGTAGACATTCTTCATTCTACTTCTGCTTTCTTTAAACTTCTATCGATTACTATTTCACCTCAAGCCAGCCATTTCCTATTCACCATGTCTTCTACCTCTTCTTATTCTGTAAACCCTAATCTTAGCTGCAAACCTTCTGCCCGTAAATCGTCTTCCCCCTTTTCTTTTTCTTCTTCTACTATCGAGCTTTTGCCGAAAAAGACGATGGCTTCTTCGTTTAGATTTTCTATCGTTTCCACCCTCAGAGTTTTTGACAAAGAGAACCGAAGGTTCATTCTTGACCCAACCCTTCACTCTCTGGACCATGGGACAACCAAGGCTGATTCTTTCATTTCTCCATCTGGGTATGAACTGCCGTTGGTCGTCTCATGGTTCCATATCCATAAGTGCCCATCTAAGCTCGTTGCTTGGCCTAACCCCTCAAATTCATATACTCAATGGCTCAATAGGGTGGTTGCTAAGAAGGGGGAGAAATGGAAAAAAAATAGGGATCTTCGATATAATCCTTCTTTCCATGAAGGAGATCCCCCCAAATTTTGGGCTACTGTACGGCTTCCTCAGCTTTTGGAATATGTCAACATATGCCTTCTGCTTGCCACTCGGCATGATGAGCCCCATATTGCACAATGTGGTAGCTATTACAGGTCTATCTGTGGATGGAGATGAAGTGTCATTCCTACATGACATCCTCAACATTGACTTTGCTTTACAAGTCAATAAGAAGAACTGCGCGTACCCCACGTTCAACAACACCTTCAACAGGGAAAGCAGCCCTGTAAGCGAGACAAAGCACAGGGTGTTCCTACTGATCTAGATTTGTCAATTTTTTGTTTGCATCAGCTTAGTAGCCATGGTGGCAAAATTTGCTCCTTATGTGTCTACGATGCTCGGCTGAAGTTACCTTAATATTAGCACACTCTTCCTTTCTTTGCGATACGAAGGTATGTTTACCATTTTGTACCGAATGAAAAAAGAAGAGTTAGTTAAGATGGTGTTCGGCCCATTTTGGTTCTTGCAGTTTTGGCTTCTATATTATTTCCCAGAGTTCCTCACCAAAGCCACTCTTACACTCACAATCCAACCAGTCGTGCATGGTGATTACTACATGCAATTTCCGTTCTCATCCCTCTCGACATATAAAGTGGCTATCACCCTCATCAAGATGAGAGTTAGGATGTTCACTCGGTTATGCCTATATCAAGACCAAGGATGTGGGCTAGCTTGGCTTCAGCAGAGGTTTCTCTTGGCTATTAATTCAAAGCTATCTGAAGACACTCTCCAGTGGAGCAATTTTCTCATGGCTCATGATCTTCTCAATGGAGTGAAGCCGAGATCCAGGTATAACCATACTTCTTCTAAGCCCTATAACCTTCATTGCTTGGCTTAGCAGTTTGGCCTAATGCAAGGGATTCCTCTTCTCTATGAGTCATTCGCCAAGTTTGATGAACGGGCTAACCTGTATACTA
Source organism: Pterocarpus macrocarpus (assembly GCA_031439585.1). Taxonomy (NCBI): domain Eukaryota; kingdom Viridiplantae; phylum Streptophyta; class Magnoliopsida; order Fabales; family Fabaceae; genus Pterocarpus; species Pterocarpus macrocarpus. The sequence continues at coordinate 13,820,555 of CM062514.1, forward strand.
ACAAACTAGTTGACTGGGAGTTGAGTAGTAACGACACGATCAATAGTTTCTGCTTTGAGAAGTTCAAAATTGCTCCCTTGGCTATCCCAGAATTTGCCTCATGGTGGGAGGCAATGTTCTAGAAGCTACAAAGCCAACCGCCAAGCATGCTTTTGCCAAAGCTATTAACTCTACACTTGTAACCACCTACCAGCAAAGAAGTCGCTGGCATTTTGGCTCATGCTCAGACAGACAACCTTTGCTAAGGAAGCTTCAGCTTCCAAAAAAGCTTCCAAAAGTAAGTACTATTATCATTTTCTATTTTCCTGTACCTTTTGTTACTGGATTATAACTGATTACTTCTTACTCTTTTTTGTAGAAGCTCCTAGGAAATCCAAAGGTAGAGAGGCTAGTAGGCCTGCAATTCAGGAAAGCAGTGCCCATAAATTGTGAAAAAGTCCTCAACAACCAACTTCTCCCTAGGCCATTAATGTGACTTTTCTAGAGATTGCCATTACTTCGGCCAAGACTCTTCTAGCATTGGAATTGGCTGGCACAATAAGTCATATGAGCTGATTTTTGTCAAATTTCATAGACATGTTACCATATTTCTTCTAACTTGGATCTTATTCCTCTTTTAGCAAAAGAAACGCAAGTCAAAAGCAGTTACCCTTCCACCTCAGCCACTTAAGACCAAGAAGGCCAAAACCCAATCTCTATAGCAGAGGGTCATGATCCTCCAATTTGAAGGTGAAGAGGAAGAAACAAGGCTGGGTGCTTTGGGAACTCAGCAAATTTCAAAAAATTCCACACTAGTAGCACCTATAACTCAATCGATCCCCATTACTATTGAGGAGGATGAGGAAGATGTACTAGTGCCTGCAAAGGAGCTAGATAAGTATTTCTTCTCTCCTTTAGCAAGCTTGGCTTCTTTTCCCATCTCCAAGTATCTGAGACTATGCACGAGCATCTCAATCGGACCTTTCCCACAGATCCTGCAGTGTCCACTCCGCTGCAAAAGTCCCTTCTAAGGATTACTAAATCAACAGATTCCTCAGTAGCTCCTAAGGTTAAAGAAGCTAGCCAACACCTAGTAATGAATTTGGAGATGCTAGCCTTTAACTACATGGTGTATAAGGAACACAAGTCTTTGGGTTTATAGAGTTTGAATCGGCTATCGAGACTGAGGGCATAGAAGGAAAGCCTTAGGGGCCAGTTCTATACTATAGACTTCGGTCAAAAGGCAAAATAACAACGATAGCAAGTGGTGCAAGGCCGTAATAATAAAATCCATGTAGAGATTGGCTAGCTCTAGGTAGAGCTCACCTAACTACAATCTGAACTATTTGTTGTCATAGCCAATCTCAAGGTTAATTCCAAGAGTAAACTGTAGTTGTATAATTAGGCCAAGGCATTGGATAGGGAGATCCACATTCTTGAGGAAAGTGGATCCATCTTGCAATACGAGGTGGAGAGCATTGTGCAGGGCCTGACTGAAGTAGAGATATCTTGGGTGAAGTGGAAGAGCTTGATGGCCTCTGCCGAGAAGAAGGCTGCCGATGTTGTTGTGGCCTTGGTGATGACTAACATGATCACTGCCTCAGTCTTCCTAGAACAAGCACAAGTCGAGACTTCAATTGCTAACCTTGTTAGTTTGCTTGTGCTTGCTTTTATTCTACAAGAGACTCCAAAAGCCAAGGAAGAAGGTTAGCCTAAGGAGGTCCAGCTTGAGGATACTAGCCGTCTTGCAGAAGACACTGTGGCTAAGGGCCGATCTAATGATCTTGAAGTGCAACCTTAGTAGCTTAAGTTTTTATTATTTTTCTTTTATTTTGTATTTTCCTCAGTTACTCAACTGGCTTGTAGCTGACACCTTAATCTTTCTTGATATTAATGAATCTCCCCATCATAGGGTAGTATTTCTTCAAATACTTTCCATTTATACTTCTTGCCAATTCTTCCCTCTCGAGGGTAGACAACTTACATGCACCATCTTAAATAACTCGAGTAATAATAAAAGGTCCTTCCTAATTAAGTGGCTACTTGCCAAATTTAGTATTTCTAGTTCTAATAGGTAATATAACCTTTCACACTAGATCACTTTTGGCAAAGCGTTTCAACCTGATCTCTTTATTATATAACTTCAACACTTTAGCTTTGTTAGCCTGCATGTTTCCAAGGCCATCAACCTATCTTTATCTGCTGATTCCAACTCTTAGAACATAACTACTGGATATTCTTCCGATTGTAGCTCATGTTATTTTCCTATCCTGAATGAATTCACAGCTAGTTTCAAAGGTAATACAACATCTTGCCTATATGTCAGCTGATAAGAAGTTAAACCAATGATATTACTCTTAGAATTCCTATAGGTCTATAGGACCTCGGACAAGATCTTATACCATCTTCTTGGTTTGTCTTCTACTGTATTTTTTATCATGTTGATCAGAGCTTTATTAGTAGCCTCTACTTACCCATTGACTTGAGCATAATATAGAGAAAATGAATCAACTGAAAGTCAAATTATTGGGCAAAAGCTTTCATTTTTCCTTATAAACATAGTACCTTGATTCGTAATTATGGCTTCAGAGACTCTAAACTGATATATAATTTGAGTTTTAATAAATCTAATCACATCAACTTAGGTCACGTTAACTAACGACTAAGCCTCTACCCATTTAGTGAAATAGTCAGTGGCCACTATAAGGAATACATGTTGTTTGGATAATGGAGGATGAATCTTGCCAACTAAATCCATGGCCCAACCCCTGAATGGCCAAGGTTTCACAATTATGTGTAGTTCCTCAGTTGGCAATTTTTGGAGTGGTCCATTCCATGCATTTGGTAAGCCTTACATCCCCTTGTATAAGCAACACAATCAATTGTGATGGTAGTCCAATAATATCCGTATCTATGGATTAGTCATCTCATTTTTGGGTCTGACTTATGTGCTCTACAAATGCTTTCATGCACTTCATGCATGATTCTCTTAGCTTCAATGTCATTTACATATTTTAGCAACAACCCTTCTTGGCTCATTTTGAACAATTTATCATTAACCAATATGTACTTCAAAGACTTTTTCTTCAACTTGTATTCGGTCTTAGATGAAGGATTGCTTGAATATTGCTTGAGCTCTAATCTCCAATCCTTATTTTCCCTTGGCTGTGCCTTAGTTATCTCTACGTTATTTGTCTCATTTGATCCTAGTCGAAACCCAGAGGCTTGTTGGGCTAACTCATTAGCCACTTCATTGTTACTGGCAAACTGCTATGACAAAGAATGAGCTAAATCCAGCAACTCCATTAGAACTGAATTATTGCATTTATATTCCCCAATCAATTATTTGATCATAGGTTAGGAGTCTCCCAAGATCTTGATCACTTTAGCCTCAATGGATAATAGTACTTTCAAGCTAAGAATCAGAGCTTGATAGTCATCTTGGTTATCGGAATATTGTAAGTCTTGTAAGTCTAGTAAACACATGTACTTGTTTTCCACTCCATTGGGGCTCAAAATTACAATTCTAGCTCTTGCTCTCTTTTGGTGTTTGGATCTATTGAATGCCAACACCCAAGGTTCTAGTTGAACATACTCTTGACAATTATCTAATGGATCTTGGATATGTACACAAGGGTGTTTCACCAGAAAATTGGCTAGAGCTTGACCTTTGATAGCTCTTAGAGGAACATACTTCAAGGAAAAAATATTAAGCTTTATAGGTCATTTCACAAGTCTTCCCTATAAGACTGGAAAATTTAGTAAGTACTTGACAATGTCTACCTTACACATTACCAAGACCTCCCTTGATAACAAATAGTACTCTAGCTTTGTACAAGCATGAAACAAGGACAAATACAATTTTTCAATTAATGTGTACCTTGTCTCGACATCATTGAGCAACTAGCTCAAATAATACACTGCTCTCTCAGTGTTGTCTTTGGCATCTTGAGCTAATAGGTTGCTGATGGAATCATCAGTGGCCAATATGCATAGTTTTAGATGCTTACTGAAAGCTAGAGGTGTAAGTGCAGGAGGATTTACAAGGCATTTTTTGATTTAATCAGAGGCTTTTTGTTGCTCTTCACCCTAGATTAAATCTTTAGCTGCTTTTAACCTCAATAGAGGCAAGAAAACTTTCATCTTGCCAACTGAATTTGCTATGAACCTCTTTAGAAAGTTAATTTTGCTAATTAGGCTTTGTAATTCTTTCTTATTCCTAGGAGGTCTTGCTTCCAACACAGACTTCAATCCCTTGACTCTTAACTAAGAATCCTAGGAAGTTGCTAGCAGAAATTCCAAAGAGCACTTAATTGAATTCATTTTCAAGGAATGTTGCTACATCCTTATGAAAGATTGTTCTAAATCGGCCAAGTATTGTGAGAAGTTAGCTGACTTAACTACTATATCATCGGTATACACTTCCATATTTTTCTCTATTAGATTGTGGAATATTATATTCATTCAAAAGTTGCTCGTACATTCTTTAATCTGAATGGCATGATAACCTATTCAAAGATCCTAGTAGATCCTGGGCAATAGAATGTTATTTTATGATTATCTTCTTCAGTTAAATAAATCTGATTATAGCTTGAATATCCATCTATAAAAGTTAATATTTCATTATTAGACACTGCATCAACTAGCATATCGTCTATAGCCATTACATATTCATCTTTGGGCATAGCTAGATTTAAGTTCCTAAAACCTATACAAATCCTAAATTGTCCATTTTTCTTAATTATATCTCATCGTTTCATCCTCCTCTCTCCTTTGTCTCTTCAAGTTTGACAACCTGTGACATTGACGGCCTTTTTGTTTGTTAACAATGGCATCTCTTTCCTTCCATCGCACCATGCTTCATCGATCTTTTTCTTTGCAGCAACCAACAATTGTGTTCTATTTGCTGTGATTTTTTTCTTTGCTTCAATAGTTGGGCATTAGCTTAGGCATCATGGAGCCTTGGAGGGCGAGATGGTGGTTTGGGATGGACAAATGGTGGCTTTCTAGTTTTTGGGTAATTTTTCTTATTTTTTGTTTGTGTTGGCAATTAATTCATGGGCTATGTGGGATTCTCTTTTGAGTTTGGAAGCTTTTTGCTTGTATTTTGCTTTCTGAATTTGGATGTTTATGCGTGAATGTTGCAACTTGCAAATCCTGGTTATCTAGTTTAGGTTGTTTCCATTTTTCTTTCCAATGTGTGAATGGTGGAGTAGGAAAGAGTGATACAAAATTGGTTCTAGTTATTCTATTTTTTTCCTGAAAACTGAAAATTGACTTAACCAAATCAACCTATGTTTGGTTTGATTTGGCTCAGTTCAGTTTGGTTGGTTTTTTGTCCAAAACTGACCGCGAACACCCCGAATGTTTAATCCCTACCACCTATGGAATTTTCTTCACTATATTGAGTAGTCTTACAACAATAGCTTTTCCAAGTTAACACCAAGTAGTCTTTCTTTACTAGTCTCTCCAAGCTAGAAAGCAAGTAGTTTTTCCTTATTAACCTCTCTAAACTGGAGCCTGGGTAGTATTTCCTTACTAGCCTTCCCAAGCTAGAACCAATCTCTTCTTACTAAGAGTACAAGTGTTTTGGATATGGGTAATATAATGATTTTTTCACATAAAGAAACTTTCACCACTCAATTATTTTAAGCTCAACACTCTTAAGCACATAGCTTACAAGGACTTAGGCACACAACCTTTAGAATAAGGAAGAACAAAAACCATAGCACACAACTCTTCTCTTTTTCTTTTTCTTAATTCTGGTGGATGTTATGGCTTTGTTCTTCTTGTATATATAATATTCTTGAAGCTCTCTATCTTCTTTATCTTCATCAATTTTTAATTGTTTTAAAGTACATTTGGTATTGTGCCCTCGTGACTTTTCTCTCTTATGATACAAAAGGTGATTTGTCCTTTTATACTTTGTCTTTCTCCTTTCATTTGACTTTTCTTTTGTTTTTCTTGTTATTATATTCTAATATAGCCGATGGAATCTCAACACAAAATAAGTCAACTTCTTGTTCTTCATACTTTTTTATCCTCTTGCCTAAATAGTAGCTTTGTCTATTGATTCCTTAGTAGATGTTTTGCTATTTTGCTACTAGCTTCATTCAATTTCCTATACACATAAACAAACCTTTTTAAGATCTAGTGTATAACATCAAAGTTATCATATATTATATTTGTTATTATCACAATCACAAGGCTTATCCCAAAATAATATTTTGGGTTAACAGTCTCTTTGCAAGAATACACAAAGTGAGAAATACATTGAAGTCATTAAAAGAAAAATGCTATAAAGTACGAAATGTAATTCATACAACGACACACGAACATGCATCTTATTCGATCACATCACCCATGTATTGTTATGCACAGTGGCGAAGCTTAAAGAAAATTTTTAGGGGGGCCAAAAAATTTAAGATATAAATTAGATGATAACAACTAAATTAAAATTAATAGTATATCACATATATAAAGTTCAAAGCAAATAACTAATATGACAAAATAATTTTATAGATTATGACTAAAAAATTAGACCTTATAGTGTTAGATGTATTAATTTAAAAATAATTTTAAAGTAGTGTGTTTTATTTGACTTGTATGAAAATAATTGTTTTTGTATAATAAATTATTAAAAAAAAGATATGAAATAATTTATTTATATGTTATCAAACTTAATTGTAAGGATTATTTTGATAAAACATTATGATTAAAAAATGATCAAATTTTATTTATAATCAAAAGTTTAAAAAATTCACTTTTACTTATAAGTGGATTTTACATTCAAAATTAGATTTTTTTTTTTTTTTTTGCTTATAATACACTCAAACTTTTTTCCCAAATATATGAAATTATTTCAAAAAAGTTTTTATTAAAAAAATTATTTTCTTGCATTCCCAAAACACATACCTAACAATGTAAAAAACTTTGTAAGTTTTCTTAAGAATAAAACAAAGTTTGAAATTAATAATTCTATTACATGATCATTGACCTTGGTATTTATCTCTTATAATTACTTATTTAATGTAAGTAAAATTATTTTCACTCTAACCTAATGCTCAATTATGATATAATTATTTTAGTTTTTAATTATTTTTAATTAAAAAATAAGTTAATAAACTTTTAAATTGAAAAAACTTATTTAAATAAAGCAACATCATTTATGTAAAGTAATATATGAAAAATTTAATCAAACAAAACTTTTATATATATATATATATATATATATATATATATTTTTAAAAATTTGGGGGGCCATGGCCCATTGTCCCTTAAAAGATCCACCACTGGTTATGCAGTCAGTGAAATGGTTTTTCTCTCAAATAATAACGTTCCATGTGTTTCGTACTTTTCTTTATTCGAGCCATATGGCATGGCTTGCCAATAAAATCATCTTACGTGGATTTGCCTTAAGTATCAAATCCAAAGATCAGTAAATGAATGGGTTGTGCTACAATCAGCTCACTGACCCATGATTGGATATCAACTCATTGAGTCAGTGTCACCATGTATTTTTCTTTCTTTTTTTTTTTAAAGATAATACAGTTCTAATTGGAGAGTTAAAAAGGAAATAAATAGAAAGCTAAGGCTACAGAGATAACTTTCGAAAGCGCATAACTTTTGTTTAATTGAAAGTAAAATTAAAATGGACTACATGAAGTGTAAGTTTAGGAGGTACACTACTTATAGTCTAGAGGTGAAAATTGGAGATTATATCGTACCATAATTTATATGGTTTAAGTATCTTCAGCCCACCATACAAATTGATGGAAAAATAAAAAAGAGATATAGACTATAGGATTCAAGTTAAGTGAATCAAATAAATGAGTATTTTGGGTGTTATTTGTGTTAAAGAAATACCACTCAAATTTAAGAGAAAATTTTATCGTATAATTATAAGACTTGCAATATTATATAAAATTGAATATTAGGTGGTAAAAAGTTAACAAGAAAATTAGTTCAATATTGTAAAGATAATAATATCATGTTGGATGATTGGATATACAAAATAGGATATAATTCCAAATGAATGTATTAGAAAGAAAGCTAGGGTAACAACTATTGTGGAAAAAACGGTAGAACTCTGCTTTAAGGGATTTGGTTATATGTGGAGAAGACTTGTAAAATTTCAATAAGGAGAGTTGATGAGATGAAAGGTAACCTATTAATTAGAAAAAAAATTGAGATTAAGAAAAATTATAGATCCCATTAAAATACACACACACACACATAATATGTGTGTGTGTGTGCGTGTGTGTTTTGACGGGATCTATAATTTTTCTTAATCTCAATCTTTTTCTAATTAATAGGTTATTATCTATAGAGAGAGAGAGAGAAAGAGAGAGAGATATATCTAGATTTAAATGAATTATTTATTAATATAATTTATAATAAGATATTATGATATTATTTATTCCATATAGTCAACCTCATGTAATGGAAACAAATGCTCAATTGTTGTTTTTGTACGCATATTTACAATTATAATAGAACAAGAAATTAAAGCAAAAAAATTTTGTGCTATACAAGCTTGAGCTTTTCACATCAATGAATTAACTTTTCTTTCCTCGTTTTTTTTTTTTTTTCTTTTTTGGTAAGGTTTAGTGCTCACCTAGTGGGTTTGACGGAGGGGCTTCCTGGTAAGACCCCTAAAAAGTCCCTTATGGAACATGGGAGATGGGATGTCAAGAGCTTATAGCTCTCTCCATATATTCCTAATTCTTCCCAATTAAGCTATCCAACATTAGATAATAATGAATTAACTTTATTCTCATGAGTGATGGTTATTGGGTGGAAAAATCATATACTGAATAAATCAAGATTTTAGCCTATTAAAAAGAACAACTCATTTTTTAAGGTCGATCATAAAATAACACTTATTAAGCAAAAGACCCTTACAAACCTTCAGTGGCCAATTATTTTCTTCAAGTGGTATTCAAAGTTTTCTTTGTCGATGAGGCCATAGTACTGGAATAACTATTGCCCCATTCTCATGTCTATTGTCACACTATTTTTGTTGCTTTTATTTTGATATTCTTTAAATATACTTAATTAAATATTGTGTTAAATTTTTGCCTATTATCACTCCCATATTCTAAATTATATTTAATGATTACATTAATTATTATTAAATATAAAAATTAACTATTTTTAATTTAATAATTTTAAAATAAAATTAACCTATTAAATCAATCTCATATTAAGCTTAGTTCATTTATAATCTTTAATTAGGGACATTAATATCAAAATAAAGACAACAAAAAGGGTGTCACAATAGACATTAGGATATTGCAATAGCTACTCTTCTATAGTAAAAGTGGCAAAAATGCTGCCTCATATCCCCCATCTCCTAAATATCTCACCCCTGACCCCCAAAATAATAATAATAATAATAATAATGATAAAATATTTCAATAGTTATTATTAATAAATAAAGGGAAATTATAGGTAACAAACGATATAATATGGCTAGTGATATTAAGCCATGTGTTGAACACTTTTATTTGAGATTATTTACTTTCCAATTTCATATTTAATCCAGACGGTCCAAGTCCAACCTAGAAATTGGACTATTCATAGAAAATAAACTAAATAAAAAGACAAAATAATCGAATAATTGCATTGTATTATCTTGTTATCCAAGCCTATAATCTTTTGATAGAAATGAACATGCGTACGCCTCCTTAACATTTACATTCACGATTGCTCTATTTTATCAAAAGGAAAGTAACTAATCGAATTATTTGTCCCATTTCTGGTTTGAATTTGTTGGTTGTTACCGTAACAACTTTGCAGAGACTTATACCTATCACAAAAATGAAGGCCAAGAGTTAGCTCCTTGTTAGAAAAACTGACTTAAGTACTGAATTCTCCATATTTTTTTTACATAGTAACAATGTTCCTTTAAATATTGTTAAATTTCTTTTCTTAGATTGCCAACTAGGCCACAACTGGCTAAACCAGCATCCCACAAGAAGGAAAATTTTTTTCTAACAAAGCCCTCCAACATTTGAGCTCTTCAAAGGAGCAAACACCTTTTAACGTATGGATGTGGCGAAGTATTCTCCTCTCATTGTGTAACCACATGAAAGGGCATTTTTGTCCATACATATTTTTCTTTTCTCCCATAATTTTCATTAATCACCATGATCATGAAAATCACACACCTTTTTTTCTCTGATCATAAATTTTTGTGTGCCTTTATTTGTCTGTGTCACATTGTTGTTGGTTTCAGTCACCTCCATCGTCAAGGATTTACCTCAATGGGGTGAATGCGTATGATAGCTACCCTATAGAAAAATGTTGCAAAGGGCAGCAAGCAATGCATATTCATGGTGGTGGGCAAGCCACATAAGGACAAAACAGTCAAAATGGCTGGATCAAAGCCTCCAAGGTACATTTGTTAGCCACATGTGTTAGATAAATGTTCCTCAACGATCAATGTGCATGTTTTCCATTATCACTAGTTCCATCAAAACGTTATGTTTTGTTGGTTATTAGGTTCATTACATCAACATAGGAGGCATCAATTTTCTGGCAATTTTAGAATGTCCAACATTCTCATGTCCTCTTAATGTCCCAAACTAATACCTACTTAGAAATTATGGAGCTTAACCTACATGCATAAAAATGTGCATTCCCTTCAGTATTTGCCCACCATTTTCTGAGGTGTATGTTATATCTACATAAAAAGATTTAGCGTAGAATTAATTGATGATTATAGAGAAGTAAGGCAGAATGATTGGATTGTAGAAAAATAGATAAAATATCACAATGACTTGAAAATCATATATTCATTAATGATATTGTTGTGCTATCAGTTTCATTAGTGATGGTGCATAAGCATAAGCCTTCCCCATCTTTCTTATAGCTGAAGTTCTCATACACATTAGCTTTCTAAGCAAATTAATTGTCAATGATATGCAAAAATAAATAAATAAATAACAGATATGGAGGAGAAGGTGGTTGATACCCTCAAAATCCTGGATGATGATGGGGACTCATTTGCTAAGAGGGCAGAAATGTATTACAAGAAGAGGCCAGAGCTCGTGAATTTCGTCGAAGAAAGCTTTCGAGCATATAGAGCCTTAGCAGATAGATATGATCATCTATCAAAGGAGCTCCAAAGTGCGAACCGCACTATTGCCAGTGTCTTCCCGGACCAAGTTCAGTATAGAATTGATGAAGATTATGAAGAAGAGAGTGAGCCAGGATCAAATGCATCTTCACCACACCCCAACAATGAAGCACATAAACCCTTCATTCCTGAGGTTCCTAAGACCCCAAAGAAGGATTTTAGAAGCCCATCCATGTTGCTTTCTAGGAAGGGACAGGGACCACCTAAGAGGACTACTACCTCTGCAAAATATGTTAATACTTCATCTTCAGGTCTGACAAAGGCTGAAGCACTAGGTGAAATTGACAAGCTTCAGAAAGATATTTTGGCACTGCAGACTGAGAAAGAGTTTGTGAGGAGCTTGTATGAGCGCGCCTATGAGAAGTACTGGGAAATTGAGGACCAGATCACAGCAATGCAGAGTAGAGTTTGCAGCTTGCAGGATGAGTTTGGTGTTGGCACTGTCATAGAAGACAATGATGCTCGAGCTTTGATGGCGGCCACTGCTCTGAAATCATGCCAAGAGACCCTGGCTGAGTTGCAAGAGATACAAGCACAATCATCTAAAGAAGCTAAAGTGGAGTATGAAAGGGTTAAGGAAGCTCATGAGATGTTTGAGACCCTTAGAGACCAATTCATTTCTAAATATATGAACCAGCAAGACCAAGACAATAATGGGGACAAATCTGAGAGCATAAGATCAGAAGAAAGAGGCATGGAAGAAGAGAGCTCCGAACAAGAGGTGCATGATGTGGGGCTGCTGAGAGAGAAGATTAAGGAAGAGTTGGAGGAAGATTCATGTCACTCCCTCACTGTGACTGAAATGGCTGAGAGGATTGATGAGCTTGTGAATAAGGTCGTTACCTTGGAAACCGCGGTCTCTTCTCAGACTGGTTTGGTAAAGAGACTAAGATCAGAAACAGATGAACTTCAGACAAATATAAGGAAATTGGAAGAGGACAAGGAAATGCTCGTAGAAGGTTCAGAAGTTACCAACAAGAAGCTAAAAGAATTGGAGGAGGAGTTGAGGAGAGTTAAGCTTCTCAACCGAAGCGTGAAGAGCCAAGACAACAGCCTCAAAACACACTTCACTGAAGCTAGTTGTAATCTTGAGCACCTTTCTGGAAAATTGAATAATATGAAGCCAGATGTGGAGGAAGAGAAATTGGTGCTATACAAGAAGAAGAAAAATGCTCTTGATGTTAAACCAGGAAAGGAGTCTGAAAAACATGATGACAAAATGCCTGTTGATAACTTAGCAGACATTAAGGAACTTGATACAGTAAAGGAAGATGATGCTGCAGATCATCATAGCAAGTCCATTGTGAGGGAAAATATTGATTTTATGCCTGAAAGGATTCAAAAGCTGATACAACAGGATAAGGATGACTTGTCTGATACGGTGAGTAGTGTTGACATTGAATCGCAGGATTTGGACATTGGCGAGGAAGATCAACCTAACTGGAGGCAGATGTTTATAAGTGGATTAGATGACAGAGAAAAGATTCTGTTGGAGGAGTATACATCAGTTTTAAGGAACTATAAGGATGTAAGGATGAGGCTCAATGATGTGGAGAAGAAAAATCGGGACAGCATTTTTGAGTTGGCACTTCAGGTAAGCAATGGTCAATCCAAACATTTTACTTAAAGACAACAGGTGCATATAAGAATTTCTCCATACATAGAAGAATTATATCAACAAAATCTGATATAGATTTAGAAATTTGCATAATGATTATAAACTTATTTTGATATCTGTACATAGGGAAATAAGATGAGATTTGACAACAAAATTGAAATATAAAATACTCTGTAATGATTTGTATGATGTTATGATTAGCAGCATGGTGTTCAAATTTTGAAGTATGAAACAGACATCTACTCGTATAAATATTATTTTAATGTAACACAAAAGGCTCCACTTTGAAAGAATAAACTGATAGGATAAAAAGATTATAAGATTTTAATGTACCTAAATAGTGATAGACAAAAGGCATATAAGAAAAATAAAACTAAGGCAACTATAGTAATAATAGTTATTATTTATACCAATATAACAGCAGCGTCTAGTATTATACCAATAAATGGGGACAACTGCCAGCCACAACTCCTGCTAACATAGAATTTTCCCCTGCAGCTAAGGGAATTGAAGAATGCTCTTGTCAAGAAGGACAAAGAAATAAACTATTTACATCAGAAGCTAAACTGTCCAGACCATCCTGAAGAAAGTCCATGCACCATTACAACAGAATACAAATATACACCAAACGAAGCGCTCCTTCGGAAAGCAGCTCAAGGAGCTAACTTGCAGGACCCCGAAAATTCGCCTTTAACTTCAGATGCAAATGCAGTCAGAACTCCTTTCGCAGAACAAAATGCCGAGAGCACAGGAGATATTGACTTGTCATCTGTGAAAATGAGCCTAGAGAAGCTGATGGCAAGCCAGAACAAGCACCAAGACCTTTCGACCTTGGAAAAGAAATTCCGTTCGGATATCGACGACCTTCTAGAGGAGAACCTAGAGTTCTGGTTGAGGTTTAGCACCTCAGTTCACCAGATTCAAAAGTTCCAAAACTCCATCCAGGACTTAAAAGCCGAGCTAAGGAAAATAAAGGAAAGCAATAACAAGCATGAAGGGCATTCTTCACATTCGAAACAACCGCCTATACAATCTCAACTTAGGCCAATATTCAGACACCTGAGAGAGATCCGAACCGAGTTATCGCTGTGGCTGGAACACAATGCAGTGTTGCAGGATGAACTACAAGGTAGATACTCATCCTTATGCAAACTACAGGATGAAATAGCAAGAGCAGGAAGGGCTGGGGAGAAGGAGAAGGGAGAGCTAAGTGGTTATCAGGCTGCAAAGTTTCAAGGTGAGGTGCTCAACATGAAACAAGAGAATAGCAAGGTTGCAAGTGAGTTGCAAGCAGGTCTTAGCCTTGTAAAGGGTATGAAGAATGAAGTTGACAAGACATTAGATGAGCTAGACCAAGCTATTGGGATTAACAACAACCATGGCCGTGCAAAACACTCCCCGGGCCATGCTCGAATACCCTTGAAGTCTTTCTTGTTCGGTGTCAAGTTAAAGAAGCAAAAGCAAAAGCAATCGCTATTTGCATGTGTAAATCCTGCACTGCACAAACAGTACAGTGATCTAGCAGCAGCTAATAATGCCCCAATATAGAGCAACCCCGATTTCCCTTATTATGTGCCTGGAAAACTGTAGTTGCAAAACAGGGTTATAAGTATATTCTCGCGAACAATCCTTTCTTATAATGCACGTAACCTTTTGTGTGTGTTTGTGTATGTGTGAGTGTGTGTGTGTGTGTGTGTGTGTGTGTGTGTCTGTGGGTGTATCCGACAGAAAATGATTTTCTCTCCTGATTTCATGTCAAGGTTTTGTCTCCTGTTATATGTTTAATTTCATAAACGTACTAATCATAGGTAGTTATTTGTCTGAGTTGGCACTTTTTACTATATTTATTATCTTAATAATGTAAAATAGTCAATATATTTAAATTAAATTCATCTAGTAATCTAGTAATATATAAAAGGAGAAGTATAAATCGGAAACCGCTACCAACTGGCAATCATCTGGAGACCTTCTCTTCAACCAAAATAGAAAAGTTTTTAATTTAGGAAATTATTAATATTAAATTAAAAAATGAAAATAAAACTACAACTTGAAAGCTACTTAGTGGATGGCATTTAAGTGGATGGTGGATTGTATTGTCCCAATGCCTTGAAATTGGTTCATGAGATTTATGTTTTAAATAAAAAATGTAAATTGTTAAATGACCTTGTTTAATCAAAATATTTTCAACGGACAACTGTAACTCATCGTTCCACTACCGTTTACGAAAAGCAAATGCACTATATTTAAATATATTGTTAAAAAAGTACAATCCAATTCCAATAAAATCATAATGTAAAGAATATATATTAATTATAAAAACTAAAATTTAGATTAAAATTAATTTCTACAATATTTATATGGATATTTAATATTTTATATGAGGTGCATCAAATGAGAGAGGCTATAATCTATCCTCATATACTTTTATCTAATGACATTTCTTTATAAAAGTTTCAATTTTGTACATAACAATACAAATGAATATGCCTTGCTATAATCATTGCAAAGAGAAACTATTATATAAATTTTAATTTTACGTAAAACAAATTCTGACCGGAAAAAAAGAACGTAAAACCAATGATTGAAATGTATATTTAATTTATTTTTAATAATTTCTAATTTTGATACTTTTATAATTTTTTACTTTTCTAGCTTTCAAGAAGTCACTATGTTATAGTACAATTTCCAATTATATAAAGTTAGAATTTTTGTTCTTTTTATAAAACTTATTAAATAATATAGATTTATATTAATTTTCAGATTCTAAACTGCGAAAAAAAAATAAATTATTTATGTCTAGAAGTGTTAACCTTCACACCTTTAAGCGGATAAATTTTTTTTTTGTTTTGGACCAAAAATTTATTTCCTACTTTTTTGTACAATTTATAATTCTAGATAATTTTATACTTTAATTTTAGTCACATTAAATATTATTTAAATTTTTTCCTCTCATCTAATTAATATTCTCTCTCTCTATTTCTATTTACCTAAATAATATTTTTTTATCTATTTCTCTCCTATCTAAATGATATATTAATTAGTAAAATTTCAAATAACATTATTATATGCTATAATATTCATAATTAAATAGCTGTAAAAATTTATTTACGTTGACAATATATTAAATTTTTTATATAGACAATATATTAAACAATATTAGTTATTGATTAGTTTAACAAGTCACATATTTCATATACTTTGAATTTATTTACATATATTGCTGTAACTTATTTAAACATAATTCATATATTAAATGCACTAACAAATAATTAATTTGTTTTTAAAGGGATATAACTCACATAGAGAGATATATTTTTGAAAAATACAAATACATTAAAAAAATGGTAATTGTTTATGAGCTTTATAAAAAATATTTTACTAAATTGTTATCAAAATATATATTTATTTTTATTATATTGAAATTAAATTCTTATGATTATCTTATATTTTTTAAAATTGTGAAATAAGTGGTTGAGTAGTGAAAGGATAGTGGGATTGGTAAAAGCTATATTAATGTTCATTAAATTTGAAATTCTTATTTTTAATTATTTTTATTTTTTAAAGAAGTTTAATATAATTTTATTTAAATGAATTTAATCAACTTTTTGTTAGGGATGATGAAATAACCTATCAAAGCTAGTACCTATGATGGAGATAGGAACGAAGAAAGATTTGGTCTTCACGAGAATGGGAAGAAATTCTCATTTAGCAAATGGGGTAGGGGTGGGGGATGGATTCCTTTCCCATGGATACCCGCTAAATCCTCATCAATATGAATTTATTTAAATGTTTTTATATGTACAACAAAAAAAAACTCAAGTTATTCTTTTCTTAATAAAATTTAGATATTTGTATTTTTGTGATTTTAGACATTTCTCGTTTAATAGATTTGCATTTGTACTTTATTTTTAATTTGGATTGTGTGGTGTCAATAGATTATGAATATTTATAATGTTTTATTCATATTTAAGATTTTTTTAAAGAATTTTTCCTTTTTTGAATTTTTTTGTATAAATCCATTGATATATGCCAGACTTGATGCCTCACAAAAAACAGGGAATGGAGACCCATGACATGGATGATGACCCCTATCTTTTTTTCTGTTTTTTCTGTTATTATTGTATGGTTTTTATCTGTTAAATTGTGATTTGTTGAATATTTATAATTTATTGAAGTAGTTCTCTATGCCTGACCAAGTAATATTTGTAAATTTTGTCCTAGGTACTTGAGACATATTTGTGGTACATGCTTGAATCATTTGCTAGTGTGTTATAGTCCTTTGCCTATCTCAACAAGACTACTAAGCTAAAGATTACCGGAATGTAATATTATTAGGAATGCCTGCCTAAAGACATTGGATTTTGCATCAATAGTGGCTTAGACTGGACTATTGTTTAAATTTCTGCCTACTGATTTTTGTCACTCTTGAGTTTTGATTCTTATAATTTTAGAGCAAGTTCTCCCTTGCTTCTTTCATTCTCAAATCTTTTCCCAATATTTATAAGATTTCATATCGAATAATTACTTATGCATTAACAAAACTCAAAATCAAAATCTACACTGCTTTACCATCGATAAATTAACGCTGCTGCTAAAAGCAATCAAAATGTAATATTAAATCCCCAATTTCAGAAAAGAATTCTTGTTTAAACTTTAAACAAGTTTGTCCGAGATAGTGAGATTTATGAATGCGCTTACTCACATTTTGACAGTCTTTCGATTTTTTTTCCTCTCAAGATTTGATAATAATTATACACATTACAATAATGATTTGTTCATTTAGTTATTAATGTAAAATATTATATGTATTTTGTACTTTATTCCAATAATATTAACTTTATGCATACTTTTAATTAGTATATCAAAGAAAGTGAAGGAGTTAGAAAACCAAATGAATTTTCTTTCAATTATTTAATTTTTACTTAAATATTAATATTTTTATTTATGATTAACACAAATTATTCAGTTTTGTTTTAGAGGCTTTATGATATGTATAGTTTTTTTTTTTTTGACAGGGTTTTACAGGTTTTATTGAGAGAGTCATATAATGAATGCTATATTAGTTATTTATTCATTATTTAAAAATTGAAAAAAAAAACTTTACGATACAAATTATACTCTTAATAACAAGTAACTATATATATTAGGTTATTTATTGAATTTTTATATTAGAGTGTCATGTATTAAATGTTAATTTTAGTGTGTTCCAAAAAAAGAGTTAATTTTAGTGATTAATATATACATTCTCTTTCTTTCAATTTCAATAAATTGTTAAGAGATTGTATAAAAGTGTGAGAGACAGAAATAAAATGATTTGAATTATTTTATTTACCTAAGTAATAATATTGCTTCGTGCAAATATTAATGCCATTCAAAGATACTATGTATATTTTAAATCCTGTGCACGGAAAAAAAAAATACTAGTTTCATATATAAGTATAAATATTTGAGGTTTAATTTTGATGCATTGTTAATATAAAAGATTTTTACGTAATCATCCAATTATATTTTTTTATCATTAAAAATATTTAACTTATTCTTATTATAATAAAAGTCATATACATAATAGGATTTGATTATTAGATAACTATGTTAAAACTGTTTACTCTAACAATTTATTGTTCCAAAATATTTAAGCATATAATAGCTTTACAGCCATATTTTCTTCAAGGTTATGTAGGTCTTATTCTTTGGAGACTTGTGTTATTATTATGTGGTTCATTGTGGGTTTGAAAATTACATATGTTATTATGTTATTGAATTTAAGCTTAACAATAAATGTGTTGGATTATGAAGTAGGGGTCCTCACCATCAACCTTTTCAGCGGGTAAAAGTAAGTTGCTTTATATTCAATATGAGGGCAAGATTTCCGCTCCTAATTAAGAAAAGCAAGGTGAGTTAGTAAACACATTAAAAATATTATTATAAAAGTATTTTTATTAGGAAGGATTATTGACTTACAAAGTATGCTTCCATGTTGTTGAGCCGACATGGGATTTCATCTTTCACATTCAATATTCTTGGTTGTTTCCATTTCAGGACAAGGATTCTTGACACGCAACATGGATATGGTACGACATGAACACTGGGGACACAACAACTTTTAAAAATATAGGATATGAAACTGCTTTTTTTTTTTTTTTTATAATTGCAAAAATGCTCAAACTCACTTACAAAGTGAGGAGCAAGGAAAGACCAAGACTGCATCAAGTCAGAAGAAACATAACAAACAACAGCCAAAGACTCAAAAAAAAAAAAAAAATACAGATTCACCGCACAAAATACACACAATAAGACTCCCAAAGAGGCTCGAAACACAAAACACAAAACTCCACAACCAAGCCCAACCTAGCACAAAAGGAACCACTAGACTACAAAAGAGAGAACCTGCTTACACCAAAGCCAAAGACCGAAGAAGAGACCGAGAATCAAGAACCAAACCACACTAGCCAAGCAACTGGAATAAAGCAAAGACTCCCCAAAAACGGAAAGACACTCCACACTAGAGGAAGAGCAAGCAACTTCTAATTCTTTGACTTTCCTTTATTCTTCCTAGGACGACCTCTTTTCTTTGGAAGAACAAAATCTTGACAATCATGTACCTTAGCTAATGCTTTAATCATGGCCTCTTCATTATTTACCTGACACCCCAGTGTCTTTCCAATATCCCAAGCAACTTTTGCTTCCACGAGCTCATCTTCAATCGGCATCACAAATCCTCAATCTCTCCATGCCGATTTAAATTTGACTATACTAACAGGGTTTGGGGGGGGGGTTCTATCTGCTAAGGTAGAGCAAAAAGACTCTTCAATACTCTGCTTAAAATCAATCTTTTTACACATTTTTTTGTCTTAGCCCACTGTTACTAGCATCCCTTCTTGATTCTTTTCGTGGCCCATAACACTTTCCGCAACCCAAACCTTTTCAAAACTCGGCGGAATATCTGGGCCACTAGATGATTGAAATCATGAGCCCAACTTGTAGCCATTTGGGTTGGCTTCCACACTCAGTTCATTCAAACTTCTGTTTATGATACGGCTATGATATATTGTATAATGAAACATAAAAATAATATATTATAATAAAATATATATATTAGAAACATAAAAATAGATATATTTTATAAAAATATGAGAGATATATATATAGTAACATTATATAATAGGAAAAACACATAACAATAAAAATATGATAAGTGAGTTTATGATAAAAATTATCCCTGTATTGCAAGATTGCATAGTGCCAAAAACAATTAAAGAAAAAATCAAAGAAGAGCGATCACGTGAGTCAGCCTTCATCGTGAAGTTATACATTGCACACAATAACAATAAAAAAAATCAAAAGAAATTCCTCTATTTTTAGTGATAGCTTGTACCACGTGTGGCTTACAGTCTTGCACGGGGTAGTGCACAAAAAAAAAAAATCAAACAAAAAGTCCATTCCTTTTAGCAAACAATGAGAGATAGAGAGCACAAAACTCGAACAGAGAGAGTGTACAAAACAAACAAAACAGAGAGAAGAGGGATCCTCATGATGCTTGCAGCTTTGATTCATTGGCGCTGGTAATCGCGCAGTCGCCAAAAGGATATTGTTGTGGCCACCATCGCTTCTATCCGAGTTGGCATTTCCGCCCCAGTTCAACTTGTGTCATTGCTGTGTCGAAGACTCTATTATTGCCACTTATTATGCTCTCTTGTCACCTTTTTTTAACTATTTTTGTTTCTTAAAATAATTTTTATTAAAAAGTTGTCTTCAATTCATAGTATATTGCCACTCCTATACTCTAAACTTTTTTTCTTAATTATACTAATTAATATTAAATGTAAAAATGAACTATAATTAATTTGATAAATTTTAAATAAAATTAAGCTAATAAACCAAGCACATATAGTAAACCCATGAATAGAGGTAAAATTAGGTCATACAACCAATCAAGAGCTGATAGCTTGACTTGCATAAGATTTGGTTTGACCTAACTTGCTTATTAAATAAATCAATTCAAAACCTTTTTTAAAAGTCTTTTTTAATTACAAAACTTATGTTTTAGGTTAATTAAAAGGTCTTTTGGTCCTAGTAGGCCAGCCTTATATATATATATATATATAAAATCAAATTTTTATCTTTTATATGACTTAATTATGGTAAGAGTCAAACATATTAAATATGTAGTTATATATAATTGAATGGGTATATAAAAAAATAAAAATTATATTGACAGTATATCAAATTAAACCTCTTATATATTATTGTAATTAAACATCTATGATTCATTATGCTTTTAAATTATGATAATTTATTATTAAACATATACACTTTAATGTGCATATACTCCTTGAGTCCTTATTCACTATAATCGTATTAGAGATGTTCATTTAGAGGCTTGTAGGCCTATTTAGGATTAAGTTTTCTGGCATTTTTAAAGTCTTTATTATAAAATAAGCATTTAAATAGTGTTTTGGCTAGGTCAATCCTTTTTTTTAGAAAAAAAACCTATGTTAGATAACAATTCAAGTATATGCTTTATATTTTAAAATAGGCTTGTTCTGATTAAAGTAAAACCTGGTTTGGTCTGGCTTATTTTCACCTTAGGAGCCCAACCTTATCTGAAATTTAGGTATAGCTTTGTTAGAATTTTATTAGACATATCTCTCTAGCACCATCTCTCTCTCTCTCTCTCTCTCTCTCTCTCTCTCTCTCTCTCTCTCTCTCTCTCTATATATATATATATATATATATATATATATATATATATATATATATATATATATATATTTTTTTTTTCTTAGCATTATTACTACCTTTTTTTCTTCTTATGTTTGCTCGTTTCAAGCATTACAAGATGACGAGGATATTGGTGTATTTGCTATCATCGATATTATTTATCCTTTCTTCTTTCATTTTTTGACATTAATATATATCACTCTTCTACCCAAAAGCTCTTCTTCTATTGTGTCACTTTTAAAGGATGAAAAATTAAATTGAGGATGATAACATGAATTTGGGTGATAGTTAACTGTTGAAATTATAAGTGTGAATGATGAACTCTTTTAAGAGTCGAATAAATGAGAAGATGTGAGTGTGAAGATCTATAGACTTGTTGTCCACGTGGCGTCACACCACATCATATTTTCTCGCTTAGCCTATCATAGAAATCTCAGAGATCTTGGGCCCCCTTAACCGCTCTAGGAAAACGTTTTGGAAGCGGTAAAAATCGTTTTCTTTTCAAGCTATTAAGCAAATCCACTCACGCCAGGCGCAAAAAATTAACCACAAAGATGGCGATGACAATGTGCTCATTCGATGCTTCTCCACATCTATGTTCTCGTGTTACAGAATCCTAAGATAACTAAAATAAATTTAAGCAATCCAAGAACTAGTCATACTTTAGAGAAAATGAAAATGACATGAGTGATTTATTGAATAGGGATTTCGATGGAGGAGGTTGGAGGGAAATAAAAGAGACAAATAATTTTTCATTACGACGTCAACATTGTTTTTTATTTAAGAATTTCGTTAAAATAAGAAGAAGAAAATAAAATATTATCATATTACCCTTTATTCATTTTTTATAAATATTTTACAACTTTTTTCTATGCAGAAAATAAAAAATAAACCTTTTTTTTTTCTCTATCTCTTCAAACATACAGAATTGATTAAAAACCATAAATACAACCTGAAGCAAGGCAGTTTCATTTGCTCCCAATAAAAACCAATTTCATTTGTATTTTTATAAGTGTTCAATGACTCTCGAAGCATGCTTTGATTCTAAACTGCGACGAGCCCTTAGCCCCTGTTCCCAAGCCTTGGACGCAGAGCTTTCTTGTTTGGGTGATTTCCCATTAGATCAACATGAACGTGTTTCTGCCTCCGAACCCTCGTTTAGGCCAAAGCAAAAATTTGTAGCTTTAGCGTTCAATTCTGACCGTTGGAAGATCAAAACAAATATTAAATTTTTAGCTATCCCAATTTAACCTTCATCAAGTTGAAGGTGAAGGAAAGCTTTGACGGTGATCTCTCCCTTACGCCAGCGATTTCTGAAAAGTAGAACCCATGTTGAAGCTCCTCCAAAGCAAAATTTGAAGAGCAGCTTCTATGCAATAAACTTCGATTTGAGTATGGAGCTCTGCATTTGTCTTTGCACGCCACGCCACGCCACTGCCACCTTCATCATCCTGGGTGGCAAGTCCAAATTTTGTGGCATCATACCTCCCCGCCCCCAAAAAACAAAAAAAAAAAAAAAACCTTTTTCCCTTTTCTCTTATTATGCTTCTTTTTTATTTGTTTACCCTTTGCGGCATTTTCCACTTTTTTTAAGATTTGAGAAGATTATAAATTATAAATAAGGATAACTCCCTTCAAGCATTGTATATGAAGATGAAAAGATCTTTAATACTAGCATCAAAAGTTATTCAAGTATCTTAAAAATAATATTTTTATAATTTTATTTATAATAATATTTAAATAATTCTTTTTTAAAAAAATATTTATATAATTTATTCAAGTATCTTAAAATTTTAAATCCAAAACTCATTAAAAGTTTTAGATATGAAACAAAAGAATAACGTCAACAGCATAATATAAACTTATATTCTTTTTAATAATTTTATATTCAAAATTAATTTTGATTTTATCATTCAAACACGTTAACACGTTTTGATATAAATCACGTTAACACGGACTCTATTTTGATCAAAATCAAGTTTGTAAAATCAAGTTGGTACAAATGGTAATCCAAATAGACACTTAGTGATTAAAGACTTGATAAATATAAGGGAAAAGATAGAAGACAAATCCAAAGACAAATATAGTAAAGTCTTAAACTCTGAAATTTGATTGATACTTTCCAAGACTAGCTTATTTGCTCAAAATAAAATACAATCATAAGGATCATTTATTCAAGGGGGGCAGCTAACTTTGAACGCCTTGTAAATGCTAAAGATAATGAGTGACGAGTTGGCAGCTATTCATTAGCATTATGTTTCGAGCTTGTTGGGATGGTTCCCGATTTGGTGCTTCCCTCTTTCTTTCGTAAAATGCTCCACCTCTGCAAGTATTCGGGTAACCCATGAGAATATGTAGCATAAGAAGTAAATAACAATGAAGAACATGTGGTACAACTATACTAAATCACATTAAACATTAAACATTAATCCACAAAACAATCAGCAAAAGAAAAAGATTCATATTACTATGACTCAAATCATGCTATAAGGCATAGAAATTAATCTCTCTCTCTCTATATATATATGTGTATGTGTGTGTGTGTGTGTGTGTGTGTAGTACCAATGATATACATACACTCAACAATTAAAAACTCTGTTAGTTGTCAACATATAACCCAAATTCAATAGCTACATTATCTAGCAAAAGTTGCTCCTCCCAACAAAAGAGCTGACCAGTATAGAACTGCTAGATCAGATCAGGGACTCATATTTCAGCTAAGTGCAGACTCTTCTTTGTGCATCAAAGTCAAGTGGTCAATCTGCCTAGAGGTTGCCATGGATTAGGACAGAGCAATAATGCTTCCAATAATAAAAGAAAACAAAAACTGACATTACTAAAAAAGAGCATTTAGGTAACTTTAAAGAATGCCTGCCATCATTACTAACTCATTCATCAACATGGAATAGGCATTAATTCAACTAAAAGAGGATGTGCTTTTAGTTTAATTCGCTTCATGGAGTAGGCATTAGATTAATTAAAACCTCGGGGATCATACAATAATTTCAACTTCACTTTTCCTTTATTTACCAGCCTGATGAGCAATCAACCATTAGCCAACATTCCAGCTATTAATCATCAAGGGCTATTGATTAACAAGTTGCCATCAATGGACCACCATTGAAATATACATGCATGCACACTATGAAAAGAAAATATTGATAATATCATGGTTCTAAATTGCGGTTTTGTGACCACAATTAGCAGCCATGATATTGTTATTGTGGTACCCTTCACAACCATATTGCAGCAACAATTATGACTACATTAGTTGCATGTTTGCTCAATTACAGTAATTGAAACGTAACCATAACTACGATTGTAACCACAATTTAAAACCATTCATAACAGATAATGGCCACATAAGTTCACAAGTTTAGGGTTGAAAAGCCACCTTAGCCAACTGTGGTGCAGTTCTATCAAGAGGAAAATCATCTCTTCTAGCCATGGATGCCCAATTCCCTTCACCCCACTTCTGAACTTCAGCTCGTAGCAGCATGTCCTCTTCATCTGACCATGCTTTCCCTTTCTTTCTGGTAACTGTGTTGGTGTTGCCACTAGTACCTGATCGTTTGGTTCTTCTATTTGGTATTGTCTTTCTCGGAACAGTAACTGGAAAAATAATGTTTTTCTCTTGCATCAAATTAGAGGGCTGTGAACCTTCACTAGGGGTTGTAGATGAACCACAAACTGGAAAACTTATGGTCAATGGAGCCGTAATCAGTGAGCTAGTAGGGGCCGATTCACTTAGCATATGAGAAGCAGTCATTACCTAATGAATAAACAATGCCAGAAAACACGGTGGTCAGAATTGAAGAACAAGAACTAGCACAAGTCAACAGCAAGTTTTAAACATTCAAACCATAAATCAAGTAAACAAACAACTAATTTAGGGGAAATATATATTATTTTTTCATTAATTTTATGACTCCATATTTACATTTTTAGATAATGAAACAAGAAAAACACATATTTCAATGCATATTTTTTTATGTAAATAAAAAGAATGCAGGAGATATGCAACTGTTGACTTGTTAATAACATTGTGCTTTTAGAGAAATTCTACCATATGCTATGAGCACAAAATTCTTCCTCCACATTATTTTTTCACCATAAAATTTTTATAAATAGTATAAGAAATAGATTCCACATAAAATTTTGTGAGATCACAATTCATTGCGGAAGAAAAAGCACCCTTCTTCTATAGTGGATAGTAGATTTTCTCATGCTTTTATTATTGTGCTCCAATAACAAGCACCAATTTGATTGGGGGAATATATACATTCGAAATTTTGTGAAAGAATTAGTGAAAATATTGAAAACAATGAAAACTATTTGGTTTCTGTTTTCATTGCCTGTATTTTCTATTTTTCAAAATTTTTAAAGAAATAAGTGAAAATGATGCCTTCAAAAAATTTTAAAAATAGAAAACACACAAAATGATAACAGAATTCAAAACAGATCCCAAGTTTTCAAGATAGCAATAGGTGATGAAATTAATATGTCTTCATAAACATGATGAGGTTGAAGGAGATAGGAGAGTCGAACAAGAATACTTCTCAACCTACAATAGAATTCAAAAAAGAAAAGGAAAGCAGAAGAAAGAATAAAAACAATCAACTCAAAAGAGTAACACAGTTAAGACCAAAAAAAATAAGAGAGTAACACAGTCCTTTCGCAAGTTCGGGTGTCCAAGTTGGGGAAACCTTTAAAATACCCTTGGCATAAATCCAAAACGAGGCTATGAGAGCTCATTCCTCAATGAGATAAATTTTAGACTAGTTTATTTGAGGATCCAAACTAGAGTTTAATTTCATGGTTCGTTAGCTAGCAAACTAATTTTAATATCAGTTTAATTTTGATATACGTGTATCAATGCAAATACTCTATCCATCTTTGAAATTAAAGGATTTATTATAAAAGTCAAACACTTTGATATTGGGCAACAGTATAATTTTTTTTTTAATATTTATAATGTATTGAAATTAAATCCCGTTAAAAATAGTGAAATAATTCAATTATGCAGTTTTAATTTAATTCATTAACCTTCACACATGCTGCTGCCTCCGATGCAGTTTCCTTAGTTATAGGGGATGGTGCTTCCCGTTCACATTCAAGGTCACTATCATCATCCTGCAAGTAAGATTCCAAACAAATATGAATATAAGAAAGGGCTATGCTAATCAAAGAATATGAGAATAATAAGTCAATAAAAAAACGACCCTAAGGCGAGACAGCTTGCAAAACTGATATGGGAAGAGCAAGTTGAAGATAAAAGTGGGAAAATTAGT
The DNA here is from genome assembly GCA_031439585.1 of Pterocarpus macrocarpus. NCBI lineage: Eukaryota > Viridiplantae > Streptophyta > Magnoliopsida > Fabales > Fabaceae > Pterocarpus > Pterocarpus macrocarpus. Next base: position 13,847,307 of record CM062514.1, read on the forward strand.
AGTAGTGATAGATATATAACATTGACAATTTTTTGTTGTGTGGTTAATATTCAAATTTTCCTCAACCATACTCACAAGTAGTTTTACTGCTTGACATACTGTATAAATGTGAAAATACTTCAGAGTGTTAACTTTATTACATGAATATTTCAAAAATAATATTAACATGAAATAAAATTTGACGAATTTATTTTATTATGTAATTAGTATCTCAAAAAAAAAATCTTAATTAGAATTTCAGTTTATATAATGTCCTGAATTTATAAATTGTTATAGCATAAAAACTAAAAATCCATTCGATTAAGACTTTAAAAGCATGTTAAATTGAATGATCACGTATTTTCAACATGTTATCAACGTACATATACACTTGGGTGCATCATCATTACTAGTGACATTAAAGTATCACAAAACATTTGGATGTTGGAATTGTTGGAGATCGACTTTCATTTTGTTTTCACATATGATTAATGCTTCCAAATATTCAAAGGAAAAGGCCATAAAATTAAAAATAACAAATACATAAAAGCTAGATGATATGATTACTCATTGATGTGGCATGATTGATGAACATATGAACTAGCAAGTTGCAAATGAAATAAAAAGTTGCATACGAGGGGTTGAGCATTGTCATCTAAATTTTCCTCTAAGGGATGACCGTAAGCTAAATGACGCCACAACATTTGATATTCCCTGGCATTAGAAATACCGGTTGAGGTTTGCTCAACCATTTTGTTCCAATCAAACTTCGAATGCGGATAATTAGCCATTTCCTGAAGCAACGTTAACACTGTGTTTGCATCATACCTGCATGTATACACAACAGAATATGAAAAAACCATAGTTATAAAAAGATGTCAATACAAGCAGCAAAATGTACACAAAAGTAACAAGAAAGAGAGACTTCTCCACAAGTGCAGCAGTATCTTCCTCAGTTAAGGAAGCTACGTTCTTCTTCTTTCCTGTATCTTTTGCCATGGGCTATGTAATTTTGTTGAAACCAGTATGCTTTCTGCAACACACAAGCTTTATACTTCTATAAAATTTTTATATTTATTTATAATGGAATGAGTTTAATTGGTATGCACTGATATTTTAAAATAGTTTTATACTATCAACCAATAGAAATAAGGGAAAGTGAGAAATTATGGTAGATCTCTCATTATAATGGGTGGTTATTTATGTAAGTTGACACTTTCCACTATTTTTATTGGCTGACGGTGTAAAACTATTTTATATTATCAATACATTTAAATTAAATTCCAATGGGATAAGGGCCAGCATGAACTGAGTATGAAAATTATTATGTTTAATTATTACTGTTATAAAAGTTATTATGTTTAATTACACCATTCTAACTGGGAAGGGAAAATTGAAAGATTATCATACTACCTTTTAAGATAAGAAATATACTCAATGAATTTGGAAGGTGAAATTTTGGTATGAAAATTATTATGTTTAATTATTATTCTAGTAGTAAATTTTAATCTTATTAATTTGAGAGTTGAGATATTTTGCTTAATTTGTTATACGTTTGTTAATTTATGTGCATAATTAATAGTATTAATAACTACTAAATAATTAACAAAATTTTACACAAAAAATTGTTAATCATTTAATAGATATTAATACTATTAATTAAGTACATAACTGTATTGCATAAATTCCCATAAATGAAGAGGAATCAAATGACACAATCTCTGACAGCTAATTCATTTTGATCAAATAATTTAAAATGACAGAATTTAATAAAAAAAAAATAACTGAATAGATTTCAATGAAAAAAGAAAATTGTAGAATTTGATAATTAATGAAGAAAGAGGTTGGCCTGTATTTATGTTAAAAAATGAAAAATAATAAAAAATAACGGAATTGTTTTAATGAAATGAAAAATTTTAAATTTTAAAAAATATTTATGTGTTTTGTACTTGAATATAAAGTTGCATTTAATACTTTTTTTCATGCAATCAATTTTTTATTAAATATTATAAATAATTTATGTAAATTAAGTATAATTTATATATTAAAATATGTTATAGTACATAAAGTGAGTATTTTATGTACTTTTTTTTTCTCCTTCACATTATCGTAAATATATATTCACTTTCTTTTATTTTTTTCATTTATAAATTTTTTATTTTAAATATAATTTCTTCTGCACATTTTATATTTTTCCATTTATGCATTTTTGCTTTTTTTACTCCTTTTCTAACAAAATGAATAATTTAAATATAAGTTATAGTTTATCTTTGTATTGTATATAAGTTATTTTCACCCATTCTATGTAATTTTTAATACAATGCTCATTTTATATATTTATACATCTATACATAAAATAAAAGACCCAAAATTAACATTTTATGCATTTTTGCGCCTTCCACTTTTTTTATTAAAAGTATACTAACATCTCTAATTTTTTAATTTTAATAGATATAATGTCAATTTTAATTATGTTTAAAAAACGGGCATAAATATAAACAAAATGATAAATCATAAATTGTAATGAAAAATAAAATTATAATTTTCAATTTGTTAATTCTTTTCATTGTCAGAGATAGTGTGAAGATAAATTATTTATAATATTTATTATAAATAAAAAATTTCTTGTATAAAAAATATAAAATTTTAATTTGGTCTAAACTAATCATACCAAAAATTTATAAAATTTCAATTAATTTGACTCAAAAGATTTACTCACCTTGAGTATAAAGTTCTCTTAGTATATAAAATTTCAAATATCTTTTATTCTTATTATTTTTTAATATAAATACACTCAATTGTCTTTCTTCATTTATTGTTACACTATTCTCCCTCTCTATTAAAAGCTCTCCTAGCATGTAAAATTTTAAATATATTTTATTTTTATTATTTTTTAATATAAATACACTCAAATTCTCTTTCTTCATTATTTGTTACTCTGAACTATTCTCTTTTTACTGAAACTTTATTTCACTATTTCATTTTTTTTTCATTAAATTGAGCTTTTAAACCGTTAGATTAAAATCCAAGTAATTGTGAGAAATTGACTTAAGAGTTTTACTCATACGCTAGTTTCATTTTTTTGGGTGCTGATACGCTACTATCATGCGATCACACCCCCACATAAATATGTATTTAAAATTCTAAATTATCAACCAATAAATTAATAATTTTCTATTACACAAATTTTACAAAATTGTATCGGACATGTTACAGCCTTACAAGCTACAAATAAGGGCGTTTGTTTCAAAATTTAAAATTATCTTTTTAGGAATATTTTTTTTAGGAATATTATCTCTAAAAATATTATTTCTAAGTATTCTATAAAATTTATTTGTTTAGCATTAAAAATTTTTGGGAATATTTGTTGAGATTCCAGAAAATAAATTTAAAACTTGTTTGGTTTATAATACATATGTCTAGAAATATATAGGATAAATTTCAAAATACTCCTAACATAATTAATTGTATTATTTACTATTATTAATTGAGTGAAATTTTAGTATTTATGTTCAATAATTTTCATTCCCAAGTTATGAGAATGTTTCATGAGATATTTGATAGGTGGAATGAATTTTTATTGCTAGGAATACTATTCCCAAGAATATTATTTTTGAAAATAGTTTTCCCAAATATGACATTTAGATGCATTAGGAGCGCAAATTAAATTCCCAAGAACCTTACAATTTTTATATTTGGTTGATATTAGCATTCTTGGGAATATTTATATTTCCAAAAATACCCTTGATTGTAGCCGCTGCTGTCAATAGAAGGTGGTCAGAAGGTGGCCGGTAATGGGCAGCAGCGGACAGATGATAGTTGGTGGCAATTGGTGGTGGTTGCTAGCAGCTAGAAGGTGGCTGGCAGCCATAGTTAGTAGCAACGAACGGCGGTTAGGGGCGGTGGTAGTTGGTGGTGAGAGGGGTATTTTGGACTTTTTATCTAGGGACAACATTCTCTTTCCATGGGATTGTTGGATTCCCGTAAAGTTTTCTTCCTAGGAATGCAATATTCCTGAGAAATTTTTTCCAAACCCTATACCAACACATGGGATTCTAAGATTCCGATGTCACATTTTATATGCCCCCATACCAAATGCTCCTTCATTCCTAACCCTTATGATGGGAATAAAAAGCTATCAAAATATGGAAATATAACTTTCTTGGCAATGATTAGTATTTGGGAATATTTTTTAAAAACTTGTAACAAACATGGGAATAAACCATTCCCAAATGATTATTCCACGAAATAATTTCATATACCTTGAAACAAACACCCTATAAGGGTTAGAATAGACCGAATAACCCATCAAGGGTTTACTATCTAACCTATTTAAGGCCTGACCTGACCTACATTATTTAATATATAAGCTTTAACAAAAATCTATTTAGTAAAATGAGTCGCGCTTCAAACATATAGCAAAATCACTTAAATTTAACTATAGTTAAGCATGATTACTAGAGTGAAACATGATTATATTTTACTAAACTGTAAAAGTAACTAATGTAGACAAAACATAAAACAAAAGAGAGTATTTACAATTTTGTTTAATTTTTCTCTCTTATTGATTTTTTTTATCCTTTTCTTGGTTTCAATTTTATGTAAATATATTGTGCTATAGAATAAATTATAAAAGAATATCATTTTTAAAGTAGTTTTTTTAGAGTGCTCAAACATGTCGTTTGAAAAGGAAATAATTTTTGCATGACATTTTTTGTGGAATAATTTTTAATAATATATATATATATGTGCCATTCTTAAAACTAAATGAATTATAATGTGTGTGTGTCTTTTATTTAATTGAAAAAACATTATTTTACAAACAATATATATGTGTATTAACCTTAAAAATGTTAGATTTGCCTTTTAAATTCATAACAGCCCATGCCTATCTTCACTCTAGCCCATCAACTTAATTGATTAACTTTAATTAGTTTGTTATTTATAACGGTTTCAGTTAGCGATTGTTTAGCTAGTTACTCTCATTTCCCTCCCCTTGCTTTGTACTCTTGTTTATATAAGTACCAATTATATAATCAATGCAATCTGAGATTCATTTTGCACATTTTCTCTTTCTTGTTATGGTATCAGAAGATTTCCTTTGACTGTTCCTCTCATGCTCTCCCCTTTCTTTCTTTCTGTTGAAAATTGACATAGCTTATTGCAACAAAAATATTTGATGCAGAGAATTATAGTTGCTGTCATAGTATAGTCTAATAGCAGAAAATGTTAGGTATGTTTAGTCTTTTGAGATGTATGGACAATGCTTATTTAAGGGGTTAAATTAAGTGAGTGGTTGATGACTTGTAGGAGTAAACAATACTTTTTACATATATAAATATGTATGAAAATATGAATGAAGGTTGGTTGTCTCCTCCCGTGGATGCTTTGTTGTTCAAAAAATCTGCACATAATCTTACCAAACAATCCAACAATTGGTATCTAGAGCCTAAATGTTCTTGAGGGATCTATGAGAAAAAACCAAAAAAAAAAAAGTGTGATAGAAAGCAAGAAAGCCCACCAAAAACACTTGATGGCTTTAGCAAATATATCCCTACCACCACCCCCCGTTTTTTCAGGAGAAAATTATGCAATGTGGTCAAGAAAAATGTTGGCTTACTTCAAAGCATATGGGCTTGAAGAAGTGGTGGGGTTAGGTTTTGAGCCACCACCTCTACCAAACAATCCAACTATGGCTCAAATAAGGCATCATAATGAAGAAGTTGCTAAGGAGGGAAAAGCTTTGATTATTATTCACTCTGCTGTGAATGATGAAGTATTTACAAGAATCATGGCTTGCATGACAGCAAAGGAAGCTTGGGACAAGCTTAAGGAGGAGTTTCATGGAAGTTCAAGAACAAGACATATGCAAGTTCTCAATCTAAGGAGAGAGTTTGAGGGCTTGAAGATGAATGATGCTGACACTGTTAGAGAATATTCAGACAAGTTGGTGAAGTTGTAAACCAGATTCGTTTGCTTGGAGAAGAGCTATCTGATCAAAGAGTTGTAGAGAAAGTGCTGGTGAGTCTTCTAGAGAACTTTGAGTCAAAAATTTCATCTCTTGAAGACTCTAAAGACCTGTCACAAATATCCTTGTCAGAGCTTGTGAATGCATTGCAAGCTATTGAGCAAAGAAGACAATTCAGAGAACAAACCCAACTTGAAGGAGCCTTTGTAGCAACCAACAAAGGCAAAGCTAACAGTAATAATGGCAGGAAAGGTTATGAGGTTGACATAAGGGAGAAAAACATAAATGGAGAAGAGAGAAGCAGAGAATGGGAAAATAAATATGGAAAATTTCCACCATGTCCAAATTGTAAAAAGACAAATCATTTGGAGAAAAATTGCTGGTTTAAGCCAAATATACAATGTAGGCATTGTAAACAGCTTGGTCACATTGAGAAAGTATGCAAAGTTAGAAGAAATCAAGAGGAACAACAAGCAAAAGTAGCTGAAGAAACTCAACATGAGGAAGAGTTGTTTGCAGCCACTTGTTATTCAGTAAATAGCAATGATGCTTGGTTGATTGATAGTGGTTGCATACATCACATGACAGCTGATTTGAGCATATTCCAGCACAGAAAAATCAAGCAACTCAAGGGTTAAGCTAGGGAATGGAGACTATGTTGATGTCAAAGGCAAAGGAACCATTGCTATTAACACTTCAAAGAGTACAAAACTTATTTCAAATGTTTTGTTTGTACCAGAAATTAATCAAAACTTGTTGAGCGTAGGTCAAATGCTTGATAGAAATTATGTTCTTTGTTTCAAAGAAAAATACTGCACTATTATGGATCCTTGTGGTTTTGAGTTCATGACTGTTGAGATGAAAAATAGAAGTTTTCATTGGAAGCCCACCAATGTAGAAGCTCTTTCATGTTCTGTGGATGAATCTAAGAGGGATAGGATCAATGATTTGAAGAACGAAAAAGTTGTTGTCTCAAGAGATGTAAAGTTTGATGAAAGTCCTCAAAAGAAATGGAACAAGATGAAGGCAAAATCTGTTAGCAATGACAGCAGAGTTGTAAGACAAGATGCTTGGAAATTTGAAGATCATGGAGTTGTTTTTTATTATGATCTTGCTGTTAAAGGCACTAAGTCATTTGATCATGTTTATAGCAGATGCAATGCAGGATTGGTTGAAAGAGAAAATGATGAAAAAGATGCTAAATGGCAAGCTACAATGAAGGAGAAGATGTTTAACAAGCACCAAGTTACAGATGTTCTTGCAAAGGCTTCACCTAAGATCAAATTTTCAAAACCAAGAACAGAACTTGGAGATTGCAGCAAGCTTGTCAAGGAGGAGTGTTGAAAACTACCATAGCTTACTGCAACAAAAATATTTTGATGCAGAGAATTATAGTTGCTATCATAGTATAGTCTAATAGCAGAAAATGTTAGGTATGTTTAGTCTTTTGAGATGTATGGACAATACTTGTTTAAAGGGTTAAATTAAGTGAGTAGTTGATGACTTGTAGGAGTAAACAATACTTTTTGTATGTATAAATATGTATGAAAATATGAATGAAGGTTGGTTGTCTCCTCCCGTAGATGCTTTGCTATTCAAAAAATCTGCACATAAACTTACCAAACAATCCAACACTTTCTTTCTTCTCGATCCACCACTTCTACTCTTTCAAGCTTTTCTGTCCCTTATCAATGAAGATGATGCTCAACCTCATCACTACATTCTCAAAGAGGTCCAAGACACCAATGGCCCTGTTCTAAGTGCATCCCAACAAGAGTCTGTCTTTGGTTCTTGTCTCCCCACCTCTCTTTGGATCCAACTTTCATAGCTGGCAACACATCATGAAGATGAGTCTTTTGATAAAAAACAAGATCGGCTTTGTTGATGGCTTGATTCAAGAGCCAGATCCGCAAGATGCTACTTATCCATACTGGAGTCGCTGCAACACTCTTCTTATTCTTGCTTGGATCACATGATCTCTTGAATGTGAGATTCCTCAATCTGTTCTCTGCATCGACAATGCACGCACACTGTGGAATGAATTGGCTAGAAAACTATCTCAGACTGATGTCTTTCATATCTCTAATCTACATGAAGAGATGTTCGCCTATAAACAAGGTAATTAATTTGTCTCTAGTTATTTCATTGAATTGAAAGCCTTGATTGATGAACTTGATGTCTTGATTTTGAACCCTAAGTGCACTTGTAATGCCAATTGTAACAATGATGCCTTGGCCAAAGTGAAAGATTAGTGCAAGATTCTTCACGTCACATGGTTCTTGAAAGGCCTGAATGAATAATTCTCTAGTGTGTACTCTCAGATTATGTTGATGACTCCTTTGCCAAATCTCAACTAGGTTTTTGGCATGATCGTTTGGCAAAAGCACCCATTTTACACTGAATTTCAAGATACTGCCAAGACTCATGCTGCCTCCTTTGGTTCTTTTCTAGGATCAAAATTTTTCTCAATAGCCAAGATCCACTGCTAAACAAGATGGCAAGAAACAATGGACTTTTTTTGGTCACTCTAGCCACATCGTTAATGTGTGCTAAAAAAAGCACGAATATCCTCCGCCAAGAACCAAAATTGAAGTGCCAATCTTGCTCCAACCAATGCTGATTCTGATGTGGCATTGGAGCTTCAATCTCAGGTTAATCAGGATTCTGAATTTGGCTTCATTACCGAGCAATATTGAAACCTTCTTGCCTTATTGCCATCATCAAGCAACACTCAGACTGTGATGGATTTAGGCTTTAGCTTAGCTCATGTCAATATAGCCAGTTCTCCTCCTATTGAAAACCTTTCCCTCGGTAATGGTAACCTTTTTGTCCCTACTTGGATTTTAGATATCGATGCTACTGATGATATCTATATTGCCCTTTCCCTTTTACTAGTTTTAGAGCCTCTAGACCTGTTACAATTAGCCTACCAAACCAACTAGTTTCCCATTTTTCAGGTTATGTTTCCTTCACACCAAATCTTATTCTCACAAAAATGTTTTATATATCCCTTCTTTTCATTGTAATTTGATCTCAATTACTTGATTAACTCAATCCCTTCATTGTTTAGTTACATTCTCACCTGTTTCTTGTCTCATCCAGGATTCCACTTGCTTGAGGATGATTAGACTACTAAAATGGAGGAGGGATTGTATATTCTGCAGGTCCTTTTGGCCATCAACCTCAAATAAATGTTACTATGTGATTCAATTTTACACTTTGTAATAATGTAGCTAACAACTTTACTTACTAGCACAATTGTTTGGGCCATTTATCTACTGATAGAATGCATGATTTACGCAAAAAGTCCTGCTCATGAGCCTCATGCTAGTGATGTCTGTCAAAATGCAAAGCAAAAGCATTTACCATTTCCAATAGCACATCCAATAACTCACATTTTTGAGTTAATTCATGTTGATATATGGGGTCAAGCATATATTGCATCATTATACGGACGCAAATATTTTTTAACCATTGTTGACGAATTCTCTCAACACGCTTGGGTTATTCTTATGAAAACCAAAGCTAAGGCATCTCCACTAGTTAAAAATTTCTTTTCTCTAGTTGAAGTACAGTTTCAAACCACAATAAAAATCTTCAAAAGTGGTAATGGCCCCGAGTTTTCCCTAAAATAGTTTTATGCGGCCACACCTCTTATATGGAGATCTCATAGCAAAATGTTGTAGTTGAAAGAAAGCATCAACATCTTTTGAATGTCAATCGCACTCTTCTTTTTCAAGCAAATCTCCCTATATGTTTTTGGTCTTACTCAGTTGCACAAGCTGCTTTCTTAATCAACCGAATTCCACCCAAAACACTTAACAATTCTAGCCCTTTTGAACTGTTACATAATAATCCTGCTAATTTCTCTATGTCAAAGGTCTTTGGTTGTTTAAGTTTTGCTTCCAATTTTTATTATCATCAAACTAAGCTAGATTCTCGTGCATAAAAATGCATTTATCTTGGCCACAGTCAAGGAACAAAAGACTATGTCTTGTTTGATTTGAAGTCTCTAGAGACCTTAATTTGAAAACATGTATTGTTTTATGAAAACACTTTCCCATTTTAGTCTATCACCCATAACCTTGACCTTCCATTTTCCCCAACACTTCTCTACCATTATCCACCTGCACTAGTGACTCTTCCATTGACTATACACTATCCTCGACCCCTAACACCACTCAACCAACCTCACCCCTTACCTATACACAATTGTGAGTCTTTATCACAACCTACCACAAGACACTTCACCCAACCAAGGAGAATTCCCTCCTATTTAGTATTTGTAATATTATCATCACAATTTCCCATTTGCTAATGTCGTGCAATTTTCCAATGAGCATAGTGTGTTCTGAGGTATCCTTTATCCTCATTTCTTTCACTCTCTTTTTCTGAACTATAAATCCTTTTACGTAATGTCTCTACCACTACTGAGCCTAAATCTTACTTAGCTTGAGTGTTGGCGCAAGGCAATGCAGGCTAAGATTGATGCTTTGGAGTGAAACCAGACATGGAAGCTCATTGATATATCTCCTGGCAAGACATCCATCAGCTGCAAATGGGTGTATCGAATCAAATATAAGCAAGATGGGACCGTTGATCGCTACAAGGCATATCTTATAGCAAAGCAATTTACACAGGTTGAGGGTGTGGATTACATGTAGACCTTTTTCCCAATGGCCAAAATGACCACGCTCCATACCCTCTTGGCTGGAACTACGGCTAGGAATTGGTTCCTTTACTAACTCAATGTAGATAACATGTTCCTACATGGCACCTTGCAAGAAGAGGTCTACATGTCCTTACCTCAGGACTGCCACACAACGAGGCCAACCAAGTTTGTCACTTACAAAGTCCCTCTACGGCCTCAAGCAAGCAAGCCAAGAGTAGTTTCTGAGCTTATCCACTATGCTAAAGTCCCAAGGGTTCAATCAATGTGTCTCTGACAATACCCTCTTCACCAAACACTATAATGGCTCCTTCACTACCCTTCTTGTGTATGTGGATGATGTTGTTTTAGCCAGGAACAATTTTCTGCCATCTCCAGCATCAAGCAATATCTTCACTCTAAATTTCGTATCAACGACATTAGAGATCTTAAGTACTTCCTTGGTTTAAAGGTTGCCTGCTCCTCTAAAGGCATCATTCTAAATCAAAGGAAATATGTGCTTAAACTTCTCTCTGATTATGGTTTGTTATCTAACAAGCCACAATATACTCCCATGGATCCTTTTCTTAAGCTCTCCAAGTCTTCGGGCACACCACTTACTGATATTGCATCTTATTAGAGACTCATTGGCTGCCTTATTTATCTTACAACCACTTGCCCTGACATAGCTTCTACTATCAATCAATTGAGTTAATTTCTTTAAGCACCTACTGACATTGATCATTGAGTTGCCATTTAAGTCCTTAAGTACCTAAAAGGCTCTCCTGGTCATGGTCTCTTCTTACCTTCCTCCTTAGACCTCAAGCTACGAGCATTCAATGATAGTGACTAGGGGACTTGCCCTGACACCCAATGCAACATTACCAACTTCTATGTTTTCTTAGGGAACTCGCTTATCTCATGGAAAACCAGAAAGCAAACCACATTATCCCAGTCATCAATTGAGGTTGAATACAAGACCCTCGCCACCACCTCATGCCAAATTCAGTGATTCTCCTATCTCTTATATGACCTCGCTGTCCTTCTTCTCTCCCTGTAGCACTATACTTTGACAACTGCTTTGCCATATAGCTTGCCCATAATCCATCCTTTCATGAGTGTAGCAAGCACATAGAGCTTGACAGCCACCTCATTTGCGAGAAACTCACTTTTGGCCCCATTCACTTGTCCCTTGTGGCCTTTGCTGACCAACTCACAATCATTCTTACCAAGGCCCTTCATTCTTCTCCCTTTCACACACTCTTCCCCAAGATAGGCATGCACAATGTGCACTCTCCAGCTTCCCCGCAGGAGGGGGGAATACCCTAGGTCCATCATCTCAACTTTGGCCCATTAGTTTAACTTAATTAACTTTAATTAGTTTGCTAGTTATAATGATTTAAGTTAGTGACCGTTTAGTTAGTTACTCTCCTTGCCCTCCCCTTACTTTGTACTCTTGAGTATATAAGTACCAATTCTATCATCAATGCAATCTGAGATTCGTTTTGCACATTTCCTCTTTCTTGTTACATATGTAAATTTTAAAAAGAAATTACGCAAAAAACACTACCTTTGCTGTCAAAAAAAACTTTGCGTGTGAATGGGAAACAAATTTTAAACAAATTTTCATGCAAAAATTACTTATAATTAATTTAGTTTAAGAATAGCACATCTATATACTATTAAAAAATTACTCCAGCCAAAAATATCATGCAAAAATTATTTTGGATTTGTTTAAAATTATTTTTGGTTTTTAGTTTTTTAAAATAATTTTAAAAAATAAGTTTCAATTCAATTTTTAAAAATAAAAGAATAAAAAAATCTGTTTGACAATGATATTTTTAAAAACAATTTAATAATAAAAAATAAAAAACTATTTGAATAGCTGTTTTCAAAAAGAGAATTGACGAAAAAGAGTGGAAGTGACCTAAAAGAGAAAAAGAAAAAAAAAAAAAAACAAAGAGGAGAAAGAGGGAAAGAGGTTACGGGAAGAGTGGGATAAAAGAAACAAATACCAATGAGAAGTGTGTTATTTGAGGTTCGAAGAGAGTCCAACCCCTTATTTACAAAGATGCCACGGTGTGTTTTCCAAAACAAAAAGCTATTTTCCAAAACATCTTTTATCTGTTTTCTAATTTTTGTTTTTAAAATACAAAAACTGTTTTTTTTGGTTTTAAAACTAATGTTAAAAAAACAACCTATCAAACAAGTTTTTTTATTTTTCTGTTTTTAAAAATTGAAAACTGTTTTCAAAAACACTTTTCAAACAACCCCTTCTTTTTTACACAATATGATTGAATATTCTAAAAAAATTTCTTTAAAATTATTTTCTTTTATAATTTATTCCACAAAACAATATATTTACTTAAAATTGAAACCATAGAAAGGACAAAAAAAAAATCAACGAAAGAAAAATTAGACAAAATATATAAATACTCTCTTTTATTTTGCATTTTGTCCACATTGTTTGTTTTTACAACTCAGCAAAATATAATCATGCTTCACTCTAATACAATCATGGTTAATTTGATGAAATCGAAGTGTAGTGTTATTTTTTATCAAGGTTGGAGTTTATTGTCTTTTTTAAAAATCTCAAGAGGATTAGTTATAATTTTCGTTTTTAATTATAATGAAATGGAGTGTCCTTTTTAATATAAGTTTAGAATTTAGTGTTTTTTCTAGAAATTTTGGGAGATTGTTGAAATTTTCTCAATCCTCATAGTAACGGTAACTTGTCTCCTCAATTATTTTGAATGCAGAACTAAATAAATAACATCAATTTGATTATGTTGAGCAAAAACATGCATTATGTCTTGTAAGAATATTTCAGTGAAGTATTTTATTAAACAAAGAAACAAAATTAAATTCTATTAAATTTTATTGGGTACACAAATTCTCTTAAGTTTAATTATTTGGAAAAATAAAAAGTTAAATTAAGTAACAGATTATAACCATTACTGATAAAGTTAAACCAATAATAATACACGCACCTTTGTAACACCAGCAGAATAATTGCATTGTCTCCGAATTGATAAATAATTGAATTTCATGAATGGCTAGAAACGAAGACTAACAATTGTAGGGGTGGCAAACAGATTAGATCAGCACTGAAAAAAAATAAGAAAAAAAAAAGATTAGATTGATTATGTGTCGAACTTGTGAATTGAAAATTATCTCGTGCCTTCCAATTTGTTTTTCATGTTTTCATTTTGCAAAGATAAAATAATAAATATACAAATATTTGAAATAAATTATTATTATACAAGAAAAAAATAAGGTTTTTATATAGTTGTAATGGGTACCTCATGATTAATAAGAAATAAAAAATTATTATTTAATAACATTTATCTTTTAATCTATAAATAATAATTAATAAGATGTATAAAATATTTTTGAATAAATAATTAATAATGATAATTATCATAATAATATATATTATTACATTGACAATTTAAAAATATTGAGTCTGTGACAAAGGAAATCATTTTTCCCCCTGTGTGTAAATAATAATGGATAAATAAATTTTAAAAAAAATTATTAAAATCGATCAATTCAACCATTACTTATGTATTTTAATTTCTGGATGTTTAATATATTGAATTTTTTTAATAAATTGCATATATATATATATATATATATATATATATATATATATATATATATATATATATATATATATATATATATATCTGTTATTATTGTTATTATTGTTATTATTATTATTCTTATAAAGGAGATTTCTTACTTTGTTGCCCAATTTTTACTTTGTTTAAATTATTATTATTACTTTCTCATTTTAATATTTAAACAAAAATGGGAAAAAGATAAAATAGTAATACATCTTTTTTGGTTAAAAACACAAGTATTCTTACCGGAGACAATTTTGCTCAAGTTAAATAAAACCACTTGGGGGGTAAAACTCTCCCTTCTAAGTTTTAACGTAGCTACTTTCTCAGGACCAAATGATACCTCTGGTTAAGATAAAAAGGACCCCATCAACCAATCTATACACTCATTGGTAAAATAGTGATACATCTAATTAATCATTTAAAAACTTAAAGTTTAACAAGATAAAATGCTAACTTGTTATTAATTATTTAATTAAATACTTAACGATAAATATGCTTAATTATTTTTTATCTTTAATTTGTATTATGTTTAAATATTTGTCAAATTCTTAACAGATGATTATTACTTTTTTCGAACCTTCTATGAGATATATATATATATATATATATATATATATATATATATATATATATAATAAAAATATATATTAAATAAGTTTTATTTTACTCTTTTCCATTTAAGTCGATTGGATGCATCTAGATATCTAATGTTTACAAATATTTAATTTTCTAAATGCTATGGATCTGCATTGAACAGTCAATCCATTAAATTTATTATTTGTAATTGATTGAATAGATTTGTATATGAATTCTAGAATGATGGACTATTGATCCAACTACCACCCCTCTCATTGAGATACATACAAATTCCTTTACATTTTTGTATATATTTTAAATTATGTAATTGCTATATTGTTAGTTTGGAAAATGGCTGTGAAAGAAAAACTTTTGTAAGGTTAGTATTTATTAAGAGAAAAATGATTTGTATCGAAAGTGCAATAAATAATAAATATGGAAGATTAAAAAACTATGTTAAAAGCATAAAAATCAATTGGTATTAAAAAGGCACACAGAGAAGTAACAAGCGAAAAGAAGTGATATGTGATAACATATAGTTTATGATTTGAAGTAATTAATAACAACATATGTAATTTTATTTAATTTTTTGACGTGAGAATAGGTGCTTCTTCCACCCAAATGGAATTCGGAGAAGTGAGCCAATTCGGATAGGATTCTTCTTTCTCAGCCTCCTCTCTATAACTTGTTTTTTTTATGCTGGGACTTGTTTTCAAAGCATAACTTATTTCTGTCTAACCATATACCATGGGCTAGTATGAAGAATATTTCATCCATTTCTGAATAATTTGAGAGAAAAAGTAAAACGAACAATTAATATGGATAAAATAAAAATTATAAATTTACCCAAAATTATAAGTTGATTAAGGATATATATATATATATATATATATATATATATATATATACGATTTTTGATTAATATAAAATTTGATAGAAATAATTTATAATATATAAACTTATCTAATGGTAAATTTTGTAAAAAGTTGACCAATAAAAAGTTATTTAGGGGGTGTTTGGCACGTTGTATTAGGTATGATAGGATAAGGTTATACAATACGTTATGATCTTATCCGTTGTTTGGTGCAATCAACGTATTGTATAACCTTATCCATCAAACCTCCCTTATATGTTATAATGATAGATAACTTAATACTTTACTAGGAAATTTGTATTAGCTGATTAAATTTTTAAGGTTTTTTCACTTTTTTATTTTTAATATATTTTATTAAAAAAATTAATTATTAACTAAATAATAAATAATAAAAAATATATAAATAAAAATAATATTATTTAATAATAAATAAATATTTTTAAAAAAATTATAAAATAATTATTCAAACTAAAATAAAAATATAAGAATAAAAATTTATTATTATAATATATAAATAATAATATTTAATATAAATTTAATTATATATAATAAAAAATACAACCAAATATAGGAATGTGATAATAAGCCTATTTAGATTTTGATATATAAAAACTCCATCTCTATTTCACTCATTTACTCTCTCTCTCTCTCTCTCTCTCTCTCATTTTTTTATATTTATAAAAAAAAATTAAAAATAAATAAATAAATAATTTTTAATATAAAATTATTTTTATATATAATAAAATAGAGCTAAAATAATTATGACAACTATTTAAAAATTATATTTATTATAATCTCTTCTTTTGGTTATATTTTATATAATATAATATCTTATACAATGACATACCAAATACTACATCGTATTAAATTTTTATCAGCCCTTATTTTATTAGACCTTATCCTATCAAATCTTATACTATCAACCCTTATCCTATCAACCATATGAAACTGGCTCTTAATATCATAACAAATGCTTAAAATTATACCAATGTAAATCAGAGCTGCAAATTGAGAACTTTCGTAATTATTGGCTACCCATACTTTTTGGCATATTGCAGCTGAAACAATAACAGGACTAGTCGTGCAACTACGTGCCAGAAAAATTATGGACGCAATGTCTTCGGAAAATTTTAAAATGTTTGAACCTCAAAAAGTGAACATTCAAACTTCACTTATTTTTAAATCGTTGATGTAAAAAATGGTACATCTTATGGACAATATTCATTGAATCAATTTATGGTAAGAAACATTATATAGCCATCAGCTAATTGGTATATTTTTTGTAATTTTAAATTTTCAAAATATAAATATAAAGTTGAATTTTCCCTAAGGCCCCCCAAAACGTCTTCCAACGGCAACCATGGACGACCACTCGAGAAAGCTTGCAGCGAAGATAGCTGCTGGGTTGTTGGCCATTAGATCGCACATGGTGGTCGCAGAGGAGGAGATGGTGGATCATGGTGGTTCACAGGTTGACTATGTAGAGCGGGTGGCAGCGGTGGTGTTTGAGACAAAGCAAGGTGAAGCAATGGTGGTGTGGGTCGGTATGGATAGGTGATGCGTGGTGGTTGATGGTGGTTTTCGGGGTTGAGATTAGGCGAGTTTGGTGGTGGTTAACTGGATGGTGGCAGGAGGTTGAGCGTGACATAGAGAAGCAATCACATCGCACATGGTGGTCATAGAGCAGGAGGCCATGGCTCGTGGTGGTTCGCTGGAGAAGGTGGGCAAGGAAACTGGTCTACGCTTTCTCCTTTTCAACTTAAAGGTTGTTAGCGATGGCGTTACTTCCATGTTTTTCTCATCAATCATCTGAATTTTTGTTCTCAATTGCACAAAAAACCAAATGGGCAAGGCTATTAGTACCCAAAAAGGCAAATACTAAAAGAATACGGATCCACATAATCAAACTAAAATAAAATGGCACCTCCAAATCTCCAACCAAGTTGCCAAACATTATAATATCAACATTTCAAACCGAAATATACACTAACATCACAATGATGATGGTATTGGTTTAAGTGGAATTTGTTTAATGTTTATTTATTTAGATGAATCATGATATGTTTGTCAGGCAGAATTTTGAGATTCAACTACTGTGTAATCATAAAGTTGTTTCAACTCAAAGTGCAGATGATGATGAAAAAAAAATTTGATGCAAAATGAGGGGTACAATAGTCTTTTCATGCTTATTAAATAAAAAAATTAAAAACAACAAACCCTATCATAATAGGTCAAATCAGGTGAATAGGGGATATTCACCCCTCTGGGGTGAGCATTCTAAAATGCACCGTGTTGGACTACTTTAACCCATTTTTTAGCCCAGAAAAGATAGAATTCGGCCATCCATTATTTGCGACTGTACATCCATAATATTATTGAGGTATTACATTTATTCTACAGAAATTTGTGTTAGATGACACTATGACAGCAATATTTATTCATTACCGATTCCTACAACTTAATACACATGGCCATTAGAAATAATATACTGCAGCCTGTGCGTAAAGTGAACTCTCAGGCTACCAATCACACAGAGCACTAAAAATAATCCTTGTTAAAGTATGAAGTGTCATGATATAAGAGAGAATATAGAGACATACGAAAAAGATAAGAAAAGACAGGAAGGGCCACAAACATTTCGATTTCTTAAGGCAACCTGTTTCAGCTTCCATTATCAGTGGCCCTAAGCTCCGTGATAGCAGGGATTTATCTCAAATATCCTTCAGCCAATCTTGAACTTGACATATAAAATGGCAAGAATCCAAGATAGATGAACTATCAAAAAACATTACCAGACATCTCTAAGGTAACGTCCATCCATCTGTAGTTTTTTCACTACAGCCTCCGCCTTTGACGAGTCCGCATTTTCCTGGAATGGAATCCAGAAACATGGTTTTAGAAAATGTTTCATCCCATTAAATATATAATGCATACGACTTTGCAACCAAAAATAAATTGGACTGGAGAGTCAGAAGAAGAAACTACAGCATTGTAAATTCAGCGCCATGCAAAAGGTTTAAGACTACATAATAATTTAAAGCTGAAAATAGACTATACTAAATGTAAGATAACTGTTGACATAGAGCATAAGCAACGCCAATAGATTGGCATATGAACTATAAGGATAATGTCAGTAGCTACATAGGTTGCTCGGATCACCTCCATGACCTACTCAGCCTATGAACACTAATGTTCTCATTAAAAGCATATATGGATAAGGATAGAAAGAAGAAGATACAAGAGTTTTTTTGTTTTTTTTCTGGGTTGATCAATAGATTTTTTAAAGCGCATTTTCGTTAGGGGAGACTCCCTACAAAAGGCACTGAACACGAAAAACAGACACATAAGGTGATGGAATCATTATTTTCAAAACAAATTGCCCATTTTGACCAAATAGCATGTTTTAAATGCAATAACAAAGAAACTACTTATTTTTGTTACAGATTTTTCTGTGTCCTGGTACAAAAATTCTCCCAATTTTAGTCTGCAACACCAGATAGTAAGAAACATCTATTGGAAATCATAAATGTAGATAGTAAATTGCTAAGGATATGTTCTGGAGTCCCAGGCACAACAGCACACATATTGACATATCCATACAAACAGAAATCAAGAAAGAATAATTCATATTTCCACATTTTAAATACTAACACCACATTGTGATAGTAAAATCGACAGAACATAAGGGAAAATATAGTTTAGATTGATAAGCAATTCATAAAGATTTTTTGGCTAAAAGCCAAAAAGGCTGTCTCCTACTGGAAAACAACCTAAATACTATGGCAACCACAATACTCAATGCGTGGTAAGCAATAAGAAAAGTTTCCTCTTCAATGCATAATGTTTGGGAAATGGAGGGATGGTGAAAGATAATCAGCACCTGCTGCTGGACAATTGTATGAAGAGTCCGATGAACATCTCTGGCCATACCCTTAGCATCACCACAGACAAAAAGATAACCTCCCTGAGAAATCAAACTCCAAATATTTGCTGCCTGCACATAGAAAATTGATGCAATAAAAAATTTAATCCATAGTGCATTCATTCCCTAACTGGCTGCAGTAAGATACTAACTTTATCCATCATCTTGTGTTGAACATACTCCTTTTCAGGTCCCTCTCTAGAGAATGCAACAATCAACTCTGACAGAGCACCTTGTTCCACAAAATTCTTTAGCTCATCCTCATAAATAAAATCCTATACACCAAAGATAATAGGAAAATCACACATTTTTCTGAAACTCAACTTGGATTGAAAGCCCATCAAGCAATTATTTTACCATTTGACGATTCCTACATCCAAAGAAGAGTAATGCAGGACCTAGTTGAACACCATCCTCTTTGAGGGCCATTCTTTCCTGGGTAAAGCAAGAATTAAGAACAAGTAGATGCTTATCATAATTAAGTTTCGGATTTGCCAATATCATGTCATTAAGGAAGGGGATATAGCTAACAGTTTGGGAATTTTGAAATTGATCATTTAGGTAAACTCGGTTTTTCCAATAAACTGGGAATCAAATCAGGGTTTCTAATTATCATTCATAGAATCAGTTAGGTAATTTCATATTTTTTTTATTATTATTCTGGTTGATTTTACATACTTTTCTATTTGATTGTGATGTTTCCCGCCTATCCATCACTTTCTATTCTACAACCCCACCCTGTCCACCCTGAAATTTTCACTCTTTGTTCAATATCGTTCACTATCTAACAATCTGCTTTCAATTACAATTAGAAAACTAGAAAATATCCATAACATGTTCACATACCTGTAAAAATCCCCTGAAAGGTGCCAAGCCAGTACCGGGTCCAACCATAATAATAGGAATGGAATGATCAGCTGGTAACTTGAAATTTGATGGCCTAATATAAATAGGAGCCGAACTACAGTCACAGCTTTTCTCTAAGGGAATAGCATTCTGATCATTTGTGAGAGAGATTTACGTTAGATATGACACAGGTTGGATGGTTATTTCACACAAAGACGTAAAATAAAGGGATCAAGATATTGAAACAAGAAGAATCTGACTGTGTAAGTGTATCCATCACAAGTTGCTACCTTCATCCAGGTTGAACAGACTCCTTTGTGAATTCGTCCAGTAGGAGTCGGACCATACACCAAGGCACAAGTGACATGCACCCTTTGCGGGGCAAACCTGCACAATCAAAACTAAGCAACGTTATTTTGTTGCCAGTTATCTTATAAAACTTTTTCTACTTATTTTAGATGGGATAAGATAATCACCTAGGTGAGGATGAAATAGAATAATAACGAGGTTGTAAGCGAGGGGCTACTGCAGCAAAAAACACACCAAGTGGTGGTTTTACTGATGGAAACTCAGCCATTACTTCAAGGAGACTTCTCTGACTTCCTGCCACCCATTTGGAGTACTCATCCTGAAAAATCAGAAGTTTAAATAATCATTGACAGAGGAAAAATATATATAATAAAAAAGGAAAAATCTAGCCGTGAAAACAAGAGGCAGAAAAAGTATTTCTATTAGCAGTTATTTTCACCTTCCCCTGAGGGGATGAGAGGAACTTTAACCTATCTGCTTCGTTAGGTTCAGAAGTGTGAGCAGCCAAAGCAACTAAGGCGGCCTGAAAAAAGAGATGCACAGCTAACAATTTCATCCAATAAAACAAAAAGAGAAAAGATAGACAATACCTATCAAAACATGCTGCTATAACAAGTAAAACCAATAAACTATGTACTACATAATCGGAAAAGAAAAAGACATGGTAAACACTGAAGTGAAGATCATATAAAAACCTTTCGTGGTGGATTTAAGAGATCTGCATAATGTGCTAAAGCAAAGCGCAGTGTGCAAGGACCGGGGAAAGGAGGTGGCAGAGATCCTCCTGAGGGACTACCATCCTCATTATCAGTGTGAAGGGAAAACAACAAATCTAAATTCTGACCCAACAACTTTCCAGCTTCTTCAACAGTTTCATCACAGTTTTCAGCAAAAACACCCACATGGTCTCCAGTTTCATATCTGGGAAAGATCAGACCAAAAACATCACTTCATTACTTAAATATTAACAAACAACTCAGACAGGATATGTTCATCATATATGGGAAGTGAATAAAGCCATCAATCTATCGATGATTGCTTATAACTTCACAATCTTTAGGATTCAAGCTCCTAAAAGACAAGGTTTAATTTTAATTCCAGTAGAAGTTTCACAAACTTAATATATGGAATATTTTCACAGATCAATACTATTAACAACAAATTTCTCAGGAACACACACCCCTCTAAAATTTTACAGTTTTCCCAGTCATTGCTTTAAAGTTGTGCTGCTTTAAAGTAGTGGGCCTTGTGGCATAAAGAGAAAATAATTGGTCAACTAACAAGGTTCTTATTAGATTCATTTTTTTCTTATCTAAAAAACTAAAACGTAACAATTTTCTCCACCAATAGTACATAATTTGCATTTTAAGTTTGTAATAAAGCAACAATGAGTTCCTCATCCTCAGCTTCTCCAAGAATACAAACCTATTATACACAAGAATACAAAGCTATCAAATAGAACCTAACGCCAAACAAGTTAAATTGAAATAAAGGAAATAGTGTAGGACAAAAACTATGAAATAGGCTATACAACATCTAGCAGATGAACCTAGAATCCACCAGGTGATAGGTGCACAGCATAAGTAATCCAATAAAACAGTTAGAAGAGGTAAAGATATAACACTCATAATTGAAAGATCAGTTATGTTTGTTCACACCTTGCAGAAGTACTTATATGCAAAGTGATATACTAGAAGAACATGTATAAATCCTTATAGAAAACTTGTAGACCACATTATATCCTACTAGAATTAAATTGACACTATAATAATCCTATAATACTTTTTAAAAAATACACATCTAAAAATAACTTTTACAAAATATTTAAGAATCCATTAAAGATAAAATGCGTAATTGACTAGCGCTGCTGTTCTTTGTTTTTCTTGGGACCTAGCTATTGTTTTTGTTTCTGTTTTCTTGTAAACCAAAAAATTTGTGTTGCTCATTGTCAGGAAACACTTAATCCAACTTACGTTACGCCAGTCCCTGATATGTGAAACTCCAAATGTATGCAAGAGCGATCAGACTCAGGTTTATGAAGCTCTCTTTGAACAGCAACATTAACCCTTCAAGAAAAGAACAGTTTCATTATAGCCTGGCTTAGTAAACAATAAGAATTGCTGTAAATCAACATGCACAACTCCAAGCACCTGCAAGGATGATGAATATCAAACACAGCATTCCCATTTGCCAAATTCAAGTGATTGTGATTGCAAGTGGTGATAGTGGGGTCATGAATCACCACTCGATATTCAGGAATAGCAGCCGTATAAGTAGAGACAGTATGTACATCATCCTCATCTCGGAGCAACTGATCCAACTCAGGCCACACAGATTCCTTCCTGCAACGTAAAAGTAAATCCATGACATTTGAAAACAAAAAAGCAGTAGCCACATCCCACATTCATACAATTTTTGTATATTCCCCAGCAACTGTTATGCATAACAGGATTATGCTTACCAAGCAACAAAATCATCCTCAATGGATTGATCATCGTCACCTAGCCCCACTGGAACAAGACGCTTTGCACCTGTTCCAAACAGAACTCTACATATTAGAAGATATCTAGGCGACTCAATACCCACTTCAACACCATTTAAGTCTTATAAACTTAAAAATTTTAGACATATGTTTTTACATTCCATAAGTCTATTTTTATGCATTTAGACATAAATTTTCAAAAATACAAAATATAACAACACAGGTTGTTCCTAGATGATTAAAAAATTATAATTACATAATTAAATTCCATTAATACAACATGAGTGATAGTTGAAAAGTGTGCTTGATAATTCAGGAAATCAGCATACTCCCTCTGTCGACTGGTAAGTGTCTTTTAGAGGAAGATTTTGTGTCAAATTATCTATCATTTGAGAGTATCTGGGAAGTATCGATTAATTTTTTTTCAACTTTACCCTCGTCTTTGTTACCTCAACTATCTGGTAACTAAATTAATCGGGGGAGAGAGGATAATTTAGTCAAACTAAGCTATATTTCTCTATATTTGAGCCTATTTAATGATATCCTTAATCCTTGTGCAGGAAGCATAAAAGACACTCAAAAATACATGGAGAAAGTATATAATAGGATTTCCCAACAAATAAACTATAGTATTTTCTGCAAGTATCAACAAACATTTTTCCATTCAAATAAAACTATATCCATTAGATTTCTAGGAAGGCACACTGCCATACTAAATGATTTGCATCTAACAGATTAAAGCAGCAGTCAATGCTAAGGAGACTAAATAGAAATGCACAATCAGATAAATTGTTTCCAGGGAGGAGCAAAATGGAGCGACAACAAAAATCTTTACCACGAATGACGACAATGAATGAACATATCAAGCTCTTCAGGTTTATCAGATAACAATAATACCAATAGCATAATATAATACAATGAGGCAAATATACCAACTTAATATTTATAAGCAACAAAATACAGGTGGTGAAATTACAAACCTTGTTTACTAAGTTCTTCATCAACTACTTTACCCATCTGTTTCAAAAGGGCAACATCAGATGATGAATTGCTTCCCAAGAAAAAAACAAAGTCGAGAAGTCTGAATTTTACCTTATTAAAATGTTCATATTGTCTGTTACCTAATCCAAAAACACCATATTTGAGCTGTTGAAGCCAGGAACCCCTATCATTTTCACCCTAAAATAATGACTCCCCCAAACTTAGAATACTTTCAAGTAAGCCACACGAGAGAGAGAGAGAGATGAAATCTATGATTTACTAAAAAGAGTGATAATGTGATATAACTACAAACCTCAGTAAACCATTTGTAGAATCTCGCAGCATTGTCAGTTGGCTCTCCATCACCATATCTGCCATGTCAGGTTCAAATAAATCAAATAAAGCACAGATTTCAGAAGAGGGGGTACAAAAGAATTTCAACCATTTTTATGTGCATAAACCATACGTTGCCAACATAAAAAATGTAAGCGTCTCTTTCTTCAGCTTCTCCTCATATTGATCATCATCCATTGCATAGTCATCCTGGACAAATTCAATACATCAGACACTTTAACCAAAGCTATATTTTACAGAATGAAGTTCCTATAGAATAGTTCGACATACCACCAGTTGGAAGACTTTCTAGAAGTCCCCCAAACAAACCATTTTTAAAAAGTATCACATAATCAAGGGATTGCCAAAATTTCAACCCAATCCAACTTACCAGGTCAACAACTTTGACAGCTGCTTTTTCATACCTTGCCTTGATCTCCTCTGCCAAAGCCTATAATAAAAATAATAGATAGCATGTAGAAGTAGTGGTTATATAATACAAACAAGATTGACTGTAGATTTAAATATAAATAGCAATGTGGAAAAACACTCCTGTTTAAATTGGGGCAACTGTTTCAAGCCTTGAGGAAAAAGGGAAATAGCTTCATTTCTACACAAAGTATATATATTCATAAGCCACAATGATTTTCTAGGAAAAACTAGCACGTGTTGCAATTAGCCAACTATGAAATATGTTACTAAAGGGACTCATTTTCGAATGATCACCAGCAGCATCCTAGCTCTTTGGTGCTTCTTCTTAGTGTTTCCAAATGGCTCTAATATAACAAAGAGAACGCACCATACAGAAACAAAAGGTTACATGACATAATATATCATTTAAAGCAGTTTCATTCACCACCAATAAGGCAATACTACTGTCACAGCGCAGGGCTAACCATCTCAGACCATAACACAAAAGTACGAATTTACACGCGCATCTTATTGCTTCTGCAACTTCAATTACACTAATAGTGTATGCTAGGAACTTAGGATTGAGGGTGTGGGAGGAAAAAATTAAAGGAAGGTAAATTTTTTATATAAAGCTGAAGATAATCTATCACTTTTTTCATTTCATTTTAAAAATTTATTAAATTAGAGAAAATTTTACCAACAGTGAAAAATTTACCCTCCAAAACCCTCCTTCATTAACATACCCATAAGGTCCAGCTAACAAGAGTACAGAAACAAAACAGCCAAAATTAGAGTTCCCGAGAGTTTAATCATATTCTCATAAAAGTTCAAACAGGAACACTGGTCCAGCACAAACTCAACCAAGCATCATTCTCTTATCATGCACAAGGAAAGTAGCCCCTGGCCCAGTACCTTAATCACTTTATTTCAGTATCGAAAAAAAAAAGAAATAAAACCAATTAACGATTCCCAAAGCTAGAATCATTTCGAGGCAAAAATCAAAATTTATAATTTATAATAATAAATAATTAAAAAAAAGATACAGCATATTCAACGTATCCAGAATCAATTCAACTACATAATATTTTTTAGCATGTGTTTGGCTCTCATTTTGTAGATTTGATTATTGATGATTTTGATTTTGATTTTACCAGAATTGATTTGAGATTTTTTAGATTATTTATTGGATTTTTATAAGAAATTTGATGATTTATTATTTTTAAAATATAATTAAAAAATTATGATATTTTTATTTTTTATTATTTTTTTCTCTCTTTCTTTTCTTTCTCCTTTCTCTTTCCTCTTTCCTCTTTCCTCTTTCCTCTTTCCTAATTGATTTTTCTCTCCTTTGTCTCTCACTCTTGTGCTAGCTCTCTCTCTCTCTCTCTTTCTCTCTCTCTCACGAACACAAAAAAAACCAAAACACACGGTACATGCACAGGCCCACACATGTACAGTAAATATTTTTATTTCTTTTAATGCTTATTTTTATTAAAATCACAACAATGAGTTCCAATTTTTATTAAAATAATATGTTTTAAATTTTTATTTTATTAAAATCGCAATAATCAGCTACAATCTCTATTAAAATAATATTTTTATTTTGTTTTAATTTTTATTTTATTGAAATTGCAACAATGTATTACAATTTTTATTAAAATAATATTTTTTAGTTGGTTTTAATTTAAATTTATTAAAATCGCATTGATATGTTGCCATTTTTATTAAAATAATATTTTTTATTTTTTAATAAAATCGCAATAATGTATTATGATTTCAATGAAATAAATTTTTTTTATTTTTAAATTTTATTGAAATCGCAATACATAATTGCAATTTCTATTAAACAATTTTTTTTATTTTTTATGGCCTGAAATCACAATTAATTATTGTGATTGTTTTAAAATTCACCATATTTCTTTAAATACACAAAAAATACAATATTTTTGTAATAATTATATATAAATATAATATCTAAATAATTGAACCTTAATTTGAATTAAAAATAATTTTAAAATAAAATAATTTATGTTTGATATTTTTATTTAAAAATCATTTTTTTTAAACTAATATAATTGTTGGAAAAACACCTGGCGTAAAAGCAACACATTATTGCTTCTAACAAAACCATGATTTTGTAGTAGAATCAAGTTTGAGCGGAGAATCAATCGCCAAACCAAATATGATAAAATAAAAGTAAAATTAAATTACATTTGAACATATTAGGCTATAACTAACAGTATCTGTACTGTAATTAATCTGATTTAACTTAAGTCACTCGCGATCACAGTAAAATTCTTTTACCATTAATTTTTTCTATTCACTGCACTCGAATAGAAACTTGATTATGCAGAAACATTTACTGAGCCAGTCTGGAATACCGTTAACTTCAAAACATTACCTTGGCGAAGCCTTCGGCAGTACCAGTCTGAGTGCCAAAGAGAATGGTGACCTTGGTCTTCCCGGATGCCACGTCAGCACCCTCCCCTTCTTCTTCTTCTTCTTCTTCTTCTTCTTCTTCCGCCTTCACCACCAGCTTGGGCACCACGAGCGGCTTCGCGTCCCTGCCCCGATCCGAAGATCTCTTCCACACCAACACCACCAACAGCCCAATCACCACCGCCACCGACGTCGTCACCACCACCACCGCCACCGAGTCGGAGACCGAGTCGCCGAGCGACACGCCCAGCAGAGACTCAACGGCGCGCACCAAATCGGAACTCGAAGCCATAGGCGAGGATCGAAGTCAAACTTCGAAATTGAAGCTTCGAAAGTGAAAGTAGTCGCAGCAGAATTTTATGAATTTAATGTTAGTGTGATGAGTAAGGTATTTTTTTTTTTTAATTTTTTTGGCGCCGGTGTGAGCTCGTGCTGTTTCTTTTTTTCTCTTTTTTTTTATTTTCCTTTTCCCCCCTCTCTCTTTCTCTTTGTGTCTCGAGTCTCTGCCACTGACACAGTGTGCGAGAGCTCGAGGGGGCCCAATAGAAGGTGGTGAGTGGTGATTGAGCGCGCGCGAGAGAGAGAGAAAGAGAGATTTTTTTTTTGTTGTTTTGAAGAGAGAGATTTTGGGGGGGTGATGGGGAAGGAGCGAAAACTGGTGCGTTTTGAGAAGTTGAGGAGTGAGGAGGACTCACGAGAATTGGCAAATGCTTGGGGCCACTTTTTCCAATGTTTTTCGTAGGTTCGTATTATAAATTAATAAAGCTCCTTTTCGGGTTAGAAGACAGAATTTATGGCGTGGCGTCATTGTTTGGTTGCTTTTGCTTGCTTGCTTTTCTCGTTTCGCAATAAACAAAGCTGGCGATTTATTCACAAATATAATTAATTTTTTATAAGAGGAAACAATTTGTATTTGTGTAAGTTGAATTTACTTTTATAATATTGAAAAACTTGCAATTAAATTGAAAAAATTTATGTGTTGTAGATTATGTTTATGAAATTTTATATTAATTTTTAAATTATTTAAACTATTTATATATATATATATATATATATATATATATGTTAATGTAATAAATTTATTAAAAAAATACATAAAAATACTTAGTCACATTTTATTAATATTATTTTGTAAAAATTTAATAAAAATAATTAAATTAATGATAAAATTGATAAAATTTAATTGTATAAAAAATTAATTACTTAATGTAAATTTCACAACGTAATTGTTTGGTTTCTATTGTGGTTTTATAAGAAACAAAGAGAGTGAGGTGTTCAATATATATAAAATTTTTATTATTAATTCAGTTTTTATATAAAAAAATTTTGGTTAGAGTATTATATGCATAAATATTTTTCATATATTTTTATCATTTCTTATTGTTATCACATTATTTATTAGAGATATAATAATAACACAATATAGTATAAGAGTTAAATTAAAAATAAATACGAAGCATAAAAATACTGTATATACTTTTTCATATATAAGCGGTCATTTTAATAATTCTATTTTTAAGTTTAAACTTTAATCCTTTTAAAAATACAGCGTGGTTCTAATTACGACCGATTTTTGTTGGTAGTGATATTTACTTTTAAATAATTTTTTTAATTTCACAATAGTTTTGTATCAAGTTTATAATATTGAAACTATAACTAATTATCAAATAAAATTAAAATATTATATATAAAAATTAAAATATATTTTATATAAAAAGGTAATTAATATTGTTGAAAAAAAAATGACAATTGATTGTCACTTGCGAAAAGTTTCTCTGTTTTCTCTTGAACTCACCTAAAAGAAACCTTTTCACTCATGATGATTGATGGTTTCATTCAAGGCTTTTGCAAAGTGTTCGTTATTCCTCGCTTTTCTTTACGATTTGATATTATTTCTATCCTTGTCAACAAAGAAAAGTCTACAATACAAACAGAAATACTTGGAGCATGTGATGCTCAAAAGTTTTACACTCCATTTTTCGTATATAATAGAAATTATATGTTAATTTATGCTAAATTTAGTATATTTATTTAAAAATTGAAACTCTTTCTTTTTTTACATTTTTTTTGCATTTTTTACACTTATTTATTTAAAAATTATGTGTTAATTGCTAAAAAGTTTAGTATATTTACTATGAAATAAATAAATATACAAAAAAAAAAACAGAAAAGTTTTAATTCTCTAATAAAGAAGCTAAATTTTCTAGATATTAATATATGATTCTCAATAAATAAATACGAAACATGAAAAACAAAAAAAAAAAAAAAGTTCTCAATAACTATACTAATTTTTTAATAAATTAAGATATAATTTCTCTTCAACATAAAAACATTGAAAATATGTACCATGTTTGAAAGCACCACTACAAAGAAAGTCGAGAAGACAATCTCAGCACGGTACTCATACGAATATTCGTTTGTAGTAATAAAGAACAAAAGCGTAAGTGATATGGTGAAAGGCCAAAATCACCTTTACATCAGCACATCGAGAGTAGTTACTATGATTCTTATGCGCATACGGTAACTTTTATATAATTATTTTTTTTCTGAACCATTTTATATAATTAGTTTTTATTTTAATTTTTTAAAACGTTATTAGTTCAGTAATTTTTATTTTAAATTTTTAAATGTTATTAGTTCATTAATTAGAATAATAACTCAATATTAATTATTTTTTATCATCATAATTTTATTTAAATTTGTTATCTTTAATTTAATTATAATTAATTTAATTTTTTTAAATATTTAATATTAATCATATTTTATTAATTTTTATTAGACATTAAATATTACAAACATTTAAACTTAATTTATTTAATATAATTATCTAAATTTAAATATTAAATTACTTTAGTAAAAACTTAATATAATAATTATTTCAAAATATATTAAAAGTTAAATAATAATAATAATAATAATAATAGTAGTAGTAATAATAATAATAACAATAATAATCATGATAATGATGATGATAATAATAATAATAATAATAATAATAATAATAATAATGAATTAATAAATTATAATGTACAGCACATGTATAGTCAATGTTTCACCCTCTAGTTGTTACAAAGGTTACGATAAACACTACGTGAATATAATCTCAAAATTTATTGTGAACAATTCATTATATTTTCATTGCAGCTTTTTTTGTTATCACCTTTCTTAAAAATTAAACTAATTCAATTATTTAAATTAATTTTATATATATATTTAATAATATATTGTCGCATCATTTGTTAATACTTAAGGCATCGAATTTAATGAATGACGTAATGATATATTATTGGATAATTAAAATTCCAAAGATTAATATCAGAAATTATTTTATTGAATTTAATTTAATATGTTAATAAAATTTACTAAACTTATTTTTATTTTATATAATATTTATAAAGTGAAAAATATAATTATAAAAAAGCTGTCATGTTTGAAAAATTATGTGAAATTAAAAATTCAATTCAACTTGCTTTTTTCCTTTACGATTAAGAGCATAGACTTTAGTTGCAAGCATATATTTCTTCAATTTTTACACAAAAATTTAAATTCAATGTTAAGTAAAATGATGAAAAGATTTTTATGAATAAAATATATTATAAAGGGAGGAATAATGAAATATCAAAATAATTTTTTTAAAAATATAATTATAAATAAAATTAAGAAGAATAATAAACTATTAATTTAATTATATAAGAAAAAAATAATTAAATAAAATTAACAATAAACGATAAGGTATCACAATAGATGTTACGTTATGCCTTCAATTAAGATTCAAGGTCTATTTGTCTTTTGTGACCTAAAAAAAAACAGGCATACAAAAAACAGAAGGCTTTTTTCATTTTTGGTTTTTCATTTATGGACATTAAATTTTGAACGAAATAGAAAAGGTAGAATACACCTTTTGGTTCTTATTTTATTCCCTTAATTAATTTTTTTTTATTTTGATTTTTTAACTAATTTTTTTATTTATTTTGGCTCCTAATTCTTTATTATTAACTAATTTTCTATTCAGTTTAGTTTTGTTAAAGATAAAGAGTTAGAGAATTAAGATAAATAAAAATTAATTAGAGAATTAAAATAAAAAAATTAATAAATAGGGATTAAAATAAACAAAAAATTTAATTAGAAATAAAATATAAAAATGAATTAAAGAAACAAAAGATCTATTTTACCAAAAAAAATACTTTGTTCTCTGAAATTTGCCCTGAAGGATGATAAATATCAACTCGAGGATCATAACTTAAAAACTCGCAAGGAGATCCCCCCAAAAAACCAGAAAAAAAGAAAAAATCGATCATGTAAGAGAGGATTTAAATATCATATTAAATTTATTAATTATTTAATATAAGGCTCATAATATTGTTGCCAACTTTTAAGAGTCAATATTTATGGTAACTTCATTCTACCGATTATAATAATTTTACTATTGTATCTTTTTTTTATATATTATTGGTATTTGAAATTTGTTAAATTTTAATTAATTTAATTTAAGTCAGGTATATCACTCTATTATAGGGATAAAAAAATTTTAATATTAATTTTTTATTTATAAAATTTAAATATAAAATCTTATTTAAAAAAATAAATATAAAACTACTTAAATTAATTAAATATTAATCTATTATACTTTAATCTAACTTACATGTAATTCTTTCCTTGACCCAACTTTCAATAAAAACAGCAATTATTATGACGTAAACTTGAGAAGAGTTCAACTCAAAAAATAAGACTAATCTAAAAGACTAATTTATTACATGGAAGACTATCATATTAATCTTACTTAATATTGCTCAATATGAAACTTGTATTGGACCTCATATGCAGTAAGGGGGAAAAACCGGAGTGGCGTTTAATTTGGAAAAGTTAAAATCATGTTTACGTGTCAAAAGTACTAACATGGTTAAAAAATGTCAATCATCGACAAAATGTCAATC
Organism: Pterocarpus macrocarpus; assembly: GCA_031439585.1. NCBI lineage: Eukaryota > Viridiplantae > Streptophyta > Magnoliopsida > Fabales > Fabaceae > Pterocarpus > Pterocarpus macrocarpus. The sequence continues at coordinate 13,879,638 of CM062514.1, forward strand.
ACCTTATCGTAGAAACAATATTTTTTTAATGCTGTAGAAATCCCGTTCAAAATATATGAGTAGATAGAACCAAGTTGAGAAAACCTTCCCTTCGAGGTGTAATAAATTGCTTTTAAAAAATTACTTGACGTAACACAAAATAAAGTAATAGACTAAATAACATTTTCAAGACATAAGAAAGATTTTTATAGTTTTTTCAACTAGAAATTAAAGAATTCATTTGCCTTGAATTATTTCTTAAATTTCCAAATTGGAATTTTGACTATCGAATTGTTATATAGACCTTTAAACTTAAAATACATCACCAAATGGAGAATTATTTTTTATATGAGATTTTAGTGTAATATGTACACTAATATGGCATTTCAATAGTATTTATTGGTTTATAACTTTTAATAAATTTGGGATCACCAAATTAAGGAATGATAAGTGCAAATTCTCCAACCTTAGCACATTGTTCGACGTGAGAAGGAACACTGCAGATTCCCCACGTGTCAGTCAAAATTCAGAAGTACCAAATTCCTATGGAGGCAACATGTGCCGTTGCAGGTTGCAGGAAATCAAGCAAATCGGGAAATTCCAAATTCCAAGTGAAGTGACACGTGGTTTTTTTTGCTACAAGGCCGCAAGGAATCTCCCCTGTTCAATGCTAATTCGAAAATTCTGAATTCTATAGGGGCGCGACATGTGATTTTTTTTTGCCAGTACAAATTCACATGCATATAGTTTATACAAAGTGATTGTATAAACACACTTCAACTAAGAAAAGGACGCGCATATGAGTGCAACAAAGAGTGAAAGAAAAGGGTGAGAAGAAAGGAAGAAAGGGAAAATTTGTGTGTGTTGTGTTGAGTGTATTCGATTTATCTGTGTGGATTTTGAAAGGGAAGAAATAAAGGAAGAGAGTATGTACTGTGTTGTGGAAGTTGTATTTAAAAAAATATTGATTTATTTAAAAAAAAATAGATTATCTATAAAAATGGCTCAAAGACAGAATAATGGATCCACGTCAACATATTTTAGAGGAAATTCATACTCATAATGTTAGTTATTTTTTTGACAAATTTAATTTGTTATTATGTGATAATATTTATTTTTTCAGAAGTGTACTGATATTATTATGTAAAATAGTTTGTTGTTGGAAATAATATATTTGAATATTTTTTTGGGTGTAATATTTTGTTAATTAGTTTGCTATTATTAAATAATACCCCTATAATTGAATTAAAAAATTTAATTATGTATACTTTTTTGTAGCTTCTAGCTTACATGTATGTATTATTGTTAGTGGTTGTATATGATACTTACAATAGCATGAATATGACCTTTTGGCTGTAATGAGTTTTGATATTTGTTGATAGTGTAGTTCAAATGCTCCTGCTAACTGTTCAAATTAAATCATCGCTAGTGTTAATGAGGTACTTTTTAACTCAATCAAAACATATGGGAATTACTTGTAGATATTTTAGAATTTTAGGTGCATTATAATTGATAAATTTATTTATAAAAATATAAAAAGTTACATATTTATACTAATTATTTTAATATAAATTCAGTTTAAAAAAACTACGTTTATTACTACTTTTTTTATCATATAAACCACATTAAATAGAAAGGTTAATTATATATGGTAATTTGGAATTTGGACTTTTCTTTGTTGGTTTTTTGTGAAATCATGGTTGAATTTTTTTAAAATAATTTTGATATAGTAGAGAAAATATTTTTAAAAATATATAGTAATAATTTTGTAAAAAACAATTTACTACCAATATTAGTTTTTAATTCAAAATATCTACTAAATTGGTTATTATTTGAGGACTTGATTTATTAAATTATATAGTAGTTAGTATTTAAATATTAGCATAGTCGATATTAGTTAGTACGGTTTTGTATATTTTATATACTAATTACTTAAATTACTTTTTATGAAAAATTAAGTAGCTATAGCAATAATATTATATTGTAAATTCAAAATATATCAACTAAATTGGTTAATTAAATTTAGTCTTTATATATTAGTTCATAAACTACACACTACTTAGTTGAAAATATTAGTTCTTAAAATTATTTGAGCTTTATATTTAGTTTACTATAAGTAGTGGATATTAGTTAGTAAAAAATATCGTAAGTGGACTTATGTTATGTATTGCATTTTTTAAGACTAATTTTCATATACTAGGAAAAATAATAGGGAAATATATAGTAATTAATTTGCGAAAACAATTTAGTAGCTATAGCAATAATATTAATTTCTAAATTCAAAATAGATCAACTAAATTGGTTAATTAAATTTAGTCTTTACATATTAGTTCATAAACTACACACTAATTAGTCGAGAATATTAGTTCTTGAAATTAATTGAGGCTTTTATTTGTAACAGGCAACAAGAATATTATGGGTCCGTCATTTGAATCTGGAGACACCAAGGTTTGAGATTCATGGGATCTTACAGCAAGCTGGTCTATATCACATTGCACAGATCAGCCACATGAATATAAACAATAGTTTGATGAATGCATTGATTGAACGGTGGAGACCATAGACCCGCAGTCTCATTTTGCTTGTGGAGAATGCACGGTGATATTAGAAGATGTCCCCATTCAGCTCGATCTCTGTGTGAACGGTATTGCTGTGACTGGAGTTACTACTCCAAGTACTGCAATACTCTTGCAGCAATGTGAGTATTTTCTTGGTGCTCGGCCTGAAGAGGGCAATTTAGATGAGAGCTTTATTAACTTACAGTGGTTGATGAAGCACTACAGATTGCTTGAGGGTAATGGTGATATCGTTGTACAGCGGATTGCCCGCACTTATATATTGTCCTTGTTGGGCTACGTCATAGTGCCTGACAAGAGTGATTCACTAATCTATGGAAAGTACCTGTAGTTGCTTGAGCATATAGACCAGTTTGGATCATATAGTTGGGGTCCAGCATGTCTCGCCATACTTTACGGAGCATTAGATCGTGCTTCACGTGTAACAACACACAATATTTGTGGTAGCCTGGTACTTCTACAAGTGTAGGCATACATCAAGCTTCTATTTTTAGCGCCTGTGCTGACTCGACATTTTGCTTTTCCCACTGCTTCCAGGTAAAAGTTGTTTGCATAACAAATTTTTAGTTTGATATCATGAAAATTATATCTAATTTGTATAATATCTTACAGATGGAGTAATGCACGATATTGACGGCAAGATAACTTGAAAGATCTTGCTAATTTAAGGATGCTTACAGATCGGATGGGACCTAATGGGGTAATTTTTAAAATATATTATACAAGTTCCAGTAATATTACAGCTAATAAAGCATGCATATCTCATATATTTTTATTCATGCAGTTTGTATGGCAATTGTAACATCCATCGGAATTTTTTTATCATTTTTCACCTAATTATTTGGTTCTCATCAAATAATTGAAGTTAATCAAAATTCGACTAAATATTTATTTAGGGTCAATTAATTAGTAATTAATTAAGTTTAGATATGAGGGAATTAGGTTAGAAGTATAAGAGATTTTATAGGAATTTTCTTAAACCAATTTACCGATTCAAAGGAAATCGGTAAGATTACAGTATTTTAAATTGTCGGAACTGAATTAATAGAATTATGTGCCCAAAACCTTATAACCCAATGGTTGAATACTCAGCCATTCATTTAGCTATTAGTGGCATAAGGAAGGCCACAACATAGGGAGATATGGCTGAAATGTAACCACAAGGTCAGCCAATCAAAATCTATGAAGCCAACTACCCTTTCATTATTTGAATCAGATTTTTGCTCCCTCATTCCCTGCTGACTTTGACCCCTTCCAGTAGCCTTCCTCTCTTATTTTCTTCATCTCCTTCCTTCACTTTCAGTCTCCATCAAGCCTCTTGCATCCATATCCTTCACTAGAACTCAAGACTAGCTAGTTGTTGCTCCAAGATAAAGGTAGAGATTCAATTTATTCTTGTTCTTTTGGTTATGGATGGTTGATTGTGGCTTTATTTTCTCAATTCTTGATATGAAAATTGAATGAATATGATGATCTTTGGCTAGTTGTTTACAAAATTTTCATACCCTGTACTTGTATGTGGTACCTGTATCCGTGCAATATAGATTGTTAGAGACTGCATTGATATGGGGAGCTCTTTCATAAATTGCACCTTCTCCCATACTAAGAATGAAGGGAATTTTATAGTACATTGCCTTGCTAAATATGCTCATGATATTAAGGACACAATATGGGTTGAGGATTGGCCCCTAATTGTGCCCAATCTTGTTCTTAATGACTATAATCTTTTGGCAAGTGCCCAATAAAGTTGCTACCTTCCATGTCAAAATATAAGAAAAGATTGCATTAATACGAGATATGTAGCTGATTTTTTGAGTCATCAAGTCAAACACATCAATGGCAGTGTTTGGCTTGACGAACCACTAGTTTTTCTGATTCCTTTATTGGTTTTTGATTCAACAGCTTCATAAAATTCAGGGATAATTATTTTTTATATGAGATTTTTGTGAAAAAATTTGAAGAATATGGTGTTTTTGGTAAAATTAAAAAATATAGTATTTTTATTTTTTATTATCTTTTCTCTCTCTTTCTCTCTTCTCTCTCTTCTTTTCTTCTTTTTTCTTCTATCTCCTCTCTCTTTCTTCCTTCCCCCTCTCTTCTCTGTCCTCTCTCTTTCTTCCCCCTCTCTTCTTTCTCCTCTATCTTCTTCTTCTTCTTCTCTCGTCCCATGCTCTCTCTCTCTCTCTCTCTCTCTCTCTCACACACTCTCACTCGCTCACACACACACACACACTGTAACACCCTCCCAAGTATGGTACTATGCTTAAGTCATAATACCTCACCTAGGAGTTGTTACTGTCACTTAATCGGACCTTGACTGGAAGCAACCTTCAGCCATCTTCAATCTTACTAGTCAACTCCGCCTCGGATGACCTTCTCTGGAACTTCTGAACTATCTGGAGATAACACGAAAATAAACATAGGAGTGAGAATTATAAATTCTCAGTAGGACTCATTAAACTACCATGTGCAGGTGTCATCGTGATTATCTCCAGTTACTTCGGTTTATTATGAAAAATGTGAGCATGTTAAATAGACTGTTCAATTTTATAGTTTGAAAATATATTGTCCAAAGTAGAGTTCATTTTATTCAAGCACTTGTGTCACATCAGCAAAATTTTTTATTTGGAATAATAATCACAGCATAAGTAGATAAAGCGATCTCAGCATCAATAAAACATAGGATATAATCATGCAAATACTTATACTTGAATTCTTGTGAATGCACTGAGGTTTTTCTTAATTTCCTTTACTTGTCATGCACATTCCAGAGTATGATCGCCATGTCATACTCCATCGGAGTGTGATCGCCATGTCACATTTCTTAGGATGTAGTCATCATGCCATATTCCAGAGTATGTTCGCCATGTCATACCCTATCGAGATGTGATCGTCATGTTACACTCCTTAGAATATACTTATCATACCATATTCCAGAGTACGATCGCCATGTCATACCCCCATCGGAGTGTGATCGCCATGTCACACTCCTTAAGATGTGCTTATCATGCCATATCCCAGAGTATGATCGCCATATCATAACCTATCAGAGTGTGATCGCCATGTCACATTCCTTCAGAATATGGACTGATCATTATATCTTTTATCATAAAATCATAGATACATAGGCTTCGTACCTTACTCTCAAACAATAATACTTGCTTAGTATTTATACCCGTCACATAACAATATTAACACACCATCATTTAGAACTATCACTAATTTCTGCCGAAAATTCGACAGCATAACGGATCGAGTCCGCTTTCCCATGAATAGTGCCAGACAACCAGTACAATTGTGCAAACTTGCAATTCAACATAGACTAGCAAATATATATGTATCCATAGATTCATTCCTTAGTTTCAATTCAAGCATCAATAGGGCTTTCAGTTCATTCTTCCTTATCCTGCCCGATTATTGTATACTCCACCCTTATTTCAATTTAACTCATTTAAACCTAATTTTTGGATATGTCGTAGCTTTATATGTCTAGTTTCTAACCCTTTTAGTTCCATCTCATTTGGATTTGTATAACTCAAGATATAAATGGTTTACCTCAGCATGCCCTATTCTTAGTTAGACTTGGGTTCTTATAAAAGAAAATTCACTAAAAATAGAAAACTAAATGAAATCTTATGAATTTTATATCAAATTAAAGCTAACAGAATAAGATTTCAAATAAACTAAGTTTCATGTCATTTGCCTAAGTATGTGTTGAGTTATGAGTCCCGAACCCGGGTTAAGCTTAAGTCAACTTTATTGGTGTGCTAGGAACAAATGACAATGAATTTGGTTCTGAAATTTTTATGAGATATTCTATTATAGGTTAGCTTTCAAACAACTTTAGTCTCACTCAATTTGGAGTTGTATAGGGTGAGTTATACCCTTCTCAACTCATACTGCCCGGGTAAGAATCCGGATTTCTAGGTTAAACTTCAAAAATTCATAATTAATTCTATACTAATCCAATGACCTTTTATTTTATATGTATACAAAGCTCTGGATGTCTAATTTCATATAAAAATAGCTTCATGAAATTTAAATGACGGTAGGCAGAGCCGTACACTCCGCTATATGGACCGCCGAGGGGAAAACCCTAACAGCTTCTTGAATTCTTCTTGGATTCATGTTCTTCTCTAATCAATCTATCCAATCTTCAATTCAAACTCACATATACACCTTAAACCAACCTTAATTCATCATCCCCACCCATCACAATATCAGAATCATGGATGAACAAGGGACTCTAGGCAGCCCCAATTCAAAAAAAAGATGGAGAAAGTTGAGATTCCTACCTTGGTGGTGTGAAATCTTGATAGAACTTGATCTTGGAGTGAAGTTGATGGTTGGGGCTTGAGCTTGGGGATAAGAGAAAGTGGAAGAAGATAAAGAAGAGTAGGGAAATGAGGCTGGCAGTGGGGAGGCCAAAAATGATAAGAAGAGAAGGAAGGGAAAGGTAGAGATATTTGGATGTTGAATGCATGTGATTGGTGGATTTCATTATTCTATCTATTTTAGTTTGGCTTCCACCATCAAGGGCTGCTCAAAGCGCCACTTGGGTGGGTTGTTTGGCTAAATCTTAGCCATCCATCCTAGGGTTCTCACAGTATAATTTCTATTGGTTCGGTTCCAACAGTTTAAAATACCGAAATCTTATCGATTTTTTTTAAATCGGTAAAACGGTTTTGAAGAATTTTGTGAGGTTTTTGTAAGTTTCTATCTTAATCCTAATTTCTCTAATTTAACTTCTAATCAACTCCTAGTTAACCTCTACCTAACTTTTTAATTAACTCTACAAACTCAATACAATCGAGTAAATCGATTAACAGTGTACATTAAACGTTTTGCAAAATTTTAGGGCCTTTTGTTTCTGTTTTTTAGGGCTAATGACATTTTTGTAATTATGGGTAAGTCTAGGGGCATTCCATGTCATTTTACATATGGATATCTCCATGGTTCAATCGGCCGAGATTTAGGTTTCTACATTTTCGCTACGTGATTCTACTTCGTTTAAAACCTTATTCTGCTAATTCTATTGATATAGGGACCTAAATATTATTTTCTAAAAAATTTAGGGGCAAGGTGGTGAATAATAAAAGTTTGTAGTTATTATTTCCTATTATGTTATATAGGGATGTTACACACACACACACACGTACAACACACACAACACAAAAAAAAAGTGAAATCTGCTTGGAAACATGCCGGATTTCAAATTTTTTTTTATTAAATTAATCAGATACAGCTGACAGCAAGCCAAATTCCATTTTTCTCTTTTCTATTTTTTATTAAAATAATAGAATCTGACTAATAGCAAATCGGATCATCTTTTTTCTCTTTCCTTCTTTTTATTAAAATAATAGGATTCGATTGACAATAAATCGGATCCCCTTTTCTCTCTCATACTTTTTATTAAAATAATGGGATCCGGTTGGAAACACACCAAATTTCAATTTTTTTAATTAAAAATAATAGGATCCGACTGAGAGCAAATCGGATTTATTTCAAAATCCCATATTTTTCAAATTTTACCAAAATTCCCATATATCCCAATAAACCACTCAAAATAACATATAAAAAAAAAATCACTCTAAAATTCAAGTTTGCGATCAAAAAAACATTATGAGATGTGGCTTACTTGATAATTATGAGTTACATGTAACTGAATTTTACATATAATGCAATAGTTCTAGTTGCGGCACCTTACGACCAGTTCTGTTCTATCATATCCCTAAACATATAAAAATTAGTCTTACATCCCAAAATTGTGAAAATACCTAACTGAGAAACTTCAAAAAAAAAAAAAGAAAAAAGATAATTTTTTTTGTTTTTACTTCGATCTTTGTTACTACATTAAAAAAAGATAAAAAAAAAATTACTAATGATTTATTTGTTTCGGTGTCTGCTTGGGAAAAACTGTAGGCCTCCATCCTGAAGGCATTTGACTGAGGCGAGTGCTGTGGTGCATACGGTTGTTTGTGCATATGGTAAAGATATGCTGTTGCTAAATAGTAGAATGACACGTATCGAGAAATGGGTGGGTCATATTAAGGTCTACAAATATTAATATTAGCTCAAACGTTGTTTAATTATCTGTGTAATTGGCGCGTAACTGTGCGCTTGGAAAATGAACAGAAGAAAGGGAAAAAAATTAAAATGGTTATAAAACTAGCAAAGAGTGATCGGAGCGCTTGAACTTGAAGCCAGCGGCAAAGCGCAGGACCTCCAAGGCCTGCCTTTCATTCATTTCATATGGATTTAGCACATAACTTGTCCACAAACTCTGTCGTCTGGATTTAGCAAAGAGAAAAACGCATTAGGAAATGGGATCTCGTTCGAAGCTGGGTTTCCTTCAAACTGCTAGTGTTCGAATTTGTAATGCAATTTGTGGTGTGAACAGATTTTTGTTGAAAAGCGGAAGGGATTTGTGTTAATTAGTAGAAGAGTAGTAGATGGAAACTAATGTTAGTGAGGATTATGTTGATTATGCTACTGATGGCTTGAGTAGCAAGACCTGGAGTGATGAATCTGAAGACGAGGATTTTGGAAAAGGGTCTCTTGTTGGGGATAAAGAGGAGGGAACAACAGCAAAAAATACAGGTCATGTGTGCTTGGCATGTTTGCCCTACACTATATAGTGTTGGATTAGCAAAAAACAACATTTTCTTGTATAGATCAGGGTCTCGAGCTTCATTTAGAAAGCAGGACTATGATTCGTTTGAGAAAAATGCTAAAATTGCTCCTTATAGTGAGCTGGAAGCTCAAATTATGTGGAAACTAGTCATGTCATTTGAACCACTTATATGGGTCAAGTGCACTCTGGAATGGAGGTAAGTTTAGTTCATTTTTTCATCCGTTCCTCAAATTGATTGTTCCCTTCAACTTCTTATCCATATATGTGCTTTCGTTCAGGATCTGCACACTATATATTTCAAGCATGAAATAAATTTGATAATTGAATTGCTGGCAATAATTCATTAGTGCTTTGATATACTATTAGTATTACATGTTAATCGCTCTAGCTTCTTTCAAAGATATTCCTTAATTCGATGGTTCAAAGATATTTAGTTTTCCTTAATTCGATGGTTCAAAAAGAAAAAAAAAAAAAATCCTTTTGGATCATCTAGTTTCTCTGTAATTTTCAATCCTCTCAATTTTAAATGCATAGTTCGGCATTGTTTAGGTTATAGTTTATTTTATATGGTTTTGATTTACAAGATCAAGATTACACATGTTTTGGAATTTTTATTCACTTATGGGAGGGGAACAAGATGTGTATCAAATCAGCAGAATTCTATTTATATGACCAGGAAGAACTCTATTTTTATGATATAATGATCAAAGGTCGTGCAAGGGAGATTGTTATTGGCTTATCGCCTAGCTAACGAAGAACATGCCATTATCAACCCTTCGGACAAGTTTGCCAAGAAAATGGTCCTGGGAAGACATTGGCTTAATTGAATCCCTCAATTTGGGGGAAGATTAAGTAGAGAGAATCCATTTCTTTGATGTCACAGTGGCCTTTGAATTACAGATTTTATTGAAGCAATACTGACCTACTGATGTAGTAATCTTGAAATGCTTTTTATATAACACTAGATATTATACAATGCTCAGTCAATATTTATACATGACTTTCAAAAGGCAATATAACAATTGATAATTTGTCGTACTAACACAATCCTTTAATATTATTGCAAGCACCGATATATAAAAGCATTAAAACCAAATTACAATATTTATAGTTTTGTAAACCAAAGTACCATCATAACGTCAAATAAGTTAAAATATTACTTTCAATTTCATAGACTATACAACAACAGCAATAACAACTCCTTCGCCACACCACTCACTTAATCACTGTCTTCTCTCTCTCTCTCTCTCTCTCTCATATGAGTCCATGATCACCACAAGCAGAACTTCAAGTACCAACTTTCGAGCTCTATTCATTAAATAAGTAATGTTTGTTATTATTAATTTAATTTTATGATTTTAAAAGTTATGTGTGAAACATGAATTGTTTAAGTGGGGATCGAATTGTTTTGAAAACTTGCAAAAAAATATTTTATAAAATTAGTTTTAAATATATTTATCTCCTAGCATATAACAATATTACTTGAATTCTTAATATCAATTATATAATATCCAAGAGAGAGAAATTAAAAAAAAATACTATTCAGGTGTGAGAAATAGTGAAGAGACATTAATCAGGAGAGAGAAAAAAATTAAAAAGAATAATTAATCTGCATAAAATAAAAATTTCAAATTTATCCTAGAATCATAAGTTCATTAACAAAAGAGAGGGATGTGTTTTATATCCAAACAAAAAAAATTATGGACGATACTAACCTCCACATGAAGGTATGAAGGTTAGCAATCCCTTTAATGTAAATATGAGTAAGTATTAATATACGCATCAAAATAAGAGATGTTATATTCATTTTTATGGTTGATATGTATATTTATGTGAGAGTTGTATGAAGTAGTGATATATGTGATGTTGAAATAACATCACTTTGTTTTATTTGAGTCAGGTTATATCATGTAATTATCTTTTACTTTATTTTGACAGTATAACTATCTTTTACTTAAAAATTGAATGTAATGGTTTAATGCATACATAAAATCATTACTGCTATATATACTCTCCCTTAAATTAGAAAAATAAAAAAAAATTCATTATTATTTAACAGTAATATCATATTTTTATACATGCATACACTTACATTATCTCATATTTTTATATTTTTATAATTTGATTATAAATGAACCCATCTCATATATATATATATATATATATATATATATATATATATATATATATATATATATACTTTCATCTTGACTCAATAAGAGATGTATCTCTAAAATGGATACATATCTAGTATTTTTCATTATTAAATAATTGCAAATAATAATCACACGACTGAGAGTGACCGAAATAGAATACCACAAGACTAATGGTTAGAGTCACCTTTAAAAAAGATTTAACCACCTCCCCTCCAACACAAAACACAAAAAAAGTATGGACACTATTACGTTTTAAATAATTAGAGAGACCAAGGCCTTCTCCCTCATTGACGTGCTATCCCTGGGCTGTGTATAGCAAGTGTACATAAGATTATCTCAACCTCATCCGATCAAGGTAAATTTATTAAGTGAATGGTCATGTTCTAGATCCTTTCTCACGACATTTTTTTCCCCCTAAGTTTTAATGATAATTATTACCCATCACAATATTCCCTTTGTCCAAGTCTTTTCTACAGGACTTTGTTTCAACAAAATTGAAGGGAAAAAGGAAAAGGTAAGTTTATACTCAGTTGTGCCAACTAGACGATTCGTCCAATTTGCAATTCCTCGGCACAGAGCAGTATATTAAATATGACATTCATGGTTAACTTCTTGCTAATCCTGGAAGCAATGATCATGGCTATAACAATAACCTAGAAGTGGACATGAATATGGAATATACAGCAACTTGCTTTCATGGTTAATCCTCAGAGAAAGAAGCACATGATTCGTATTCCCTCTGGCAACATGCTCGCGACTGAATTGAATGATTTGAGCCAAAACAAAGTATCGAAGAAGTAAGAACACAGAAAGGCTAAGAGATGTAGTCCTTTGGAAAGGAAGAAAATGCTTGCACTTGATGTGAGCTTTGCTATAATTAAAGGGAGGTTCTGATTCAAATTACATAATCTTCTTTAAGTATAATTAAAATAATAATATACCAGTACTCGATTGGTTGTAATTGGATATTTTATTTTTATTAGATAACAAGTTTTATTTAAGTATTGTGAATGAAAAAAAATAATCGATAAAATTTTTTTTAATCTCATAATAATCTAACTCAATTTAATGTTATTCATCTTGCTGCAAAATTTTGCCTAATGTTATTTAACAGAGCTATGATCTTTCAGTGGCAAAGAGCTGCATTCAGTCTTACAAAAAAGATTCAGAAAAGTAGTACTTTGATCATACTGTTCCACTATTCTGCAGCACCATGCTTCCCTCCCACTTTAGTTGCCACTTCTATACACATCCACAATCATCCTCGCAGCATGATCTGGGAAAGAAACTAGATATGTGCACATAGCCACATACATCTTATACAACTAACTTATTATAAGAAGTCGAGCACCTAATGGTGCAAGTTCTACCTAGCATCCATTTACAAATAGCAGAGAGATAACCAAACTCAGCAAGTGAAATTAGTGAAGAAAATGGATTGAACTACAATGCACATCCATTAACATTCACCATTTTGCCGATTTACATTTGGCAGATATTGAACTTCCTTGGAAGTAAGGCTTGAAGGTTCTCATAACTTCTTCATAGGTTGGTCTCTTGTAGTCCACTGCCTGCTATCAGTAAGCAGAAAATTAGACCCCTCAAAGAGATAAGTAATAAATTCTACTATTTGAAAACACGCTTTTGCAGACTAGCGTCCTCAATGACTTCTTCAGGGCTTTGCCCATTTCCACTCTGCAAATTCTGGGTCTGTTTCCTCAGTAGCTAAGTTGACTTCAATGTCATCATCTGTTAGTTGCATGAGAAACCTATCAAATGTTCATTTCAACATCAGAAGAAGCATATTTCTGGTAGGTAATCCACATAAAATTACTCACAGTAAAAAGCATGAACAAGAAAGCACATGCTCAGTTAAGTTAACAGTGCACTCAGGGAACTGAATAATGGAGAAGACTGCATTCTTACTACTAGCAAATAGAAAGTTTGGGACTATCCACTTTGAAGTTATGTCTATAAACCTAACTTGCCATCTCATAAGAGAACAGGAGTGGCGATAATAACAGACCTGTTGGGAAATGAGGATGATTTCCCATGTAAATTAAAAGTCGCAATAACAAAAAATGCAACAAAATAATAAATATGCACAAATTGCAAAATCTAATTTTACTAGAAAATCCCTCCTAAACAAAACCCAGCATATATTGAAGTAGGTTTTTCTATGAGCAGTAGTTTTCTCTAAAGGCCTAACCACTCTATCTCTATGAGCAGTAGTTTTCTCTTTAGTACATAAATTCCTGTTTATTCAACAACATAGTCTAAAGCCTACTTCGACAAATTGGTTACCTTCTATACCTATCTTATCTATTTTTTGTGTATTACAATGGCTTCCCTAGATATATACCAAACCTGAACAAGTTAAAAGAGAAACAACGCAAGGATAGAGGGTGAAAATGATCATATAGATATTAAAATGGAGTAGCAGATCTTGCTGACTGGGAATGAATGGAAATACTTAATCAATGAAAAACATGTATTAACCTCGACTTTAGTATTGACCAAACTCATTTAATTTTGTATCTGAACTTTTGACCCAATATTATCTTTCAACCAATCCAAGTGCATTAAGGATTGTTGCCTGAAAATGCAAACCCAGGGCTTTTGGGGCGGCAGGCATACATCACATATATGATCAGCTTCATGTAAATAAACCAAATTTTATATACACAATCATGCTTTCCAAATACATAAATACGCATCATTTTCCAAATACATAAATGTGTCCGTAACTTGCACACAGTTGAATGTTGTAAGATGTCACTCATTCGTAAGACACGCCACGGTCACCTTGAAGCCAAATGAGAAGTGGGGTTTGGGAGAGAGGTGAGGTTGAGTTTCTGGGCTTCATAGAAAGTGTAGAATATGGCAGAAGTGGAGGTGGGGCTGACTAGGAGGTAACCAAATTTGGTGGGAAGGGCATCTTTTGGGAAATGATGGGTTGATTTTGAGGCGCCATCTACAGTGCTCTTCGTTGGTCAAGGAGCATGGTGCATCTTGCAATCAGATGGTGAGATTGTGAGGTGCATCGATGCACCGATCACCTATGATGCACTGTAGTAATATCTAATTTTAAGAAAATTTAAAAATATAATTAAATATATTTTAAAAATTAATTATTATATATTGATAGTATAAAATTATACTGGCAGTATAAAATAATTTTATACTGTTATTATAATAAAAAATTTTTATCAATATAATTTTACTCTATCAGTATAATTTTATACTATTAATGTATAAAAATTAATTTTTAAAAATTATAAAAATTTTATCAGTATAATTTTATGCTGTCTATCAGTATAATATTATATTGATAGTATAAAATTATTTTATATTATCAATATAATTTTATATTATCAGTGTATAAAAATTAATTTTTAAAATATATTTAATTATATTTTTAATTTTTTTAAAATTAATATATTACTATAATGCATTATAGGTAATTGGTATATCGATACACCTCACAAATTTACACCATCGGATGCACTACAGTCACAAGGTGCACTAAGCACCTTGGACCGCGAAGTGCACCGAAGTCGGCGCCTGATTTTGAAGCTGATGATGATGACGAAGAAGCTGAGACTCAGAGATGGTGTTGAAAGTAGAAGCAGAAGAAGACTAAGATAAGGGTGTCGATGATGAGGGAAGTAGGGGTCGTTGACTCCATCTCGTTATGCTCTATGAATATGCAAAAACAATGTAAGTAGGTGCATATGTACTATGTAACTGCTTTGAGCAGAAAAAATTAACTGACAAGAAAAGTAAAAACAGAGAATACTTTGGTAGACAACTTCGACTAGCAAGGAAAAAAATATTGAAAATGCTACTCGCATGAATTTGAGGAGAAATTGTTAATAGGTATTATTAGAAACATCATAAATCCTAACATAACTATGTTTAATACACTTGTTTTCATATAAGGAAAATTAAAGTTTGAGGTGCACAATCTCGTTTCACATTTAGGTACATGTCAGAATCTGGATCAAAATATAGTAAGAATTATACGCAATGTAAAATCAACTGTAACATCGCGTCCATACAACTTGGAAACATTTATCTCCTCATATAAGTATTTTAGGAGAAAATATAGTAATTTTAACAAATTATTTCAGGTTAGATAAAAAAAAAAAAATCAAAAGCACATATTAAAAAGAAAAATTATCTCTGAATGAGTCACTGCCTCTTGTTAATTGCATATAGGTATCCACATGTTACTCGAGGATGAATTTCAAAACAGAAAATGTTTTCCAATTTTTTTTTAAAAAAATTGATAAAGTAGAGCAGGATCACATATCTCACCTTTTAGGAGCTACATAAAATTCTATCTTACTCCCATAGGTAGGTAATATTTTTAAAACCGCACATCTAGTGAACCATTAATATGAACATTTTTTTAATCTTCGGTAAATCAAACATCATAATAATAATAATAATCTCCGATGTAAGGTTGGCCGTCTATAATTTTGCCTCTTTGGGGAGCCAAGTCTCAAACTATAGAAAAATAATTTTTAAGCACAATTTATTTATTGCTATATTAATCTCAAATAATGACAATTCATAATAAACACTAAGATTAATAGACATATAAAGCCATTTTATAGACACATCTCAAACATAATCATGAGAAGTTGCATACATCAACAATTAATTTGTATCTACGATAGTAAAACCATACCTACGTAATAATCTTTATCCTATTTCTATAGCAATCCGCAGAAGCCGTATTTCAACAACTGTCAAAGACTCCAGTTTGGCATTTTTGTATTTCCAAAGGAAAGAAAAAACTAAGCTGGAGGCCCAGAACTAGTACAGCTATTATAACATAATATGAGCTAATACCATCCCCTAGCACAAAAATATTAAAAAAAAAAAAAAAAGCAGAGCTGAACGGAATTCCTCCCGACAATATCAACCATATGAATAAATTACCACAAAAAATAATACATAGGAACAAAAAGTTTTTTTAATTGAAAAAATAAAATAAAATAAAATAAACCTGATCCTCTATCAAAACTATGCGAAATTGTGGAATTAGCTATAAGAATCCAATCAAATTTGCATCTAAACTTATATATACTTAGGAATTAGAATGACTAACTTTCGACACCCCTAGACGGTTATCTTAATTGCTTATAAGTTAACTTCAATTTTTATGCTTTCATTCACCTGCATATTGAAATAGCAACTTCAATCTGGTTCTAGTTTAGTTGGCCCTGTCCTAATGTTGAAGTGCTTGTAATTGAATTTTCTAGTGACTTTGATTCTGCTTCTAATTTTGTTGAGGCCGCCTGCCCTGATGTCTACCTTGCTCTTCACATGCTTGTGGTTGTAGCAACTGGTGGCTCTGGATTTGGAGGCCTCTCATAACCCAGATCTTGATTCTGATCCCAACCTTGACCTTGCTGCTGCTGGCTTCCCTCTTCCTGACTTTGTAGTTGCAACTGCTTTTGCTCCAAACTTTGGTTATCATACCCACCTAGAGTGGGAAAGCTCACCAGACCTTCAGCTTGATGTTGTGGTCGTAAATGCTGCTCACATAGGTTTGTGTGTGTATTTCGATCTAGTTTGCGAGGCCTCCCCCTACCTCTACCCGTACCCCTACCTCTACCATGCTGCTGAGCTTGATCTTTTTGTAATTGCTTCTCATAATGGTTTGCATTTCGATTTAATTTAGGGGGCCTGCCACGACCTCTACCTCTACCTTTACCTCTACCCCGACAATACAGATGCTGCTTCTCCATTTTGTTTATCTTTGGCTTCTGCTCACTAAGAATGCCATCATCTGAGGACAAAAATGGACCTGGATAGTTCTCAACAGGCTTTAACTTAGGAGGCCTTCCTCTGGGATGCTTCTGTGGACTCTGCTCAGGATCCCTAGACATTGGGTTGTCATATAGGTTCCTTTTAGGACTTCCTTGATTGCCATGTTGTGGCTGCTCATTATGACCATTCGCATAAGCTAATATAGCTTTATTTTCGTACATTCTAAGTCGCTTACAACGCCGTCCTCGACCTATACCTCGACCTTGGGGTTGTGACAGCCACTGCTTCTCAATTTTATTTACATTGGGCTTTTGTGCATTAACAATAACATCACATAAGGGTAACGATGACTCCTCTTGATTGTCTATAACTAACTTAGCCTTCGAGGGCCTCCCTCTGCGATCTCGTTTTCGACAATGCTGCTCAAGATCACCAAACACTGGGTTCTCATCTTGCTTCTGTCCATGAACATCCAAAGAAGATGACATTTGTAGTTTCAACTGTGTTAGTGATAACTCTATCCCTTCTGATGGTACAGACTTTGAACTAGGAAGCAGTAGTGGCTGCTGGGAATCAAGACCATTCAATGCAGTTGGCTTGGATGAAAAAATTGTTTCCGAATGCAGTATGGAATCCTGATGTGACAACAAATGTTAAGAGTGCATCAGTATGTCCATAGTCAAATCAAACAGAGTAAGGGTATGCACTTACATCTCTAGAAATAATTTAAGAGAACAAGGTCCATGGCTCCAATAAGGTAAAAAGAGGTAGAAAAAACAACAAATGAGGTTTGTTCTCATGAAAGATTGAAAGGAATCAATGAATAGAAAAGATATTTGTATGCGTGGGAATTCAATCTGTATGTTTATTTTGGGAAAGGTAATAATAATAAGCAAGCTAGGCTTATGATAAATATAGTTTTGCCAGGTTGAGGAAAAAATGAAAATTTTCATTTTAGTATTGATGATTAAAAAAGTCACGTGGAGAACAGAGAAATCAGCCTCTTGCAAATGCAAAGTAAGCTGCCTACTATAGACCTAGATAGTAGGTCCAGCCCTTCCAAGAACTCCATGAATAGTGGGAAATTTATAGCACTAGGCTGCCGTTTATTGGAGACTGAAAAACGGGAACATATGCAAGGGAAAGAAAGATGCTAATGAAAGCTTGAACACATACGCTCGAGCTCTGGGGGCTCAATAACTTTTGCGCTCAAGCGCTCCCTAGCATTGTCCTATATAGGAAAGTTTCAAATGTCATTAAAGTTAAGTCCAAGTTTTACTATTTTTAGCAAGAATAGTCATTCTAGAAAAATTTTACTTCTTTCTAAAATGTTAGCTTACATAGAAGCAAAATCCCAATATTGTAACAGGTAAAATACTTGCTATACAATAAAGGTTCCCATAACTTTGTAACCAAGCAAATTCTAGTATGCAAAGAACTCCAAACATAGGTTGCTACCAGCTCCACCACATGAATGATAAATATCAAGTACCAACATCAAATGCCAAAAGTTATTGAAACACCATAGTACCTGAACCTGTGACTCTTGTGCTGAAGCTTCCACTTCAACGTATTGGTCCACAACTCCAGCCCCTTGTGATTGACTATGTATTCCATCCACTTCAATTAGCATCTTTTTAGATTCTGCCTGTTCTTCAACCCTTTCAATTGACTGGTTAAGTGCTTCTTCCCCCTTTTCTTGTGCATATTCCACCACCCTAATTGGTTCATCAGTCCTAGCACTATCTAACCCATGCAATTGAATTTGTTCCTTAATTCCTCCCTCTTTCACCTCATTACCCCTCTCAACAACTTCACAGCTTTTTCGCACTTTCCCCTTCTTCTCCCCACCTGTATCCACAGGAT
Source organism: Pterocarpus macrocarpus (assembly GCA_031439585.1). NCBI lineage: Eukaryota > Viridiplantae > Streptophyta > Magnoliopsida > Fabales > Fabaceae > Pterocarpus > Pterocarpus macrocarpus. Next base: position 13,898,633 of record CM062514.1, read on the forward strand.
GATCATTTCCCGTCTTACACCTTGTCCTCTTCTTCCTACCCTTACGTTCTTCTCTCTCTTTCCCATCACCACCAATATCACCATCAACCACAAGCACATACCTCCCACCATCATTACACACCAATTCCCCATCCTGGCAAAGCTTTCCCAATTGAATACCCAAAATCCTCTTATGGGCCCACGGCAAATCCTCATACTCCCTTTGAATGAAATCAGATATTGCCTCCTCAGTGGACCCATTTTCCTCATTTAGCTCCGTTATTGCCTTGTGTATCATCTACACACACATACAAAAATAATAATAATAATAATAAAAAGTAAAAGTAAATACACAGGCTGTATTATCACTTGGATTCCATAAACAACAAGACATCCAATGAGAAAAAGATCGTAAATTTGGCGAAAAATGAGGAAAATGTGTTACCAATGCATAAGGGGGATGGGTGGGGGTGTTGAAGGAAATGAAGAGCTTCTGCAGATGGCGCTGTATGAGGGAGGAGGCACAACAGGTTTTGATAGAGAGTGAGGGGTTGGATTCAGCGAGCTGAGACAAGAGAGAGTCCCTAAGGTTAGCGATGATGCAGTTTCTTCTGGAATGTTCATCGTTGGGAAGGGGCTGTTGAGGAGAATGAGCTTCTTCTTCCATGATCAGTGCTGTGACCACCCAACTGGAACTGTGACCGGCGCTTAGGGAGCACGATTCCCTAGCAAGCCTAGTCAAGAATTTCCTGCAAAATTACAAAGTTTCCCTTAAAAGCTTGGCATTCAAAAAATACAAAAAGTTCCTAATACAGACCAGAAGTATACAGTCCAACCACAGAATCAAGTACCAACATTATTCAGAATATAGTCTCAGGAAGAATGAGCATTCTCAAAATGCTCTGAAAATTCAAAACATGCCAAATATACATAGATGAGTGTAGATACCCTTTTTCAATATCAAATCTATTATGGCTGTATATATCACAACAGAAGCTGGACCTTGCCTGTGGATTATGGAGCATAACTAAAAATATTTACAAATGATTACTTAGCTGTCCATAGATCAAAATACAGTAACTACCTGGAGGCTCACAAGGATCAATGTATCGAGCTTATGGAGCTTCTATACCTTTGAGACGAACCACTTGTAGCTTGAACCTAGCTCTAAAAGAAAGGAAGAGTGAGGAGTAAGTCAAACAGACTTATTGAGAGATAATATACTTATATCGGGAAGTGAGACAAGTACATGCATGAGATTTTCATATACAAAAGATATTCCAAATCAAACATGATGCGTTAAACTAGAATATGGTGAGGCAGGGATTAAAACAAAATGTCTAATAAAAATTCATCATTAACAAATCAATACTTCCAAAAATTGATAAATGTAGTACATAACATCGAAACCCATTTTAAATACAAAAGTAAAACTAGAAAAAAACTAAAATATATTCTGAAATTTAGAGAAGGAGGTCTCATTTACAGAGTCAGAATAGAACAGATACGTCTCACCAACAGGCGTCCCCAAAGGATCAACGAAAACAGATATCTCACCAACAGTCCTATGCCAAAGGATTGAAAAATAGAGCCGGACATGTGGTCGTCACGCCGGGCCAACAACACCCCTGCTAGCTGAGTTGGCCAAACCAAGGTATACCTAGGGCTGACGTCTACTGCCGTTAACGTACAGTTCTGTTCAAGATCCCTCCTGTATAGAAACCATTCACTCAAAATTTCAAATAGAGTTCATAAATAACCTTGTTCTAGAAATCAAGTTGCTCAGATTCTCAAACTGCTATAATATTCAAGTCCAATATAGTTCTCAAGTATGTCAAATTTTAGAAATATTTTGCGGAAATCAATTTCGAAAACTAACTGTATCAAAATCTGTAATTTCTATTGTCCGAGTTCATAATATTAATTTGAAACATCATATCAATTCCAAAGCATTTAGATAATCAGATTTCAGATATCAATTGATAATAATAATTTTTAAACTAAATTAAAGCATCGGAGAGCAAATTCCTCAAAATACTCGTCCCACCTACGGATGTACAAAATTAAATAACATAATAATAATATAAGCAGCTTAAAAGATCCACTTAGAAAACGAATAGTTGTCAAATTATAAATTTACAAAAATGAAAATAGAAAACAAATTATAAATATATTATCACTCACAGACCAAACCAAACAGTAGTGGTCGGAGATTATGCCATTATGAAGCCTCGGTTACTACCCCAAAAGAATCTACCTCTTAGTGATATCACTATACATCGGATAATGCAAAGAGAACAATTACTTGAGTTAGTAAGATATATTAGGACACTACCATTTAAATCACTGGGAACCAGCAACAATAATAATAAAGGTATAATAATTATTAAGACTTGAAACTCTTAATTCCTTACATTCGATATATGTACTCATTTCAAATAATATGGAAAAGCTTGAATCTACTATCAAGAGACAAGCAAACCATCTTTTACTACCCATAACAATCCCTCTCATAACCCCTCTTTACCAGCGCCGAAAATACGCACCAACCAACTACAAGATATTCCAATCATTAATTCAAATATCAATCTAACCTATTCTCAATCAATTTTAACAACATAAATGGAAGTCCTCAAGTACTAAAATAACATATTAGACCCTCATTTTAATGGTTCAAAACAGCCCAGCTCACAATCCCATCTATTAGCTCCTTAAAAATTTCGCTTTAACACCAACCAAGGCCAAAAACATTCAGACGCATACATGTCTCAATTTATTTTAACTATCTCACAACTAACAACATAGCAATTCCCTACAATTTACCACTTTCAAAGCACACAATTCTCGTACACAAAATAACCTAATGTTGTGAGTCGCACCCAAATTCAAGTTATGAAACTAACACACAACAACACTAATTTAAAGATTCTCACCAAGAGTTGTGGGTTTAGAGAGCCAAGACAAGATCCCCAACTGCCATGATGAAAGAGTCGCGGCGGAGGAAGAAGAACCCCGCGGCGGAGAGAGAGAGAGAGAGGCAACCCACAGCAGAGGGAGATGAGCAGAACAGTAACAGGAAGAGAGGCAAAGCCGCGATGGGGGAAAGCAGAACCGCGGCCGAACACGGCGGTGAACGGAGGAAAGAGGCAGCACCGGTGGTGGTGAGTGAGGCCGAGAGAGAAGGACGGTAAGGGAGGGAGAGTGAGAGATCGTGAGAAGGAGAGCGAGACGCAGGAGAGTGAGAGATGAGGAGAACTCAGAATGTTCTCGAGAAGAAGAGGAAGAAAATAAAAAGAGGAGTCTAATGTCCACCTGCCACTTAAGATCTAGGCTTTAGAGGTGATAAAATGGTTCAGTTCATCGGGTTGATTTATCAAATTCGTCAAAAATAATGGTTGGGGTTGATATATTTGTCCTGTGAAAAATTTTCGGCCTGTCAAAAACTTTCGACCAGCTTGTCTCTTTTTTTGTTCTTTCTTTAGATGTGGGAGTATTTTTTTAAAAAAAATTAAATTTTTATTATAAATTATATTATTATTATATTTTTATAAATTTATGAATTTTATAGTATAAATTTTATATTATAAATTTATAATTAATTATTATTTATAAACTATTTATATATCTAAATTAGCTTATTATATTTATATTTAAGTTAAATTTAGATATAAATTATATAGTTTAATTATTTTATTTTATTTTATTTAAATAAATTTTTCATTCAATATATTTTTATAATTTTTAAAATAATTTAATTTATAAAAAATATTAAAATAAAATTTATTTATATTTTTTATTTTTTGGCAGGTCAACTCGTCAACTCACCTTTAAACGAAGTGGATTAAAATATTGAGTCCGTCTTCCTAATTCAACCCACCCCACCCTACCCGACTTTTGACACGTTGGGGCGAGCCGACCCGCTTTGCCATCTCTGTCCTTCTTTATCCCTTTTTTTTTCCACCTTTAAAATAATCTCTACCTAATTTAAGTTAAATTCATCCATAATTATATAATTTAAAGTGAATTGAGATACGTTTCCAAGACTTATGCTATGTAAAAGTTTACATTTTTTTTCGTTGCCAATATTTTATTTTTAATCGATGTTTTATCTTAAATTGGGGTATTACATGCAACTATCGCTCAAAGATTTTTCGATTTGAGTGAGTGAATAAGTTGTTCTTTTTAGATTTTTTGAAACGGTACGGTGTTTGCTTCGCTTGTGATTCGGTTAAGCCCATTTGGGGTTTTCATCTCACTCTTGTTAACTACGTTTCAATTTGCATAATGCTTTTTGGGGTTTGATAAGATTCTGTTTTTGTTTTGTGTTGAATGTCGCTAATGATGAGGGCTGAGGCATATAAGGGATAGCAGTATTGGACTCCGTGGCTCTGAAAAACTCGTAGGTCCTCTACGGGGTGCCTTGCATCTATTCGAGCCTTTCACATCAAAGTATATGACATATCATAGTACGAGTTTTGTGCTTTGTGGGGGTGGGAGGTTCCTCTCGGATTTGGGACTTTAGTCCTTGGAAAGGCCCTACCTTCCTTCGCCAAAGTCTCTCTTCCCTTCCCTTCCCCACTTTTTCCACCACAAATCCGCCTCCAAATGTCATTACATTGCAACTACCACTTTATCATAGTGTGGTGCTTTTTTCTTTTTGGAATTAGAAAATGCATTTTTTGATTTTTTTGATTAATTATATGTGAGCTGCAGTATAAAAATTTTGCAAGTTGATGGGTCATCACTCATTAGTCAAGCCTCTTTTCCCATGAGTTTTTAGTTTACAGAATGTGGCAGTTAAGGCCAGTGTTGCGAATGAGAACATCTTGATGACAATTCAACAATGTTTTGATAACATTGTAAGAGACTAAGGGCATTTTGTTAAAATGTTTAGTGTTGAATTATACAATATGAATTAACTTAAAGGAAGTGAATTAATTAAGTTTTTGAAATTCACTATCTATGCTATTGTCTAGTGTTAAGTAACCCACTAACTTAACTAACTAACCTAATGCTTGCTGTATTTTATAAGTAAATATTATACTCAAAATTGATTACAGATCCAATTGACAAAATAAAAACTACAAAACTATTCACTTATTACTTTTAGATGAAACCATGGTGAATGTGTTCGTTAATTGTGGAACAAAGTTCCTGCAGTGGCTTTCAAACCATTGGGTTTATAGTACAGTTTCATAATAGAAACAACTTAAAGAAGGATTTTATTAATGAGTCCAACTTCATAAGCCATTGCAGATATTTGGTAGAACATTTGAGTTGAACATCAACGCAAAAGCAAACAAAACCAAATATGTAGGGGCCCCCAAAACCCCAACATTAGTGAGACACCCCAGCAAGATCTCTATTTTGATTTCTTCTAATATCAGTAGTCAATTCTCATAATTAAGATCCTTCTGAAGTTATGGAGAAGAGAAAAATGAAATCAAATAACAAATTAATGCTCAAACATTTTATTTTACTAGAACAGCGTCTTATTACTCATTATAATTGTTATCTTAAACATGCATTTCACTTATACATAACATTATCGGTAGAGTTATGGCGTAGATAGCCTAGGCTTTGGTATAACAACTAGTGGCTTCATTTTCTTGATAGCAAAGCCAAATTTGCCCGAAAATTCTAGCACTGTGTCACTAGGTAATCTCTCCTCAAAGGAATTCAAGAAGGAAGCTAGCATAAACATTAACATCTTCTCTACAAGGGGTAACCCAGCACAAACTAAATTCTCCCAGACCCAAAAGGAAGATACTCAAACTTGCTACCCTTGTAATCCAAGTTGGCAACATTCATCACTTAGGAACCTTTCTGGTCTAAATTCTAATGCATGCTCCCAAATGTTGGGGTCCCTATGTATAGTCCACACATTTAAGAAAACTTGTGCAACTTGGGTAAGGTGTATCCACCAATAGTACTGGTTTGACTTGGACAATAGAGTATTAAAAAGGGTAAAAGGGATGCAAATGAAATGTTTCCTTTATGATAGCTTCTAGGTACTATAATTTAGACAATTGTGATTCTAATTCAATACAGTTGTCCAATCCCACTACTGCATCCAACTCTTCATATACTCTCTTTATTGCCTCTGGATGCTGCATAAGCCCTGATACCATCCATTCCAATGTCGTTGATGTGGTCTCAGTTCCACCTGCCACTGTCTCCTGTACAAAAAGGCTATAAAATTAAAAGCTTGGATTGGTGCCATAAGTCCATAACATTGTCCACAGAAAAATTTTACCTGTCTTGGTTGCTGCATGTACTTTAATACGTAAGTTTCTGTGTGCAATTGAATCTAATAATGCAAAAAAAAATCATTGTTTTTTTATAAGAAATAGTATGTGGGTAGGTCTGTATTTATATAATATGTGTTTCCATATGTAATTGTATTTATTCTTAATTCTTATAGACCATTTTATGATTTTAAGAGTCCTCACAATCTTAACATTTTGATTTCAGGGTCGCGAGTATGTGAGGCAAAGAATGCATGCAAATGACTACAGATGGGGTTCGAATGCTCTTTGTGAGCTTACAATGTTTTAAGAAAGTATTAGACACTATAGTTTGTGTAGAAAAATTAGACAATGGCCTTGAAATTTTTTCACAACAAACTATCATGTGATTGAATATCCAAATTCCTCAAAGATGAGACTAAATGATAACTGTGATAGTGAAAAATTTTAAGTTGCTAGAGAAAAAGGTTAGACAAGGAAACATACCATGAAGATGGCCTTGATATGTTCCATAGTCACTGATGTTGAATCACCATCACTCTTTGTAAGCTCTAACAAATATTGCAAGAAATCCTTCTTCTCTAACTTTTTTTCTCCATTCTCGGTCACATTCATTCGCTTTTTGATGGCAGAATCAAAAACCCTATCAATCCACTCGAAGACCTTTCTTGTTCTCTTCTCAATTCCTTCTAGATCAAACTTGGCTAGTGCAAGGTAGAGATTAGAAATATTTGGTATCCCAATTAACACCATGAGTTCTGACACCAGTGCTCTAAGCTCAGCTCTAATAGCAGCCCTATTTTCTCCTTGTAACGTCTCACCCTAAATCATACTCATTATTGAATTTGCAACTGTTTGAAAAGCCAACTCACCAATATTTATAGGGCATCCTATTTTGTTCTCATACACATCTTTGATGGATTTCTTAACCTCCACCTTTCTATAATAAAAGTGTCACTGATGTTTATGTTGCCAAGCATCTCACGCACCAATATCTTTCGAGCCTTTCTTCACTCTGGGCCATAAGGCAAAGAGGTTATGCCATAAAAGGCAACCAATGCACAAATATTAGGGTCATGGTTGGCAAATATGGTGTCTTGGTCATGCACTACCTCTTTTACCAGCAAAGTTGAGCTAACCACTATATATGTTTTGGATCCCAACAGGACCTTGAAGATAGGGCCATAAGAATGTGCGAGCTCATCAAATTTGAGGTGGTGGTTGATCCCTTGAAAGCGAAGGTACCCAACAAATGACAAGCCAAGAGGGCCAGGGGGTAATGGAGAATGAAAGGTGGCTATGTTGTTTGATGTCTTAAACATCAACCTCCAAAGCAACCATGACACGCAGATCAAGGTGACAAGAAAGGTTGGACACGGTTGCGAGTTGGTAGAGTCCTCCCACGACCACCACGGCCATGTGAGACAAAATGAACTCAACATCCTGGACTCAACCGGTGAGCTTCCTGCTTTGTGTTTCCTAGTTTATTTTTGCTTAGTTGATCTATGTTTGACTGATGACTATATATGCAAGAGAAGGAGTGAAAAAGTGAGACATTTAGCAGCACTTGAGAAGCATATCAAGACAGAATTGGATTTAGTAAGACAACGTATGGTTGACAAAGAAGGATTGGTTAGTGAACCAACAAATAAGGACAAACCAAGATAAGAGGATGCAAGGAGCTGTGGTAGATTTCTAGTTACATCTATTAAATTGTCTTTGACTATTATGGTTTGGTAGCTGTCACAGTCTTTTTCTCATTTTGTCAATTTATTTGCAAATGGTTTTGCATTATTTTCTGAAATCATTCTCTTAATAATTTTTTTAATATTTAATAAAAAATATTTAAAAAGATGCATCACATTTTGTGAGAGAAAAATAAGAAAACTATAATGGCTTTAAGAGGTAGATAAATTTACCTATAACTTGCCAATATGAAGATTGAATTAATTTTCAATTACATAAGATATATTGTTAACAGACTTCAATTTTCAAGAAAATAAGTTGAAGTGATATCTTTATTGGACATTGTGCCTAGGGGTTGTTGGTATTGGGTCAAAGATTCAATCCTGCATATCCATTATTTCCCCTATCCCCCTTAGCTCTACTAGGAGCTCTTTGGAACCCCCCTCCCCCCCCAAAAAAAAAAGAAAGAAAAAGTGAGTTATCAATTTGTACAAAATAAAAAAGAAACGAGCAAAGAGTTACATGAGAAGTTGTTGTACTACACTCATGTTAAGTGCACTACATAGTAAAAGTCAAAGTGTAGATTTGAATATAGCCCAACTTCTTAAGGACTTTGGATTAGTTATAAGTGATAAGTTATAATGTAAATTTTATTTTACTCCATGCAAAAATTACCAAGGTAAAAATGGAGAATTCACATTTGTTACTATTAGTTGCAAAAATTTATATTTATCCTAATTTTATAGAAGAATATGATTTGTCTTCAGCAATATGAAACATTTTTGTATTAATGATCATATAGATAATAAACTTAAAATTTGAGAAGCAAAAAGAATAACTAAACCTGCTTAGAGATCGTAAAAGCTACAAGAAATTCATTTCGGATAGGTAAATTGCATTACAAAGTGGAAGTTATTCATTATGTGGAATATAGTCCCTACAATGACATTATGATACTCATGGTCTTCTCTCCACGAGTTTCATGAGAAACACAAATAATAGGAATTTCTTGACACATTTTCAGGTTGTACACTTTCAAACAAACCTATTTGCAAAACCGAGTCTTCTATCATTGCCTGAGAATTCACAGGCTGATCAGCAGGCAAAAGATGCCCACCTCCCAAGACCACAACATTGGTGAGAGACTTTCACTTTTGTACATACCCAGCAAGCTCTCCATTCACCTTCTAAATCTTCCTCTCAGCATTCAGGAACTCCACAATTCCTTCACATTTCATTGTCTTCACCCATGCCTCAACTTAGACCACACTATGCCTCAAATTGTTCTGACCTTGGTATAACAACACGCTACTACTCCTAACCAACTCCTCTACCATGTACTTGACATTCTTCATTATCTCAGCATACAATACATCCTCAACAACACCACTGCACCCTTCAAACACAAGCGACTCACTTACCCCTACGGCCTTCTTTACCTCAACATTGTTCAAAAACTAAGCAAACAAATCATCATGATAAGGTTACTTCCTTGTGTAATCATACAAAGTAGCCAACCTTGTCATGTCATGTAATGTCGTGAAGACTTTGAACCTTGCATCCATTGCTTCACTCCAATTCCCCATCAGGGCCAACCTAATTGCTTCCAATTGAGCCTTCTGCAACTCATTCTTTTGCCTCTCATTGATCAACCAACATAGTAAGCATTAATAGCATGAGTAACCACTTCGGTCATAAGGTCTGTCAACCTATCGGAAATAGCCACACCAGCCAAATTCACTCTTTGAGAAGGCTGCAACTTTGCATTTTTCATCAATATATAATATCCAATCACATGGACATACTTGCCAGCATAGCTTTTCCTAGTAATATAAATTGGGTGATACTTGAAAACAAGATCAAGCTGAACAAACCTGGTTATAGCAACAAAAAGGTGCTTGGCAACACCCTTTTGATCTGTTGGGATCACTTATGGTGATGAGGCCACATTAAAGCCAGTTCCAATGGGGTTATCAAGAAAGAGAAGCCTAAAGATCCTATTCCTAGCACCAGGGTTCGGTTGAAGGGTGAGGGATTCAGTGACACGCCAGGGTCATAGAAGTTGCTGATCATGGAGGAGCAAGCAGGGCCACCTTGGAGGCAAATGAGAAATGAGCCAATTTTGAAGTAGATGATAATGAAGAAGCTAAGGTTGAGACATGGGCTTGAAAGTAGCAGCAGAAGGAGAGGAAGATAAGGGTTCTGATGATAAGGGAAGTGTGGGTCGTTTACGCCATCTCGTTATGCTCTCTCAGAGTAAGTGTGCATTGCAGTAGCGTGAGCCTAAGTAGCTGCTTTTGGCTAACAAGAAAAAAAGAATAGAAAATGCTACTCATATAAATTGAGGAGAAATTTTTGAAGAGTATTATTAGATACACCCTAAATCCTAATGTTACTATATTTTAACATGCACTTGTATTCATGTAAGAAAAATTCTGATTTGAGATACACTTCTATTTTCACATCTACGTACGTGTCTCAAAATCTTAATCAAAATATAGTACTAATAATTATACACATGTAAGACAATATATATGTATATTTTTCAACTTTATTAAATACTTGTCTCTTTCCCGGTCACAGTAAACATGACATGTCGAACACGCATCCATATACACAACTTGGAGACATTTATTTTCTCACAAAAGTAATTAGTTTAGGAGAAAATGTAAGTAATTTTAACAAATTATTATAAGTCATAAACAAATCTAAATTCATATATTAGAAGAGAAGCTATTTCTAAATGAGTCATTGCTAGTTTTAGACAAGATAAAAGATACCGATGTGCTTCTCGAGGTTGACTTTTTAAACAGAAGATGTGGGAGTCATTGTTTATTGTAACTCTTTTTTATTGCTTTATTTTTTATTTTTTTAAATATTTTCAATTAAAAAGTTATTTTAAATTTATAGTTTAATGTTATTCCGATATTCCAAATTTATGTTTAATAATCATACTAATTAATATTAAATATAAAAATAATTAAACTCTCATAATTCAACAACCAAAAAAAAGTTCCTGACTTAAATATAATGATTCATTTGAATAAAAAAATACAGCAAAAGAAAGATAACTTATTAAGTTTGATTAAACAAAAATATAAAATTCTCTTCGCATATCATACTTATGCTTTTTCAAGTGATATTTGCTATCGTAACACCAAGAAAAATATATTTAGAGAACAATAATGAGGAACTTTGTTTAGTTAATTAGAAGCCATAATAGACAATCTTATATAAATGTTTAAATTGATGAAACTAATTATAAGTCCATCAATTCTAATCAATCATAACCACAACCAAAACATAAATACATAGAAAATTATAGTAACAATAATTAAGTCTCATCAAAATAATTTAAAAGGAGAAAGGAAATTGCCTCTATGCTACTTTGCTTTTGTCCTAAAGTGGTTGAAATGATACCAACAGTTTCAATGGGACCAACAATAGAAGAAACGATCCGCGAAAAACCCACAAAAGTGAAAACCTTAGAGATATAGTGTTTTTGGTCCCAAAAAAAAAATCAACCTTAGGGATATAGTGTTTGGAAAAGTTTCTTATAGGATTTTACATACTCTAGTTTAGTTATCAAAAAAAAAAAAAATCAGGGTTTAATATAGGCTTGGTTTAATATGTTGAGTTTATTTAAAATTTGTTAAATTAAAATAGTTTTTATATTTAATATTAATTAGTATGATTATAAAATATAAATTTTAAGTACGGGAGTGGCAATTAACTAAAAAATTAAAATAACTTTTTAACTAAGGGTATGTTGGAAATATCAAAATAAAATCAATAAAAAATGAGTGATAATAGACAATGGGGGATATAAGTCAATTTATTACAATTTATGGTTTTGATGAACATCTTCTGACTTTATCACAGTTTATTATAAACACTCAAATCAATATAGACATGTAAAGTCAATTTATAGATATAAGTAAAATATGAGTTAATTTGACTAAATTATCATTTGTCTTTATTCATTAATTGAGCGAATTAACGATGAGGGTAAAATTAACAAAAATAATTAATATTTTTCATAATATTTGGAAATAGCCGATAATTTGAGATAACTTTTCTATTAAATTAAGACATTTATAAATAGATGGAGAAATAAAATTACAATCTTTAAAAGATTAAAAAGATAATTTAGTCAAGTTAAATTATATTTTCTATATTTAAATTTGTTAATAATTTCCTTAATTTTTGCGCATAGTAGTTAAAAGTGGACAAAGTGAATATTATTTATTTGATTAATTGCAAATAAAATTATTAATTAAATTAATTTAACGCTTAATTAATCAATATATTAAACGAAATGAAAAGCATCTTTGACAAGATGCACACATTTTTCCTCCGGTATTTACGTCTTATTTCTCACAGGTCCAAGCCTGGTTGTCCAAAGTTTTTCTGTTTGGGAAGCCACTCTGCAAGCACAATTTATTTATTAATTTATTGATCTCAAGTAATTACAATTTATCATAAAACACTCAAATCAATAAAGACATGTAAAGGCAATTTATAGATATAAGTATGTCTCTAACATGGTATGAGAAGCCTACATATATAAAGAAATGCGGCACATTTTGTGAAAAGAATATAAGAAAATTATAATGGCTTATGATGTGGATAAATTTACCTATAACTTGCCCAAGAGTAAAGTAATTTAAATTACATGGGATAAATTTGTTAACAGACTTCAATTTTCAAGAAAATAAGTGGATAATCAATTTCTATGTTTTTTTTTTCAAAAAAAAGAGGAATGAGCAAAGTGTTATGTAAAAAAATCTTGAACTGAATGTGAAGCACACACAAATTCAGCAATATGATTTGTTTTCAGCAATATGAATAACGTTTTTTTTATTAATGATCATATAATAGATAATAAAATTAAATTTTAGAAGCATAAAGAATAAGTAGACCTGCATGGAGGGAGTAAAAACTACTACAAATTCATTTCGGACAGGTAAATTTTATTAAAAAGTGGAACTTATTCATTATCTGTGAAAAATAGTTACCACAATGACATTATAATACTTATGGTTTTGTCTCCACAAGTTTTGAAAGGAACACAATGAATAGGAATTTCTTCACACATTTTCATGTTGCACACTTTCAAATAAACCCCTTTCCAGAACCAATCTTTGAATATTGCTTGAGAATTCACAGGTTGATTAGTAGGCAAAAGATGCCCAACCCCTAAGACCACAACATTGGTGAGAGACTTCCAGTTTTGTGCATACCCAGTCAACTCTCCATTCACTTTCCAAATCTTCCTCTCAGTATTCATAAACTCCACAATTCCTTCCCATTTCATTGTCTTCACCGATGCCTTAACTGGGACCACACCATCCCTCAAACCATGCTGACCTTGGTATGACAACACCTTACTGCTTCTCACCAAGCCCTCTACCATGTACTTGACATTCTTCATCACATCAGCATGCAACACAGCCTTAACAACATTATTGCACTCCTCAAACACAAGTGACTTATTCACTCCTAGGGCCTTCTTCACCTCAGCAATGTTCAAGAGCTGAGCAACCAAATCATCATGATAAGGGTATTTCCTTGTGTAATCATACAAAGTAGCTAACCTAGTCATGTTTCTCAATGTCCTCAAGAGTGTGTTCCTTGCATACGTTGCTTCACTCTAATTCCCAATATGGGCCAACCTAACTGCTTCCAATTAAGCCTTCTCCAACTCATTCTTTTGCCTCTCATTGATCAAACCAATAATAAGCATTAACAGCATGAGTAACCACTTAGGTCACAGGGTCAGTTAACCCATCCCCAACAGCAACACCAGCCAAATTCCCTCTTTGAGAAGGCTGCAACTTTGCATTTTTCTTCAATATATAATATCCAATTGCAAGGACATACTTGTCAGCATAGCTTTCCCCGGTGATATAAATTGGGCGATACTTAAAGACAGGATCAAGCTGAACAAACCTTGTCTTAGCAGCAAAAAGGTTCTTGGAAACATCCTTTTGATCTGTTGGGATTTCTTCTGGTGCTGATGCCACACTAAATCCAGTCCCAATGGGATTATCAAGAAAGATAAGGCCAAAGAGCCTATTCCAAGCACCAGGGTTGGGTTGAAGGGTGAGGAATTCAGTGACACGCCAGGGTCCAAGCTCATATAGGTTGCCAATTATGGAGGAGTAGCTAGGGCCACCTTAGAGCCAAATGAGAATTGGGGTTTGGGAGAGACGTGAAGTTGAGTTTTGGGCTTCATAGAAAGTGTAGAATGTGGTAGAAGTGGAGGTGGGGCTGACTAGGAGATAACCTGATTTGGCCGAAAGGGCTTCTTTGGGGAAAGGATAGGTTGATTTTGAAGAAGAAGATGATAATGAACAAGCTGAGGCTGAAACATGGGGTTGAAAGTAACAGCAGAAGGAGAGGATGATAAGGGTCCTTTCTAATTCAAAGACTTCTCTTGTCTTGAGGAAATATTATCCTTGTCTTTGTTTATGTCTTGGATTGGAACAAATTACTATAATTCGCCCTCACCTCCGGATCAATCGACATTTTTCACAAATTTTACAAACAGAGGCTCTTATTTTCATATTTATCATTCCTTAACTTAATCCTAAATCCATTTTATTGGAAGAAAATATGGTTTCCTTAAATTTTGAACTTCTAATCGTACCCCTCAAAACAAATAATATTGAGGCTGAAAAAACAATCTAATTAAATAACTTATGCTTCCATTTTTTCTTTCCCTATCGTATACATATAAACCTTTTCAAAAATATAGTCTAGAATCATATTTTCATTATTTAAATTTAAATGAACCCAGAACATACCCCCAAAAATTGATTCAGTAATTTAATTAAACCCTCATGAATCCATTTTTTTATTCCTATTCCCGTTAAACCCTTTTCATGTATTCATTAAAGTATGAGAAGTGATCCTATGTTTTCTCTCTCTTTCCTTTTTCACAAAAATTTATAGAAGTTTTTCATATAATTCGGATATCAGAAATATTACCATATATAACATAAAACTTCTCCACGGATTCTTTCTAATTGAGCCTCTTGACCTGTCATTATACCTTTAGAAGTAGAAAGAATTACAATCCCCATCCTCCTAAAATTCTCGAAATTTTTTGATAGTTAGAATAGATTCGTAGACCAGGTGTATTGATCCGTTTTAAATTCAAACTCGTTTTATATGATCCTTTTCTATTTTTTCTATAACGTAAAGTTAAAACTAAAAAAAAAATTTCCCTTTCCCTATGTTTTCTCACGTTTTCAATAAAACCCTCTCGTAAAAAGCATTTTAACAAACTTAGGGCAAACTTCCAAAATTCACATCTCCGTCAATACTAATCCAATGGTCTTATAATTTATATGGTTGGAAATTCCTAGATATCTAGTTTCATCTAAAATTAGTTTTATCTTAGTTTGATGTCTATAGGAGAGTCCATACAGTGTGTAAGTATGGACACTGAAGGGATTTTAAGGAAATCCTGATTCTGTTTTAGTGATTCTTGTGTTTATCATTCAATATTCAATCTAACCCAAGAAAACATATACTAAACCAATCATAAATCATCATATAACCATCATAAAACACCATAACAGTGAGAGGAGTAGGAGAAACAAATCAGCCACCAAGCCTCATAACCAACAAAGATAAGGAATCCTACCTCCAATTGATGTAGAAACTAGCTAGAATTGAGCTCTTGGTGGAGGAAGTGGATGAGGCTTGGAGTTTTGAGGAAGATGAAGTGAAAATGGGAGAAGGAAGAGTGAGAAATGGCCAGCTAAAGAGGGAGCACGAAAATGAGGAAGTTAGAAGGAATAAATGAGGTTTTGTGAAGCATTGGTTGTTGGAAGTTTGTGTTTTGATTGGTTGGTGTTTATGTGGTAAGTGTTTAGCCACTTTTCCCCATTAATTGGCAGCAAATTGGCACCTTACATAAGGGGAGGAGTGGCTAAACCTTAGCTATTCTTGTTAGAGTGTTTTGGGGGGTAGTTCTACTGATTTGGTTCCCACAATTTAAAATACCGAATTTTTAACTGATTTCCTTCAAACCGGCAAATCATTACTAAATAGTTTTGTGAGAGTTCTTTTGTATCTATCTTAACCTAAGCTTAATTCTTCTAATTAATACTTAATTAGCTTCTAATTAACCTATAATTAACTTCTAATTAATCATATTTATCCGATAAAATCGAATAAATCGATTAACGACGTAAATTAATCGTTTTACCAATTTAGGGCTATTCTGTTTTCTCTTTTTTTGTGGCTAATGGCATATTTTGTAAATTTTCGGCAAGCCTAAAGGCATCCCACATCATTTCACATGTAGACCCCTCTGTGACTCAATTGATTGAGGTTTAGGTTTCTATATTTCCATTACATTGTTCTGTTTCATTTTAAAACTTTATTCTGCTAATTCTATAGGAGCTGGGACCTAAATGTCATTTTTTAAAAAGTTCAGGGATCATTGTGGAAATAACCTTTAGGGTCCATTTGGCTATATTAAAGAAAGCGTAGATATTACAGGGAGGGTAGTGTATATAATTTAGGGTTTTTACCCTTTTATGTATTATTTTTTTTAATCTATTTTAGTTTTTATGCAAATGTTGTATGTATTACTAGTTAGTACACCCCACAACTTCTTTGATTAATATGTATAATTTCAAGTTTTAAATATATCAATTTTAATAGCATTTATTATAAAAGTACACCCCATAACTTATTTTTTACACTATCTTCGGAGTGTCTGTATCTATGCATTGATAGAGTCCATCCTTTCCGCAAATGACATCATATACGGAATAGAAAAAATATGCTAACTTTTCACATACAAATGTCACACCTTCATTTGTATTTAGAACATCACCATTAAAATATATAATAATATTTGCACTACTTTCCATTTTCTCCCTCCTTTTTACTCTCTCTCTCTCTTTTTTGGACACATGCCCCTCTTGTTTGTTGACACACCCTTTTTGTTTTTGGCATCCACTCTCGACAGATTGAAGTGAGGAGGAGGGTGCTTATGTAGTAGAAATGTGGTGACATTGGAAATTCCATTTTTTATTTTAAAATATTTTAACAAAATCCAAAATTACATTTTTAATTTTTTATTAATTTATTGAATTTTCTATTTAGGATTCACAGGTTGCGAAATTTTTGTCTCTAATGAAATCGGAAATTCCGATTTCCTACAAATACCATGCCTATGTAAAATTTCCTCAAATCTCATATTCTAATACATTTGTAAAACAAAACCCATATCTAATAAAACAACCCAAAAAGAACTTGGTAGAATGTTTTCTTTTTTACATTTTTGTGTTTTTTTTATTTTCATTTTAAAATAAAGACCCAAATATAACAATAAAAAGTGATCACAATGAACAAGCAAATTTGCATGCTATTGTAGTGTCTAAAATATTGAGCATTACAAATACAAAATTATCATGAACTAAATTTTTGAAATGCGGACAACTTATGGTACCAACAATATTACATTGACTTCAAATGACTCATGTAATTTGTTATACTTTAGAATTTATGCATGCTTTTTTAAAAATTATTAGGACTTATGTATGCCTTATTTTTAAATTAATGTATGTTAAAACTTGTAGTATTGTTATTGTGTTTGTTAAGAGATTTGTATTCATTATATATTTTGGCATATTTTAACAAGAAATTTTATCCTTTTAGTGTCAGACCCACAGGTATGATTGAATTGAACCCACTTATCGTTGAGTTGAGTTCAGTCAGGTTGAAAGAAAATATTTACTCAACCCAACTCAATCTAATCCACTGATTGAATGAGTGGATCAAGTTGAAAAAGCTTCTTGAACCATCCCAACCCAACTCAAGACCCCTTACCCATTACCTTTCTCATGGAGTTGTTCATGCATGGTTTTGTTTGGTTTAATTTTGATATAAAACACTCATCCAAATTAAACAAATTGGTTTTGTTAAATTGAATAACAATACATAAAATCTCGAACCAAAGTGAGGGCATTGTTGGTTTGTTATATTAGGTATAATAATATAAATTAATACAATAATTATGTTCTTATTAGTCGTTTGGTAGAAATAATGTCCATTAAAACTCTATTATAAATCATAGATAGTGAATATTAATCAGAGTTTAAAATGATGTAAAAAGTTTAAAATTAAAAAATGCATTTATGGCCTGTTTAAGTTTAACATTTATTAAGGATAAAAAAAAAGTTTAACATTTATTATTATGAATATTTCAATTAATATATTTAAACATTGTAATTCAAGTAATTCATTTTCAGTGAAAAACAAATCAACAAAAAATATATAATTATAATTTTATAAAGTATAATAATAATAAAAAATAATAGGAATCATTTAAAATTTAATAATTATGTGACCTAATTTGTTTCATTTGTTTGCAACATATATTCTGATACACTTTTTAACCTTTTATAAATAACTTAACAAAAATTATCAATGTGATAATTGCAAGACCCATTTATAATAAAATTAATGGCATAGACTTGCATAGGAAGTACAATATTTAATATTAATTTACATAAGTACAATCAGAGTGTTCTTAGTGCTATCGATTACATGCTCAATATTCCTAAAACCAATAATAGAAACAACACATTATTTAAACATAAGTCTTGTATGTCACTAGTAGTTGACGGCTAGCAACAAATATTAATTGTCTTATTTTTAATTTCTTTGCTTGCTATCATGCATAAATTTACAATAAATATGGAAATGTATCAACTTAAGCAATTAATAGAACTTAAATAAAAATTCAAATAACATTAAATAAATAATAAACTTGAATAATATAAATAAATTTATCATATTCAAATAATCATAATAAATTAAATAGTAAAACATGAAATTAATCAATAAAATAAATTGAATCAAGTGCACAAAATATAAATTAATTCATAAGCTTAAAATAAATAAAATACATAAAAATTGAAATAATATTAGCTTTAGCAAAGTGAATAAAATTATATCTCAATAAAATTTTTTAAAGTATAGAGTTGTCAAATTAAATATTAATTTTCAAAGGAACCAAATTTAAAATTATTTTTATTTAGTTTCTTTTATCATGGCCCATGAGTTGGCTCTTGTCATCATGGTGCATTTAGCTTTTAAAATTATATCCTTGCAATGGTCATCATAACGTCATGGCAATATCTACAAGTATATTGTTCAAAAGTCAAAGTATAAAATTTTAAGCAAAGATATGAATAATTTAATAGTTCAAGTCTATGTATAATAAAGTTTACTGATTTTAAATATTAGATACAATATTTTATTTTTAATATTAATCTTCCACAGAAATTATTATAGAAATTGACAACTAAAAGTAATATACTATTTAATAATAATAATAATAATGAGAACCTCTAATATAAAAGTACAATAAAAAACTTGAAACAATAAGTAAAATATGTTGCAATAATAAATAATAATGAGCAAAAGTATAAAGAAATATTAAATAAAATAAATAATATAAATTGCAATAATAAATAATAATGAGTAGAAATATAAAGGAATATAAAATAATTTAGAACAGTAAATAAATTGCAATAATAAATAGTAATGAACAATAATGTAAAGGAACATTAAGTAAAATAACTTGAAAAAATAATTAAAATAAATTGCAATGATAAATTGTAATGAATAACTTTAATATAAAAAAATAATAAATAAAATAACTTGCAATAAGTAACTATAGTTATGATTTTATTTTGCAAATAACTGAACTTATTTCTTCTGCATCTCTCTCGCTCTTATTTTTCTTGCTACCTATGCTTTACTCTCTCAAAATCTTCCTCTTTCAATTTCCTTCACCTCACCCCCTTATATAATATTTTGGCAAGTCCTTCAAGTTCTCTCTCTCTCTGTCTCTTATTTTTCTTGCTATCTATGATCTACTCTCAAAATTTTGCTCTTTCGATTTCCTTCACCTCATCCCCTTATATAGCATTTTAGCAAGTCCCCTCTCTCTTTCTCGCTCTTCTTATTTTTCTTGATACCTACACTCTGCTCCTTCGTAATCTTGCTCTTTCGATTTCCTTCACCTCACCCCCTTATATAGCATTTTGGCAAGTCTGTCATGTGGCTTCCTTGACTTTTGGTACTCTTCATTATTATTTTTTGTTCGAGTCATATACATTAGGTGTGCAAAGCACCTGCAACTTCCTTCGTTTCTAAACCTTGTCAACTAAAAATTTATAATTGAGTTAATAAATTTATTTGTTCAAATGTACTGGTTGCTACAGCAAATCTTTTTTCTTTGAAGACTTAACTTAAGATTGGACTAGTTGATATTTATTTCTTTATTTTTATTTTTATGTTATAAGAGTTATCTATTTCTTTCATATATTTTATTAGAAGAATGTTATATGTATATATAGAGTATGTGATATTATACCGACTCATATGAATCAATAATATTCCACACTCCATATATATATATATATAATTGTATTATTATAAAACTTGTCCGTTTCACTCATCAAAGTAACGTTCTTTTTTTTAAGTATTAATAAATTGTATTATTACAACCATATAATTTAATACTATTTCTAAATTAATATTATTCTTGTTTTAATATATTTTGAGATTAGCATTGCTAGTATATAATCTTACTTTACACCGTTAATGTCTAAAACTCGATTATTGATCAATTTTAAATTACTCACTATTACAAAATTATTTTAAAGATATCAACTAAAATATTTAAATAAATAATTAAACCAAAGTAACTCTAAACAAAATATTTTCTGAAAAATGAATGTCACAATAACAGGAAAATTATATGGTTTTTATCTTGAAAAATAAATTTTATTATCAAATATTATGTTATGCTAATTTTGATTATTATTAAAATTATTTGCATTTAACTGTAATAAATATTAATATAATTAATCTTCTCACTGTAATCTTAGAAAAAAATTGGAAAATAAAAAGTTTGAAAAAAAGTAAGATGAAGAATCGAGAAAAATACAAAGGGTGGAGAATTTTTTTTTAAAAAAAAATTGACATTATAAAGTATAAAAAGTTAAAAATAATAAAAATTCAGGGGAAAAAAATGTCATTTAGCAACTTGAATTAAAAAACTCTAATATATATTAATCAAAATCACATTAAGATATATTTTAACGTATTTTTTAATTTCAAACCACCAACCATAGTTTGAACCCCCAAAAAAAAAAAAATAGTTTTTTATTGAAACAAACTACAATCAAAAGGCATCCTAATTACAACTAGCCAGTTGCGCATTACCGCCGCCATCCATTTCCAAGCCAGAAATGGTTTATGAAAGCATCTGTTGACATGACATGTCCAGTTCTTGCTTCAACAGCCCTGAATCCTAGAGAAACCATGTGTTTCTTCCGGTCGACACTCGAGCAGGGAGTAGGCGTATATACACGAATTTTTTATTTTTTTTATTATTTTTTTTTTTTTGGGTCGGTGTACGGGGCAAAACGCCCAAAATAAGAAAAGAACTAGAGAAAATTTAGGAAGAGCTACACCTGCAATGCCTTCATTCAGAATGCTGAATGCTGAATGCTGAATGGCACCAAAGGAGGAGGGGGCGGCACACAGAAAATGACCAAACCAGGCTCCTGCGAATGACCAATCTCCCCCCATATAATCTGCTGCTGGCTGCTGCATCCTACTAATAAGAGAGCCATAAGGATGTCTCTTGTCATAACACTGCTGAATGAGATGCAAGGCACTGAGAGAGCATTCCCAACAAAATTTGTCTAAACCCCGAAGACCGTGCCAACTCTGAGCCATGATAAGCTCCCCAAATCTCAGCCACAGGAATGGGACATACTCCAAGATTTGTGGTAAAGGCACAAATAAAGTTACCTGAAGCATCTCGGATAATGCCACCACAAGCCGCTGAGTCTGCATCTCTAACGGAACTGTCATTGTTCATATTTATCCAGCCATCAAGAGGAAATTTGCAAGCTATAAAACCCCAATTTCTACTGTGACTGATTGAGACAGCATTAGAAAGAGACTCCAGAACCAGGTTTCTATTAAAAACATAAGTCTTGCAATTGAAGGCTTCGTTATTTAAATACGGTAATAGTGTATAATAATAACCAAAATATTGTATTTTGAAATTTTTTACAAAAATATGGTGTTGTTGTATAACTTTTCGCTATGAAGAAGAGAGAATCGCGGCGAAAAAAAATTGCAAAGGATTCGCTCTCCACGGGGGCGAAATGTGATACAAAAATCTGTCTCATATTTCGCCTCATTAGAGTAGAAATTCACCAAATTTTCTTCACATTTATTGCACGAAGTAGAAATTTGACCAACGTTCAAAATTTTTAACGATAAAATTTTAACTATTCTCGGATTCACTTGTATATATCATAACATTTTATAGTTCCTAACTAGCTGCTTTTTCATTTTCCTTATTTTCCTCACTTTATTCTAAATTTATTCTTCTATTCAATTATTCTTTATTTTGTTCCATTTTAGTTATAAGAGTGAAAAGTAATACAAAAAAGTGAGAAAATTATGGATAATAATTTAAATATTACTTATTATTATACATTTTAATGGCTCTATTATTAAAAATAAGGAAGATGCTGATATTTATGTCTGATTTAACTTATTATTTTGTTCCTCAAACCTACGCCGTTTGATGAACTAATTATTATACTTTGTCGAGACATAAATATTAACACTCCAAAAAGAGTGGTGAGAATTAAATATAAATGTCCAGTTTCAAATGTTAATGACAAAATACAATTTCATGAGTCCAAAATAAGCAATGATAGAGAGACGAATAATGTTTAGAACGCATTATGGATGCATACAATTACATTACTGCCATTGAACTATACGTTGACTTTGAAAAAGTTGTTGCTGAAGCTGGTAGAGCAAGTTTGTATCACAATAAAAATGCTCAAAAATGCATATTCAGCTATACAACATGAAGACACTGTCCCCAATTTATATCAAGTGAGTCAGGTAATAATTTATTAAATTTTTTTATTTCAAAGTAAGTTATATAATTTCTTGATTATAGTGCAATTTATTTACTAATTATGAATTAATCTCTTTAATAGTATTCTGGAATAAAATTTGTATATTAATTAATATAATATTTGTATTAATTCAATTGATTTAATAATTCAACATGAATATCATGTTACTTTTTATTTTATTTAGCTTTTTAATAATTAATATGATATGTTATTTAACTTTTTATTTTAAAACTATTTTTACTTGTGAGCTTTGTAATTTATTTATTATTGAATCTTATTCTATAAGTTTGTATTGTTGTAATTAATAGTTTTTCTTGAGTTAAATTAAATTTTTATCTTGATAAATATAATAACTGTGTTATTTTCGTTAATAAATTTTAGTAATTCTTGTTTCAGTATCATATTGCTCAAATTAGTACTAGTTCTTATCCGGATAGACGGTATGACTACAACATTGCTCCCAGTTCAAGTCAAGTAAGTCATTTAATATACATTATTAACACACCTTAATTAATATTTTCATTGTTTAAGTTAATTAGCATATTTAACATAATTATTAGAATATATATAAATGTTAAAAAAAATTTCGTAAATTTGCTCAATTCCATGATTATGTAAATATTTAAAAAATAATTAAGAATAATTTTTTATTTTAAATTATATTTTTAATGTATTCTTGTAAAAAATTACTAGAAATAACTTTTTAATGAATTTAAAATACTTCCATAATTATATTAATTTTTTTATTGCTATTCAAATTTATTCATTATTTCATTAGAATACTCACCATTATAATAATTTGAGGATGTTGTTATAGTAAGAAAAAAATTAAAGAAAACAAATTTATCGGTTAGATGCAAGTAATTGAGTTAAATATGTTAATTGTATATTTATCTTTAATTCAATTAAATTGTTATATTGATTAATATAATGTATATGTTAATTTACTTAATTCTTTTCAATTCAGTATCAGTGGGAAAATGAACCTAGCCCATTTCCATTAAGAGGCACTGAGTGCATGGTTGATAGTAGTGAAAGTGAAAGTGATGGCAAAAACTCGGAAGGAGAGCATGAAAGTGGTAGTGGTGATGATATTGTATGACGTGGACCAAACACAGTGGTAGCAGATCAAGACATAGAGGATACTCCACCTTTTATGCGAACTTTATATCTCGAGGCTATGCATGTTCTCGAAGTTTTGAGTATGTGAATATGATTAGCGATAATGTTCACGATGGTAAATTTTATAGTGGAATGATATTCACCCATGATCGGAGGTGTAATGCTGCGATTAAGAACTACAGATATCTAGATCGAGTGGATTACAAAGTGCATAAGTCGGAACCACCGCGACCTTTTACTGTAAGTGCAAACACTTTGGCCTCGGATGTCAATGGCTTATTAGAGTCAGTTTCAGGAAGAACCAAGACATTTAGGAGGTTAGGAAATACAATGGCTCACACACTTGCACTTCGGCAATGCTTTCTCAGGATCATATCAAACTGAATTCTGATATGATTGCACAATATATAGAACCAATGGTAAGAGCGGATCCATCTTTAAAAGTAAAGAATGTGATTGCCGAGATCCAAAATCGGTATGGATACTTGACAACATATCGGAAAGCATGGGTGGTGAAACAAAAGGCAATTGAAAGAGTTTATGGTAGTTGGGAAGGTTCGTATGAAGAATTACCGATCCGGGGCAAAGGTGCTATTTTGATCGACATGCATGTGTTGAGTTTGAAGCTGTGTCGGCCTACCATGGAAATGAGTTGGTGCCCAACACTCGAATATTCAAGCGAGTGTTCTGGACTTTTGGTCCCTGTAGGAGAGCTTTTAGACTCTGCAAACCATTAGTACAGGTTGATGGGACACATTTATACGGGCAATACAAAGGGACTCTATTGATTGCTGTTGCACAAGATGGCAATCAGAACATATTGCCCATTGTTTTTGCAATTGTTGAAAGTGAGACTATAGAAGCGTGGTCTTTTTTCCTGAACCATTTACGCAAACATGTAGTGATCGAGGATGGGGTTGGTATTATTTCTGATTGGCACGAGTCAATCAAAGCAGCAATAAGACAGAGCCAAGGTAAGTGGGAACCCCCGAGAGCATTCCACATGTACTGTATTAGACATATTGCAACCAACTTCTTAAGGAGATTCAAGAAACTGCATTTGCATCGACTTGTTGTGAGCATAGGTAATATATTTCGTTTGTATTTCTGAATATTTTTTTTTTTTAGATAATGTATTGATCACTTATTCTTTTGCAGGGTATTCAAGAACGGAGCGTGAATTTAATCATCACTATGAACGGATGCACCAACATGGTGAGGTGTATACTAGTTGGCTTGACGAAATTCCACAAGAGAAGTGGGTTCAAGCTTTTGATGGTGGGCATAGATACGGACATATGACCACAAATCTAGTGGAGTGCATCAATTCTGTGTTAAAGGGCGCTCGCAATCTACCCATTATGGCCTTGGTTCGAGCAACATATTTTCGATTGGCTGAGTTGTTTACAACTAAAGGTCTGGAAGCACATGCTCGAAGAGATGTAGGCTTCGTTTTCTCTGAAGCCCTCACGACACGGTTGCGAGAAATCCAACAAGTCTCTGGTAATGTGTGTGTCACGCGGTTTTCAAGGCAGAATCAAGTTTTCCATGTTCAAGACCTCACAAATGGAGATGAATTCAGTGTTGATTTGATTCGAAGGTATTGTGACTGTGGCGATTTTCAGACTGATTGATATCCATGTCGTCACGTAATTGCATGCTGTGCCAATCAGAATATCGATTGGCAAGTGTATATCGATAGCATTTACAGCATGGAAAAAGTTTGCAAAGTGTACGATAGAGAGTTTCAGGTGGTAGGGAATCGAAGTACGTGGCCACTATATACAGGTCTGGTGATTCGACCTAACCTTCAGTTAAAGCGCAACATGAAAGGTCGGCCAAGATCAACCCGTTTTCTAAACGAAATAGATATGCGTGAAATGCGAGGACCAAAACGGTGTGCCCTATGCCATGGTGAAGGACATAGCCGCAGACAATGTCCACTTAGACTTGGAGCTAATTAGTACTGAGCAGCAAATTATTTTTGTTTGAATATTTGTTTGTTAATGTAATCTAGAATACTAGTAAATTGAATAAGTTTATTTTAAGTAGATGATTTTTTATTCCAATATAATGTGCTTTTAAGAAGCTATATCTTAAAAAAAAAAGGGACTTATTTTGATTTCTTTATACATTTATTTTAAGGATTTAATTTAAATACACTGTCAGTGTAAAAAAATTTTACACAGACATCCAATCATATATTGCCACATCAACAAAAGTCTTTGATATAACCACCCGCTACTTGAATGGTCATACAAATAGAGTGTTTTGATTATATGACAGTGTAAAAAAATTTTACACTATTAGTGCACTCCAATTAAACTCTTATTTTAATTAAAAATATATTTTTTAAAATACTCAAATAATCAAATCTTATTGATAAATCATGAACAAATGCATTGGTGTTTTTTTCTTTTTTATTAGATTATGAATAGATTAATACCTTATTTTTTTTATTTAATATACTTTGATCTAATCCAAGTTAGAACCCAGTTTAAAACCAATCTACTCAACATAATAAATTTATTCAAATTAGATATTACACTAAAGTTTATACTCAACGTAATAAAATATAGACACTAGATAATCTTAATTTCTTTAACAATTACATGCACTGAAAGTTCAATACAAATTACATATTGCACTAAAGTTGATACAATAATAAAAATTATACATCAGAAAGAAAAAATATAGAAATTAAATTACTTACGCCCTTTGTCCTTTTTCTTTTTTATTAATGAAGGGGACAATCTCTGTGGGGATCTAAGAATCGGACATAAGATACCTAGAAAGTTAAATCCCCTTCTCCTTCTTTCCTCACCACCCTCACCTCCTTCACCTACCTCACCACCCTCACCCCCCTCACCTGCCGCTGCCATTGCCTCACCTTGAGTGGATGGATTGCCATGGCGATGGAACCAAGGTTCATAAAGTGCTGTCTGATTCCAATTGAAATTCCAATTTGCAGGTGCAATCACAGCTGCAGCTTCAGAATCCGGAGGTGGCGTCTGCAATAACTCATCCATAGTTGGGATATACACATTTTCGGTAGGAGCATGTAGATCAACATGCATCGGACGAGAAGGAGTATGAGTACGATCGGGTTCATTAGCATCATATACAGGGCGAAAATTATTTAAATTTGGCATGCTACTACTGCTTGATGATGAATCTACTGACATACGCCTTGGCTGAAATAATCAGGTAACTTGACTATGACCAGCATCGGCACGGAATGCCCCAGGATCAATGGACATTCTAGGGGGATCCATATGGATATGTTGTCGGAGGCCTGACCTATTGGACTCACGCAGGTGGCGAGCGTCTTGAATGCTTCTTGGGGGCGACATATGGCCATAATGCCGTGGATCTTGCGGTGAAATTGCAGACAAACACAATTGGGCACGAGTTCTCGCTGCATGCTCTTAATACCAGTGCCAATATTCAGGGGATGGCGTGTAATCAATAATGGGATGACCATGTAGCACACACTTAAATCGACTATGCCACATATTAATCCAGTGTTGATGTGTCTATATCCAGTTCCAGTTTGTTTTTCCCCTCAAATCTTGGTTATGAGATTCTCCTAAGTTCATAGGATCAGGCAGAATAAGCTGATATAAGCCAAACTGACGCGTCACACGGTTGCTTGGGTGCCACTCAACCGCCTCAAAGCACACAAGTGCAATGGACAGTAGAAAGCAAGCGCACGTTCATCCCTCACATGCGATGGAATACATGAAATAATAGCAGGAATCTCATATAGACACCATAAAAATTGCAGCTACATTATAAAATAAAAAAGACATAACATGAGATATATATATATATATATATATATATATATATATATATATATATATATAATTTGATAATCAAATTATAGGAATTGTTATAGTATTCCATTCGCTACCTGATTCTGTAAGCCAACACGATCTAAAGCCCCCTTATATTGGCGACAGTCGCATAGTTAAATCTCCGTGGATATTCAGCACTAGCCCATCTGTGTAATATTAAAATTACTATTTTCAATGCAATGCTATAATTTATTTTTTATTAGGTTATCGTTTTAATTAATAAGTAATTGAGTTAAATTAGTTTACCTCGCATTACAAGGAAATGTAATTGGTCTATCAATGGATATAAAAATAGAAGCCCATGCCATGCCCATGATTGCAGATGAGGCGTGGCTAACCTCCTTTGTACCTTTTCATGAGGCACGACATAAACCTCAATATAGCATAGTAAGGCATCCCGAACCCTAGCTATATTGCCCAATTTGGTCCAACTGTAAGAGCAATAGAAGATACTTTCCATGGATGCTGGATGACGTCTTGTCCAAAGATTATTTCTGTACCCAATAAGTGCGGATATAAACACGCCAGAAGCGATCTATTGTCTCACTTGGTCGGCATTCTCTGCAAGTGTCAAATTAAGACGCTCCAACCAAGACAATCTGATTGCACAACCAATAAAGTCATTGGCTTCAGGTCATTCACCAAGGCATGCCTCACACATATCCTGAATTAATTGTACATTTAGATCTGTTGTTCCAGTGACAACCAGCCCATTGTTGGGCAGGCCAAGGTGCAGTGCAACATCTTCCAGTGTCACGGTACACTTCCCACAAGGAAAATGAAATGTGTGATACCCTACTCTGTCGTTCTACCAATGCACCTAATTAGATCCGAAGTAGATGAAATTTGTTAATACTAGCAACTTCATTCTCCTTGCCCTTTGTAAGTACTCCTTCTATCATACGACGTGGTGGTTCGACATTCCTAACTCGCATACGCATCCTGCTTCACCATCCTATAACATTATCATAAATTAATAAATTAGATAAATTTATAATAAAAATTGTTGCATTATTATTGTAAATAACAACAGGAAATAACAAATCGCTCTAAACCCAAAAATAAAAATAAGTATCATTACTTCTATTCTACTTTTTTGTTTAAATTAAATGTCACTTTAATTTAATTTAACTATTTAAATCGTATGTTATTTTTATGTTATCTATTCTTTGTTGCAACAAAGAATAATAATAATCATAATCATAATAATACCACCAAAAAATAAATTAAATTTCTATCACCGATTTATTAATTTAAATTTATATTCTATTAGCTATTGCCATCTCTTAAATATTTATTGAATATTTCTATTGTTAATGTAATTAACAAATAAATTAATATATTATAAAAAATATATATATAACCTTATTATTATAATTATCTAATGCTTTTATTCTCACATAAACAATTAAAACAAACATTTGTTGAGGTGCATCTTTAGTAACTCTGCCATTCACCTAAATTGAACCCAATAATTATCAAAACTAAATATGCAGTCTTAAAAAATAGAATAAAACTAAAATTACATACAAAAGTTTGAAAAACAAACATCGCACAGACCTTAAAAAGATTAAATAAAAAAATATATATAACCATTTTTTAATAATTGTCTAATATTTTAAAACTAAAAATGCACTAAAATTAATTTCAAATATAATATTACCACAAAATAATAATACCTCTTACAATATTCATCTTATGATCAATCTAATTTGATATACATAGAATCCTAACAAATTAAAATTAATTTTAAACATAATATCAATATAAATTTTTAAATATAATTTTTTAAAATAAATATATTACCTCTAAATTTGCCTTTGCAATATAATTTCTTGAATCCATCATTGAATCACTTGCTGGATTGCGTCGACTCATTCTTCGCTGATCTCGCCTCATCTTTCTTGATCACACACTAAATTAGATCACACATTCAAAATAATTTTTCTCACTCTGGCACTCTCACACACTCAAACACTTCTTCCTCTCGTTAACAAAACCCTTCACTCCGAAACAACGAAGAAGTGAAGTTCATTTATAGAGCTTACAATCTGACCATCTACAGTGTTATTTCATTTCACCTTACACATGTCAACTCCCCGTCTACCATACTTTTGCCCCTCCAACTTATTTGCAGAAAGCATAAGGCACAATGCTTCTTTTTTCAGACGCACTTCGGTTTGTATTTCAACACATGTGTATACTATTTATATGCATGCGTTGCTTTTTGGTATCTCACATTTTGGCCATACTGCAAGGCGAAATGTGCTTCACTTTTTCACTATTCATGCTTGTTGTTTGTGTCACAATTCGCCTTGCTATAGGGCGAAATCTATGCAATTTGTCTGTGTCAAATTTCGCCCTGCAGCATGTAAAATTTGGGTAAAAATAAAATAAAATATAAATACTACTTATTGTATGGCAAAATGTGTATTAATTTCCCACACACCCGTAATTTTGTTATCAAATCCATATTCCTGTATTTTAAATCTACTATTCTCATAATATAATTAAAAAACCGGAATTGAATCCACTCAAAAAATTGAATTCAAATTTTTAGTTTGGATCTAAATAATAATATGGAATTAAAATTTAAATATATTGTAAAAATATTTAAAAATAAATCAAATCAAACTAGATTTAATTTATAACTTTTAATTTGATAAATTTAATATTAAAAATTGATATACTAAAAATATTTTTAATTTTATTTAATATCTTCTCTCTTTCTCTTCTTTTTAATATCTAATAAAAGATAAAATAATTAAAATAAAAAACTCAATTCATTTTCATATATATTTTAAATAATATAATTAAATTTAATTCTATAATTTATTACTTTATTTCAAACATAAAAATTTAAATTATAATACAATTAAATTTATTGATAAAATTGAATTCAGTTATATTTCATTTTTTCATCCCAAACATCCTGATCAGGAAGCTTCGCACAAATCATCCATCCAGAGAGAGGACAACATTTTGAAAAATTTCTGCATTCCCGGTGTGCCAAAAACAAAGGACCAATCATGCCCATCCACCTTGTGAGAAACTTCTAGATTAGAGAGGAGCCATTAACGGGTATTGGCTGTGAAAAAAATGAGCTATATCTGAGACATTTTAAATATTGCCGACGTCTTCCACAATTTGTTTGATAAATTCAAATTCGCACCTACCAAAGCACAAGCTCTTTTAATTCATTTATGCAGTGTTTTTTCCCCCCTTTTTCTATTCATCAGAATTTATTTCATCAAAAAAATAAAATTTAGCTGCCTAATTGATCTTCACAGCAACATATTGTCACACAATACAAATCTACACTAAAACTAGAAACAAAACCTTAACGATACTCTCAGATTAAAAAAAAATTATATTTTTTCAAAAAAATGAAGAATACTTTAACTGCACATATAATAATACGTCATGCCTTGGAAAACATTCCTTGCAAAAGTTATTGAAACAACTGGATTTCCTATTTAACATTTCACACATCTTCAAGAACGACTGAATGACGTACATATGAAGTAACTAGTAATCATATTATTAACAATTAACTCTAATAGACTAGACACCAATCATGAAACTTAGCTGAAAGTAATCGGAAGTACCACATACTCTGTTTCTAAAAGCCGCCGTTCGCTCAAATTGGCGACTTCAGACAAAGCTGACCTCCATTTCTGCACCATCTGAGAGTCCTTTCCAAACCTATTTTCATGTGCAATCATTGCTTTGCCATAACTATTTCTCTGATGCCATACATCACTCGGTTCCACTTTGTAATAGATCGGCCATACCAGGTGATATCTCATCTCCTTACACTCAAGCATATTAACAAGTTCAACAAGTGTCCATGAGGAAGATGCATATAGTCTTCAGAGGATACTATAATTGAAAGCCTTGATTCTTCAATTGCATTATTAAGAGATTCTGAAATCTGGTCCCCACCTTCCAATGCCCAATCATCCATGAAGGTCTTGAATCCCTTCTTGCACAAAGCATTATAGAGATAACCTGTGAAGGTGTAGCGGGTATCGCAGCCCCTAAAACCGAGAAAAACATCGTAGCAGCGGGGCAATGATTTGTTGACAAATTCCACAATCTTTTGGATAGTTTGATATTCGTACTCGTGCCTACAAAAGCATAAGCCTGATTTAAGAATTCTATTCAAGAACAACCTTTGTTTTTTCCCCTATTTATCAGAATTATTACTTCAATATAAAATGAAGTTTGACTAATCAATCCACAAACAACATATTGTCATACAAAATAAAAATACTGCATTGAAATTGGAAGATAATAAACTGAACAACACACATAACCCGTATCTACGAAGACATAACTTATAGACAAAGTCACAGTCTTCAAGAAAGAGATTCATTTAAGTACGGCATTAGTTATGGAACTGAAAGAAATTCAAGTAGGGCAAACAGTCTAGCCAGAATTCTACCATGGAATTAAGAAGGTTTGAGAGAAGAATGGTATACAGTGTACAAGTATACACAGCCAGCGGATGGTCTTTTGAGGTAGCAAACCAGGAAAGAGAAAAGGTCTTCTTCATAATTCTGAATTATCATTAAGAAATAGCTGCCATCGAAGACTAAGGTCAAGAACTAAGGCCTTTCACTTTAGAACTCTTGGGTGATTCAAATTATTATTACCCACTACAACTTTTTAGACACAAGTCACAGAGCAAATAAACAACTCCCAACATAAAATTATTGACAATTGCTACTAACACAAATCCATTATAATTCCTTAGGACTTATAGGTAAGACACTACGATACTTAATAAGCACATATATGACCCAATACTACTACCCATAACAGAATCCTCGAAAATTAAGAAAAATATCTTAAAATTACAAATCTATCCCCATTCTAACTATTGCTATTGTTGTAAATCCCCTGCTCCTGCATCCGAAATTGAAAGTACATACCCATTTTTGAATCCTTTCAAGTTCGCAACTTCAGACAACATACCCATTTTTGAATCCTTTCAAGTTCGCAACTTCAGACAAAGCTAACCTCCAGTTCTTCACCTCGTCCGTTCCATATTTATTTTCATGTCCAGCCATGGCTTTGTCATAAGAAGATATCTGATGCCTTACATCTGATGGCTTCAAATTGTAAAAGATTGGGCAAACCCGTTGCTTATTTAAATTCTTACACGCAACGATCTTGACAAGTTCATCAAGGCACTCAAGGGAATATGCAAAGTTTTCAGAGAAAACAATAATTGAAATCTTTGCCTCTTTAATTGCCTCGATATAAGATTGTGAAGTTTGGTTCCCACTCTTCAGCCACTTATCGTGCCAGACGAAAGTTTTGATTCCCTTATCGCACAGCGCATTATAGAGAAAACGTGCGAAGGAGTGGCGGATATCATCCCCACAGAAACTGAGAAAAACATCACAGGAAACGTCATCGCGGGACAAGGACCGGGCGAACCAATCCGCAATATTTTCGAAAAATTTCTGTCGGTACTGGATCCTGCGAAATTGCAAGGCCTTTCCATACTTTCCATTAATCAGAAAATTATTTCATCCGAATATATAGCGAAACTAATCCTCACTAATTAATCTACACAAAACTGTACTGAGACTTGAAACAAAACCCTTACTGTAACACACGCACACATAGAGTTCCCCATCCCATGTCTCTAACAACACTCATGGTTAACAAATTCATATATTGATTACGGAAAGCTTATAGATATAAATATATAAATAAATGCGACGTACCCATCACTTTGGAAATGCCATCCACTCAAGCCGGTGACTTCAAACAAAGCTGACCTCCATTTTTGCAGCTTCTCGGAGTCCTTTCCAAACCTATTTTCATGTGAAGCGAAGGCTTCGGCATAGCTATTTGTCTGACGCCGTACATCCGAGGGATCGACATGGAAAAAAACGGGGAAAACCAGCAGCTTTCCTAACTTCATACTGTCAACGATCTTGACAAGCTCATCAAGACAAAACGTGGAAGTTGGATAGCTTTCAGATAAGACAACGACTGCAATCCTTGCATTTTCGATTGCCCAGGAAACCCTTGGCGGCAATACCTCGTCATCACCGAGGGAGGTTCCGAACCGCTCAGCATCGAATAAGGCTTTGAACCCCTTCCGACGCAAAGCATCATAGAGATTACGTGTAAAGGTGTGGTCGGCATCAACCACCCCCAAAACTGAGGAAAACATCGTAAGCGAACCCGTGTTTGCGGGAGGCGTCTGCCCCTTCTCTCGCCATCATATTGATAACAAAGGATGACGATGTTATGAGAGCCACTGCTGCTGCCTGCTGCCTGATGATTCTTAGTGGCCGGCCAGGCTAGTGGGCTAGCGAGAGAGAAATGAACGGCGGGTGGCGGCAAGGGTTTTCCAGTGTGAAGTAGGGGAATGAGATGAGTGGAAGTGGCGAGTGTCTTCGGCGTGTGAGGGGCTGGGCAGAGGGCTTGATCACATCATGAGCCTTTACCCTAGACCTTTCACGTCACACAACCAACCCTTTCTTTTACCCTAAACCATTACAGTAACATCCTCCAAAATTCAGTCTTATACTTCAGTTATAATGCTATATTCAAGAGTTTGTCAAGTGTGGAACGTTTGCCTTCTTTTTTTTTTACTATAATTAGTTCTTGCAAGGTTAGATTTCTATAGAAAACGCGAGTTGTAAATTTTCATTATTTACGTCACATACACATTATCACGAATCAATGAAACAGGATGTGGCAAAACATACTACCGAGAAAATTGAAAGACGTAGAAAGTAGTTCACGGCAAATAGTTACAATATATCCATAAATCTATATACAATTTCATGTATTCAGATACAAGTTTCTAAGTACAAATACATAACCGCCAAAAAATCATTTATTCAGTCTACATGCCTTCATTCCAAACTCAGAACATGTCCACACAAGGATAGTTGCTAAAGTAAGTAAGAATACATAAGAACAAAAGAAAAATTATAGATCAATATGTGGCCTAAGGTCTTATAAAAGGACACCTAAAAGAGGGACATCCTATACAAGAAGCATTATCTAAAACTACACTAACTAAACGGTCTCCCAAAAGGTCCTATATAATCCCCCTAATCTGACTTGAGGGAGAGGAAGTCGTTCATCATGATGCCTGATAGTCCGGGCTCGCTAGGTGAGTGCCAACTACCCCCAGAAGCAGAGGAGGAGGAGGAAAAGGTGCTTGCCTCTAAAGGATCGATCTCCATAGATGTTATGGGCGAGGGCTGAGGTGATGTGACTGTTGAGTGTGCCATGTATAGGGGGATCCTGTCAAAGGGAGCATCGAGATTGAAAAATGGGCTTAAGACTGAAATTGCAAAGGGACGCTGAAAGAATATATACAAGCATACACAGGAAGTCGCCATCAAATACAAGGAGTGCAAGGAAGGATCGTAATGTCACTGCCATTCGGGAATCTCGGCAACAAATACCATTGCTGCCATTGGCATCGTCTATGAATGACACGGATACATACAATAGGTATAAGAATTTAAAATTCTCAGTAGGGTCTCCTAGACTACCACATACACTGACATTGCTATCATTCTCAACTGCTCTAATTTATTTTGAAAAGTGTGGGAAATATAAATAACGGAACATAAATTCTAATTAATGCATTCTAAAACACTTTTATCTAAAGCTAATTCACTTTCACTCATATACTTGACGAATAAGGGAGTAGTTCTATAATAGTGACAAGAGATCCATAAAAGAATAGACATTATGCATAAGCAGATGCAAATCATTAATAATTCAAGTGCACTTGATTTCTTATCTTTCTTTAACTTGTCATAAATATCCATACTTAGTCCCCTGGGAGTAATTGACCATTTCAACTCCTGAGTAATAGCCTGCTTTTTAGGACTGAGTTTATTCATATACGTGATTGCCGGGTTTACCTTTCCCAACTCTCACACCAACTTATTCCCCTTAATTCATTCCGAGGCTAGCCCAAGTAATATGGAATCATAAATATCTCATAATTTCATATTTCATGTATGACAATGCTTAAGATTATGCTACATAATTCATTCTGACACACTTACATGAGGAATCAGGCAATATAATAGTTGTAATATGAAAATTTCCAAAAATGAACAACATAATTAACAGCCAGTCAGTCATAGAAGCAATAATCTCAACATCACAATCAATAGAATATCAATACAACACATGATTTCGTTGTCTTTCATACTCATGCTACACTCTATTCTTACTCAACTTGCCCTCTCTAAGAACTTGAATCTTGGACACTCGGAGGTAAGGGAGTAGTGTCCCATCTAGCTTGGAACTCATAAATTAGGGACACGGAAGTTGTGACCCATCTTACTTGGAACTCGGAGACTAAGGACATGGAAGTCGTGACTCGTCTAACTCGGAACTTAGAGACTAGGGACACGGAAGTCGTGTCACGTCTAACTCAGAACTAGGAGACTAAGGACATGGAAATTGCAACCCATCTAACTAGGAACTCGGTTACAAGGACAAGTTGAGCTTGGAACTTGAGAACTAGGGGTAGAACTTAGAAACTATCTTGTTTTAGGCCAGATTCAGACATCAAAGATTGGAAAAATAATTAAAAATCCATTTCTTATTAGCTTGCCTTGAAATTTGGTGTGCTTATACTCATTTAAACCCTCTATTAAAAAAAAAGTCCCACTCAATTTAGTTAAGTAAAGCTTAAGTTATAAACTCTATATTGGGACTATCCTATTTCAACCTGAACAGAGCATAGGGTAAATTCAAGGGTTTACTGGGAGCAATCCACTGGGGATCTAAATCCAAAATTTTATAAGCATAATTGCTTTGTGTGTTAGCTTTCTATCAAGGCTATTTTTACTCCAATTGAAGTTATATAGGGTAAAATATGCCCATTAAACCATGTGCTGGTCGAAACTCGAGATGTTAACCAATGGCTCACTTTAAAAAATCATAACTCTCTCATCTTAAGTCCATTGAATCCCAAATTTTGAGGTAAACTCCCTTATGAGTCTATTTTCATTAAAAATTGATCTCATTTTAATTACGATTTCCTAGCCTGAGATATGGCCCATGTATTAGGCACTATTCGTGAAACCCTTAACAGTAGATTTTCTATTTTGGGGTGATTGTGGTTCTTTAGTGTATTTCTCAACACTAATTAAGTTTCACCACTCTTAAATCATTATGACAAGTTCTATGTTCAGCCTACCCATCTCTAAATGAGTAGAACAAAGTGAATTAAGAAGAACACTAACTTTACAAAACTCTAAAGTACCCACCAGATCTAGAAGCCTACGTTGATCCAAAGCGTGAAACTTTTCTAGTTGTTAACCTTTGGTGCTCCCACTTCTCCAAAACCTCTAGAGGATCACGGACCTCTTTCTTGCTTTTTTCTTGACTAATTTTATATGGCTCAAAGGAAGGAGTTTTTGGCTTGTATAAGAACTACTCGATGGTGAAGAAGTGAAAGGGTTGGAAAATTTAAGCAAGAGCAAGCAAGGTTCAAGAACTTGAGTGAGTTGAAGATCAAAAATGGAAGTGAAGAAGAGGGATAAGGCTGGTCGAAATGCAAGGAGAAGGAGAGAGAAATTGATGAGCTCTTGTGCTCATCTTTGCAAATATTTGATATTTTATAAAGTGTGAATTTGAAAGGAAAATTAAATCTCTTTAAATTCCATTGAGTGGTCATCCTTTTTTACTTTGGTCAACATTTATCTATTCTACATGCCTTCATTCCAAACTCAGAACATGTCCACATAAGTACAACTACTAAAGCAAGTGAGAATACATGAGATCAAAAGAAAAACTACAAATCAGTCTGTGGCCTAAGATTGTATAAAAAGACACCTAAAAGAGAGCCACCCTATACAAGAAGTATTATCTAAACCTACACTAACTAAATGATCTCCCAAAATGTCCTGCATAATCCCCTTAATCCAACTCGGAGGAGAGAAATATGTTTGCCATGATGCCTGATGGTCCAGGATCGCCATGTGAGTGCCCACTACCCCTAGAAGCAGAAGAGGAAGAGGAAGAGGTGTTCGCCTCTAAATGGTCGATCTCCATAGATGCTGTGGGTGAGGGCTAAGATGATGCGGTCGCCAAGTTTGCCATGTAAAGGGAGATCCTGTCAAAAGTAGCTCGAGATCAAAAAATAGGCTTAAGACTGAAAGTGTAAAGGGATGCTAAAAGAATACATATAGGCATACATGGGAAGTCACCGTCAGATACAAGGAGTCCAAGGCAAGATTGTAATGCCACTGCCATTCAGGAATCTCGGCGAAAAATGTCATTGCCGCCATTGCCATCGTTTAAGAATGACACAGATACATACAATAGGTATGAGAATTTAAAATTCTCAGTAGGGTCTTTTAGACTATCACATATGCTAACATCACTATCATTCTTAGCTACACCAGTTTATTTTAAAAAATGTGGGAAATATAAATACCGGAACATAAATTCTAATTAATGAGTTCTAAAATACTTTTATTCGAAGCATATTCACTTTCATCCATACACTTGACAAATGAGGGAGTAGTTCCATAATAGTGACAAGAGATCCATAAGAGAATAGACATTATGTATGAGTAGATGCAAATGATTAATAATGCAAGTGCACTTGACTTCTTATCTTTCTTTAACTTGTCATAAACATTCATACTTGGTCCCTTGGGAGTAATTGGCCATTTCAACTCCTAGGTAATAGCCTATTTTTCAGGACTAAGCTCGTTCCTATATGCGATTGTTGGGTTTACTTTCCCCGACTCTCATGCTGACTTATTCCTCTTAATTTATTCCAGGGCTGGCCTAAATAATATGGAATAATAACCATCTCATAAGTTCATATTTCATGTATGAAAATGCTTAAGATGCTTATGATTATGCTACATAACTTATTCTCACACACTTATGCCAGGAATCCGGTAGCATAACAGCTGTAATGTAAAGACTTCATAAAATGAGCAGCATAATTAACAGCCAACTAGTCATAGAAATAATAATCTCAACACTATAATCAATAGAATATCAATACAACACATGATTTTATTGTGTTTCATACTTATGTTACACTCTAAACTTACTCATCCTGCCCTCTTTAGGAGCCGTTAACTCAAGACTCGAAGATTGGGAGGCAAGGATGTAGTTTCCCGTCTAGCTTGGAACTTGGAAACTAAGGACACAGGAGTTGTGACCTATCTAACTCGGAACTTGAAGGCTAAGGACATGAGAGTCTTAACCCATCTAACTCAGAACTCAGAGACCAGGGACTCGAAGGTCATGTCTCGTCTATCTCATAACTCAGAGACTAGGGGCATGAAAGTTAAGACCCATCTAACTCGAAACTCAGCTATAAGGACATATCGAGCTTGGAACTCGAGAACTAGGGGCAGAAATCGGAAACTATCCTATTTAGGGCATATTTAGACATCAGAGATTGAAAAAATCACTAAAAATATATTTCTTATCATCTTGCCTTGAAATTTGGTATGCTTGTACTCACTTAAATTCTCTATCAAACAAATCAAGTTCCACTCAATTTAGTTAAGTAGAGCATAAGTTATAAACTCTATATTAGGACTATCCTGTTTCAATCTTAATAGAGCATAGGGTAATTTTAAGGGTTTATTGGGAGCAATCCACTAGGGATCTAAATATGAAATTCTACAAGCATAATTCCTTATGTGTTAGCTTTCTAAAAGGCTGGTTTCACTCCAAATGAAGTTATATAGGGTAAGGTATGCCCATTATACCATGTGCTAGTCGAAATTAGGGATGTTAACTAATAGCTTACTTTGAAAAATCATAAATCTCTCATCTTAAGTCCAATGAACCCTAAATTTTGAGGGTAAACTTCCCTATGACTGGATTTTCATCAAAATAATTGGTCTAACTTTAATTAGGATTTCCTAGCCTGAGATATAGCCCATATATTGGGCACTGTTCATGAAACTCTTAATAATAGATTTTCTATTTTAGGGTGATTGTAGTTCTTTAGTGTATTTCTCAACACTAATCAAGTTTCACCACTCTTAAATCATTAGAACAAGTTCTATCTTCATGACACCCATCTCTAAATGAGTAGAACAAAATGAATCAAGAAGAACACTAACTTCACAAAACTCTAAAGTACCCACAAGATCTAGAAGCCTACCTTGATCCAAAGTTTTAACTCTTCTAGTTGTGAGCCTTT
This sequence comes from Pterocarpus macrocarpus, assembly GCA_031439585.1. Classification (NCBI taxonomy): domain Eukaryota; kingdom Viridiplantae; phylum Streptophyta; class Magnoliopsida; order Fabales; family Fabaceae; genus Pterocarpus; species Pterocarpus macrocarpus. Next base: position 13,938,717 of record CM062514.1, read on the forward strand.
AATGCTCCCATTTCTCCAAAACCCCTAGAGATCACCAACCTCCTTCTTGTTCTTTTCTTGATCGATTTTATGTGGCTCAAAGGAGAGAGTTTTTGGCTTGTATAAGAACTACTTGATGGTGAAGAAGTGAAAAGGTTGGAAAATTTGAGTGAGAACAAGCAAAGTTCAAGAACTAAAAAATGGAAGTGGAGAGGAGGGATAAGGCTGGTCGAAATGCAAAGAGAAAGAGAGAGAAATTGATGAGCTTTTGTGCTCATCTTCTCAAATCATTGATATTCTATAAAGTGTGGATTTGAAAGGAAAATTAAATCTCCTTAAATTCCATTGAGTGGTCATCCATTTCCACAAAAATGACTAGCTAGCCACACATTCCAAAGTTTTTAAGGAGATATTTATATTGTCTAGTATTATAGATCTCTACCAAATCAGTTTCTTGTGTTACAAAAAACTACTAGTAAGAGATTTTGTCTACTTATAATCACATTATCCTATGGTTAACATTTTTTTATTACCTTCTTGTATATTTATAATGTATCCAATAATTAATTATTGAATAGTATTGATTATACACACTGTTACTTAGGATGTTACAGCTTCAACCTTTTTTGTATCCCTAATGCCTTGCTTTTCCTTCTAGCCTTGACCTTAGCCCCATTTTCCTTACCTTAACTTTGTGATCTTTATATCTGGGCTCCAATTCCATGGCTGAGATCTGAGCATTTCTATGAAGGGAGGAGGATGTGGTAAAGATCTAGGGTGGAATATTCCACTTGAGGGTGACACTATCCCTATTGGAAGCAAAAGAAGGGCTTGTTATATCATCTACATTGGTGGGAAAAATTATGTGCTCAAAACTTCTTAATAGAGGAATGGTGAAGAGTATTCTAACAAAAGCACCAGGTGAACTGTAGTCTCTTTCAATCTCTAATTTGGGCCCAAATTTGTATATGTTTAACTTTACTAATGATGAAACACCTAATGATTATGACTGAGGCTGAGGCTCAAGTGGCAAATCTTTCATCCTCAAAGCAGCAATACCCAGGTCTAATCCTGAGGGTTAACCCTTCCCTCTCCCCTAGTGTGTATGATTGTGTAATAACCAAAAAAAAAAACCTAGCAGTTCGTATAGACACTAGAATTGGAATTGTAATATAGAATTTCAATTTCAATTCCAATTCCAAATGAATTGGCTTAGAATTTCAAATTTTATGTTTGGGTTTACTAAATAATTAGAACATAAATTGTAATTCTAAGTTTGATTTTAGTTTTATTATTTAAATGTATGATTCAAAATTTAAAATTAATAAATAACAATTTTATACTATAGTAATTTTTTTATGAAAATTATTTATATATAAAATAATAAATTTTTTGGATTTGGATATATACAATCATAAGTTAAAATTTAGAAAAAATTTTATATTAATTTTTTAAAAATTTATATTTTAATAAATATGATAGATAATATATAAATTGAAAAAGGGAGAGAATCATATAGACTTTAATGAGAAAAGAGACATTTAATGATTGATTATGTATATGGTATGAGTTAGGAATTAAGAAGAGCTCATTTTAGTTATTTTTCAATTTCATGTAATTGAAATATGGAATTATAATTTCAATTCTACATATTACTCCAAACATGAAAATTGAAATTGAGGAGCCCAATTCTAATTCCAAGCTCTAATTCTATGTCCAAATGGAATATAGCCCTTGGAATGTCATGAGGCATTTGCTTAGTCTTCAATGGTGGAGTCCTTGGTACTTTTAGTCTAAAGTGTCATACAACTTAGTGGATTTCTAGGTTTAAGCCCATGAAATCCTTCTTGAAAGCCTCAATTTTATTTAGCCAAAAAAAAAAAAAAATCATGAATTGCTCATTAGATCGGTACATTGTTAGCCCCTTAATAATTAAATTTTCTTGTTCTTTTTGATTGAAGCTCATATTTTTGAGAAAATGTTTCAAACAAAGGCATTAGTGGACTAAACAACTATACTAAATCGAGGACAAAGATATGAAAACCCCTTTTTTTTAGAAACTAAGAAAATGAATTTTTTTATTTTTACCATTTTTAACAACAAAGCACGCTGTTTTTGAGAATTGGTGTTTTTATTTCAGAAGAAGTTAATATATTTTCATTTAATTTTTCATGTCCCATCTTTTGCTCAAATCTTTAGAGTCTACTGTCACCTAAAAAAACCCTTTGAATTAAACCTTTGATGAGTGTTTGTTATCATGATTATGGTGTTTAGGTGCTGCATGTTATTAAATGTGTTTTGAGGTTTATTGTAGTCTAAGCATGGATTATTGTTTGCATTTTCATGTATTGGAACAATTGCGGTCAACTGAAGTGAATAATTTTGCATTTTAGTGTGCCAACGCCTAGGCACCCAGTATCTAGCACCTAGGCGCTTGGAAGCTAGTGCTGAGGTGCTAACAACAAGACAGGATATGTGTTTTTATGCTGTTTTAGAGGAAAAACATGGGAGTTTTTAGAGGCTAGATTAGAAAGGATAAGGAAGTGATCTCTGGTGCAAGGGACATAGGAAGCACGGCTAAAGGAGGAGAACTTGAAGATTTTATCACTCCAAGGATTCGAGTTTTCATGGATTCTACTTCTCTTTTATGCTTTTCTTCTATTCTTGACATGAGTAGCTAAATTTTCTAGTTAGGGGTAGGGGTGATATCTTGATCTTGAGTTTGATAATTTAAAGGTTTATCTCTTATTTTATTGCAAATTTGTGAGTTTGATTCTCATGAATTAGTTTAGGGTTTATGCATGAATTGGGAAATTGATGTATGAAATAGCTCTAGAGATAAATTCATCATTCTTAAGGTTTAGGAATAAATTCAGGAATTGTGTGAATTTTGGATTGGTTCTGGCACTTAATCCCTCTTTTTTTTTTTTTTTGTAGAAACATGATTAAAGAATTAGCATGTTGATGTGAAAAGACGAGAATTGGCTCACTAATCCTTTCTTTAATTTATCAAATCTCAATTTAAGTGATCAAGAGTTATTCTAATATTAAAGAAGAATTAGACAACCTTGAATCTCTAGCGTATTTGTTATATTGTTGTTAACCTTCGTTAATTTTTGACTTAATTCTTAGTCATCATATCTTACTAGTTTATTGTTTTAATTTGTAGTTTAGAACTTTCTTTAATCCAAAATATTAAGTTGAAAGCTAAATAGAAATTAGATTAGTAAACTGTTATTTGGTAACTTCAATCCTCATGGGATTATACTCTCTCATCGAGTTTATTACTTAAACGATTCGGTACACTTGTCAAACAGTTATCAATTTTTTTTAAAGAAAAAGATGAGGCAAAAAAAATGTTTATTTACTAACGTGCTCCATTGAATAAACAAAAGTTATGATTAATAGAGCGATAAAGAAGAATGCTCCCTTTGTGTGCTAATTGGGTGAGACTTAATGGTTGTATATTTCTAAGGTCCAAGCCCTAATTTGAATAGTCATTAAGTTCATTCTATTAGTGCACAGTTTTTTAGGGTGGATCTAGACTTCTAAAGGTAATGGTCTCCAAATTGCCTTAGGATAAGGACCTGACTCAAGAATTGACCACAAGTAGGGATCAACCCTCTCAATATGATCAACCTATAAAGTTGGTACCACTCTAAGTAGTGTCTCAACAACTGTCAAGTGAGCATTAAGCCCTTCAATAACAAAGTCGAGATCCCTCCTAATCCTTGGGTCGCACAAGCTTGGGTATAGAGCCCAAAAATTGTGTGAGGTAAGTGACAATGAAGTGAAGTGTGTGAATGAAACATACAAACTTTCCTGTAAAATAGAACCAAAACAATAGATATATACAAAAGATCAGCTAACCTAAGGTTTTAGAAATAAGGTGATATCAAAAAATATTTACAAACAATTATTTGTAATAGGCAGAAAAGGAAAAGAACAGCACGCAACAAACCAAAATGAACAAGAAAGGGAACCTAAGTTATATCACCTCACAACTCACTCTAATAGGTTTGACTCTCAAGCCATTCTCAGTGGAGCCGCCATCTACTGCAATTGGGATCACAACTAGATGACAAAAAAAAGAAAATAAAAATAGAATCACCACCAAGTTTCATTTAAATAAAAAAATGTTGGAAAAACCCTTTTATTAGAAAACGGCCTTTATAAACAAAATCTGGATTTGGGAGTCATTTATGCATAGGGAAGGGTAGGAACTTAATCTTACAGCACCCTTATACATCTATCCTTAGACTGTTACCTTGAGTAAGTTGTGGTAATTAATTAACTTGACAATATTTATTTTTGCCTTTTGCATAAAAAAACGAAAGATTGGAATTTAGCAATTTTATATACAAAAACACAAAAACAGAAAGGAAGAAAGAAAGAGATTAAGAAAATTTAATTTTGGCTTGATGGGTGTTACTTGCTCCTATGTATCCTCTAATACAATGAAGAATTCAAAATCACATAGTTCTTTTAGAAAATAATTGTATGCTGGTAGATTTTACCTGTGGAAAAGAATCTCAATACCTAAAAGAAAATATTTTAATAAAATATTTTTATTTGAAACAAAATCTGCTTTTGTATAGAGTTTAAGTTAGCACTAGGCTACTCAATAAACTCTTATAATTCAAAAAATGGTGAAGAAATCATTAGCTACTCAATTAACATCACTGATCATTGCACGGATTAAAAAAAAGATTTTGAGAAAAGATAAACATTTTATTAAAGAGAAATTCAATTTTGCACAGGGTTTAAGTTAGCGTTAAACTACTTAATAAACCCTTATAATTCAAAAATAGTGAAGAAAGCACGGCTACTCAATTACTGTCACTGGTCATTGCACAGATTAAAAAGAATTTTGAAACAAAGAAACATTTTGATAAAACAATTTTATTAAAACAAAACCCACTATTGCACAGAGTTTAAGTTAACACTAGACTACTAAAAAAAAAAAACCCTTGTGATTAAAAACAAAAATAGTGAAGGAAGCATAGGCTCCTTAGTCACCATTGTTGATCATTGCACAAATTAAAATGATATTTTGGAAACAAAAGGAGTAATTGTTTAAAAAAAAAATTATTCTTGATAAGCACTAATTACAACATAAATTGTACCATCCTAATTGATAATTGGATAAAACATACAAGCAAATAATTAATCAAAACAAAATTAAAAGACAAGAACAAGGAGATGATAAAAAAAAAAAAAAAAAAAACCTAAGCTAAGGATAAAAGATCAAATTCACTAAAAACAACTAAATACTCTTTGGCATATTTTTGTTTTTATCATTTTTATTTTTTAATTTTTTTCAGAAAAGGCAAACTATAAAAATCCAAACAAGAAAATAAAATCCAACTGAAATTCAAATTCAAATTCAAATCAAATTTAGATTCAGACTCAAATATAAATTTAAATGCAAATTCATATTGCACCTAACTAATCTAATCTAACTACCAATGCTAACAAAAAAAAAAAAATTACCTTCAAATTAAGTCTTCCAGTAATATGCACAATAACATTCAAATGACATAAATCATGTTCCATATTCCCATATATACAGCACAATCATAATAATAAGAATTAGTAACTATATTAATACTGCATACTTCAAAATATAAAATTTTTTAACTATATATTTTTGCCTTTCCTTCTTCTTTTTTCCTTCCCTCTCACCACTTCTTCCTATCTCTCTACCCCCATCTCTCCCCTCTCTCTCTCTCTCTCTCTCTCTCTCTCTCTAACATTGCACTGAAATCGGTTGACCCAAGCTGATATATATAGGCAACGGAACACATGAAAATCGGCCTAGGCTAGGCTGGTTTACAATTGCATAAAAATTGACCCACCTTAGGTTGATTTGTCTCACACCTAGATGTTAGAACATTTGTGAAAATATTCTTGGATTAGGGGATTTTGAAATTAAATTTCTTTATTTTATTTTGAAACTTAAAAAATGTACTCAAATAATAATTTAGCTACATAAAAAATATAAAGCCATATTTAATTAAGAATTTCTCTCATGACAAGCTGGCATTGGTTTGGCATTCTATTTAATATCAAATAATAAGAATAACTAAGTATAATTCGTGAAAATGATGTATAATTTTTAACTAAAAATTTTATCTTTTTTCTTCTTCTTCTTCTTCTTTTTTCCATGCTTTCCTCTTTCCTTTCTTTCTGCCTCTCTCTCTAACATGATTTTCTCTCTCTAATATATGGAAATCGGCCTACCCAAGCCGAATTTATAGTAAAATCATTGAATAGAAATCGGCCTAACTAAGCCAATTTATCAAACACCCCATTAACCTTGCATTTTTGTAATTAATCTCAAATTATCGTATTTTCAAAATTAAAAAATTTTTTATTTTATTTTAGTAAAAAAACCTAAGATTATAGTGTGACTCATAATAAAAATATATAAAAAAATAATTTCTTGGGCCTTTTTTTTAAACATGTTTTTTGGATTTTTTTTTCTAACGGTATCCCCTTTCTAGTATTAGAAAAGGAGATTAATTTCTTTTGGATATAATCAGTTTTGCCCTTCCAACTGGAACTCTTTTTAGGAATCAATTTAGAATTATCTCTAAAGTTGTAGTATGTTTTTATTACTATGCTAATTCCTTTGTTTGTTTCTTTGATATGTTTGGTATGTTTAATATGATAAAGTAAAATAGTATAGGATCATATATATAGTATAAATTTTTTTAAAATTTTAATATTATATAATATTTAGTATGGCATAATACTATCTTTTTATTACCACAAATAATTTTAGCCACAAGTAAATATTTAACAAAGAATAAAATTATAATAAAATAATACATTTTATTAATTATTTAATTATACATTTAAAAAATATAATGATTTAAATATTCATTAATTTTAATGATACTTATTATAAATATTATTATTTTCTATAATTTTAAACTATAATTTATATTAAATTTTAATAATTGTAATAACAAATTCTTATTTTAATAAAATTTAAATAATTAACAAATATTTTCTTACATAATTACAATATTCATTTATTACGTATAATTATTTTAAATTGTTTGTTTTTACTATATATAATTAAATTTCTATCAAATGTTATATACTATTTATATGTTTTTTATATTTATTTGAATTTTTATATTTATTTATTACTAAATATTTTTACTGAAAATCAATCCTTGCTTGATTTAAGCGGTTTAACACTTATTCCTTTTAAGTGAGAATTTGGATTCGAGTCTTATAGATGAGAAAAATTACTGCTAGGAGAGCTTTATCTTCATAATGAGCCGACCCGACTCAAAATAGAGTAGTTGGAGTCCAATAAATAAGCTTTGAATACGAGTGGTTTAGACTTAAAGAAAAATTTATTAGCAAATTATTTTAGTTAATAACTATTTTTCTTTAATAAAATATATAAAAAAAATTAAGAATTAAAGATACCTTATATATCAAAAGTTAATAACGCCTAATCCTACTTCCTTAAGGGTCTGTTTGGCATAATAAGTATAATAGAATAAATTAATACTATATATTATACCTTTATCAGTTATTTGGTCTATGTAATATATTATATAAATTTATTTATCAGACCTTTTTATATATCAAAATAACTGATAACTTAATCAAATTTAGGGAGTTTAGATTAGATTTGGTTTGCTTTTAATGTATAAGATCTCTTTCATATTTTATTTTTTAAATATTATTAAAGTATAAATAAGTACTTCATAAATAAATAAAATTACATGGATAATGAAAAATATTTATTATTGATTAAAAATTAATAATAAATATTTAAAATGAATAATATTTAACATATAAATAAATAATAATTAATTATTAAAAATAAATAATACATTATAAATAATATTAAATAATAAGTAATATTTCATATAAAATAAATTTATATGTAATAAAAATAAAAATTACTTAAAATAATTGTAAATAATAAATAATATTTTAATTACAATGTTTATCTTTAAATTTCTTTGTTAATGGTTAATAAAAATTATTGCTTTAATATATTTTCTTTTTTCTTTTTACATATTATCATAAAAAGTACAATTAAGAACTATTAAAATATATAAAAGAAGGAAAATGTTATATATATATATATATATATATATATATATATATATATATATATATATATATATATATATATATATATATATTTTAATTTTTATATTTTATGAAAATAATAGATAATTATTGAAAATATTGAATTGAATAATAAATAATAGTTAATATAAATTATTATTTTATATAATTAAAGTTAATAAATGTTTGTTAGAATTATAATTAAAAATAATAAATATTTAATTATAATATTATTTTTAAATTTATAATTAAATAATTAATAAAAATATTTTATTATTATTTATTTTTTGTAAAATTTTTATTATAATTAAAATTATTTTAATACAATATGAGTTTGATTGCTATATACTAACAGTATAAAAGAGTTTTATACTATCATATAATCAAATGCTTGTATTTGTAAATCTTTTAGGGGGTGTTTAGCATGCCGTATTAGGCATGATAGGATAAGGTAATACAATACATTATGACTTTATCTATTGTTTGATGCAGTTAATGTATTGTATAAGCTTATCCATCAAACCTCCCTTATATGTTATAATAATGGATAACTTAATCCAGCTTAGGGAGGCCGTATTAGACTTGATTAGCTTTTAATGTATAAGGGTTCTTTCATTTTTTTATTTTTTAATATATTTTATTAAAATAAAATTAATTATTAAATAAATAATATAAATAAAAATATATAAATAAAAAATAATATTATTTAATAATAAATAAATATTTTTTAAAAAATAATTGAAAATAACTATTCAAACTAAAATAAAAATATAAGAATAAAAATTTATTATTAAAATATATAAATAATAATATTTAATATAAATTTAATTATATATAATAAAAAATACAACCAAATATAAGAATGTGATACTAAGCTTGCTTAGATTTTGATGTATAAAAACTCCATCTCTATTTCACTTTCTCTCTCTCTCATATTTTTTTATATTTATGAAAAAATATTATAAATAAATAAATTTTAATATAAAATTATTTTTATATGTAATAAAAAAATAGCTAAAATAATTATAATAACTATTTAAAAATTATATTTATTATAATCTCTTCTTCTGGTTATATTTTATATAATACAATATCTTATACAGTGACATACCAAATACTGCATAGTATTAAATTTTTATCAGCCCTTATACTGTCAAACTTTATACTATCAGGCATACCAAACGGGCCCTTAAAGTTGTAGATAGTTGAGTCAAATATTTTTATTGATATAATAATATATGATTAAATATCTGTATAAATTATTTTTACACTCATTGTATATATAAATTAAATTCATATTATATAGTATCTTATATAATGTCAAGGTAAACACTATATGATATTAAAATTTTAACAAGCCTTATTCTATAAGGTTTTACCCTATTATATGTACCAAATGAGTTTTCTTGACTAAATTATCCATTATTTTGATGAATAAGGGAGATTTGATAAATAAGTTTATAAAATATTTTGATTATATCAAATAATAGATAAAGTTATAACATATTATATTATCTCATCCTATTATACTTAATACAACATATCGAGGCATACCTTTGCTTTTTTATATTTATTATTTTCGTTTGATGAAAAGATGTGCCAACTGCCACATCCAACAAGTCTCACCGAAGGTTTTCAACGATTAGTATGGTACTCTAATTTTACAGTTTTAAGTTTACAGAAGTATTTTAGAATTTGAATTTTTTAAAGTAAAGATTTTTATAAAGTAAAAAAATGAAAGATTATCTATCTTTGCATCAATTATTAGTATTATGTATGGATCTCAAATGATCTAAAATTAAATAATCTCTCACTTTTCATGTTATATATATATATATATATATATATATATATATATATATATATATATGTGTGTGTGTGTGTGTGTTAAAAGAATTCTAATCCAATGCATTAATTTGTTACTGGTTTATAGCATCTCAATCTTGAATAGAAAATGGCAGCTTGAACCAACCAATTCTCTCTCTCTCTCTCTCTCTCTTTGGTTTATTTGGGTAGTAGGAAGCTCCTAAAAGAGCGAATAGGAAAAATGGAAAGGGGATGAGCAAATAAAAATCAAACCCTCATATCCCCTAGTACTTGAGGCTAATTTTCTCAAAATTTAACATTAAAACAAGGCTTACAGTATTTTACCAAGACCACACGGGCGCAAGCTCCGTTTAACCTGGTTGGCTGGACCATTGTAACATTGTACAGGTATGGTATTACCAAATATTCAATAGGACACTGTTATTTCCACATCATGTTGTCTATATTTTTTTAATACTTTTTTTTCAGTTTGGAAAATTATTGTTGTATCTAAACAAGAAATGATATAAGAATAGTTATAAAAAAATTTAAGTATTTTAAGAATAAGAACAAGTTGTGTGAATTATCATTATATTTTATTTTTATCCATATTTTTAATCTTATAATCAAGTTATTTAGTATTTGATAATAATATAAATTATAATTTTTTTCCTAATATCTATCTTACACATTTCCAATGAAAATAATGTGTAAATAACATCACTGATTACTTTGTCCAACAAAATCCACATACAAACGTCCATATACACCACCAATTACATACAATAATATATCTCTCGAAAACAACTAAATGCATTGCTACTATATCTTTATTGCTGACATTACCACAAGCCGTAGCAAAAGTAAGTCCACCTACTTATGTTTTGTTTGGATCATCAGCAATTAGGATGTGAAGCAATACCCCATTCTCCTTCCAGCTTATCTTTCAGCTGGTCAAGTTCTTCCTTAGGCAGAGAAACTGTTACCATTCTTCCATTATTACCATCTTCCTTATCTTCTGGTGCTGGAAGCACCAAAACTACCCCTTGATCACCCACCCCATGGATGGCACAATTGGCCACAATTGGTTTCTCTCCATTCAGCTTGACCCCATAAATGTTAGCTTCTTCTAAGTCCACAAATGTCAAGCTTGCTCCATAAACTAGAAAATCATCTTTCCCTTCACTTTCTTCCACCAACTTCTTCATTACATGGTTATCAACCTTCTTTTTATTACCAATCAGCCTCGCCAATTCTGATATATCAGATTTCCCAATTGACACACTATTAGCTTCAACTACGCTTAACACCAAGCCAATATTTGTGGGGAACTCATTTTTCCTATGATCAGTGCCATGTGTGCAAATTGTCACGCAATTTGGCCCCGAGGCCCCCCTGATTTGAGCTATGCATTTCCACACCGATGCCGAAAGAAATTCAAAATAAAAATTCTTGGTGGGTTGGTTTGTGGCTTCTATTGTTGCTGTAACCAAATGGTCGAGTTGTTTGGAAGTGACATAGAAAGAGTGGGTAACCACTTTGGTGTCACTAGTGGTTAGCCAGTGTTCCCCAACAATTGTGGCCCTTTTCACTACAGAAATTGGATCCACTGAATCAACCGAATTACTATGAAGGGATTCAGGTTCTTTAGGATTTGGCATGTGAAGAGATTTTGGTGGCACGTGACCGGCAAGTGTCTGGCTCCACATGGTGATGAAATTGAAAGCTGAAAAAGCTTCTCCTAGGACATGAGACCAGCTTAGTCCCACACACAGCCCTCCACATTTGAACCAAGTGAACTGAACGACACATAATAGCAGCATATTAATTAGTTAGTTGCATAAACCAGGCTCAATAATAAACGAAAGAATTTCGTCTGAATCAAAGGTATATAGAATTTATCGTGCCCCAGCACATTTTATGGGCTTATGATTTAATTTTTCTTATAATATGTGCCACAACTTGCGCACTAGGTTATCTAAATAGAGGACACGTGATCGCATTTAACACTTAGATCCTATTCCTCACCAACCATATATACTGAAGTCTGAAAGTATGGGGGTATATAATTATGTATCTAGTGGTATGTACAAGCTTTAGTACAACAGCAGGAGCGTACATGCTTCAGTCTTTATCTAAGAAAATTAATAAACGTACCTATCAATGGTGAGACACCCAAGCTAGATGGCAGATAAAACCTTTCGGATAACAGACAAAGCCGGTGGGAAAAGGGAACCATCAGTGGATATTTAAGTTCATGATTTGGTTTTCATTTGCTTGGGGTTTACGACCACTTTTAGCCAGACAATTAAATAAAATAGAGAAAGAGAATGCCCATATAGGCCAATTCACCGTCTAAGAAGATGACATTTTCTAATCTCTATTCACTCTAAAAAGAAAAATTATTTTATAATTTTTGGGCATAATTAATACATATATTTTTTTAAAAATATATAATTATTTTAAACAAACTTAATTCTTTTTTTTTTTTGAAAACACAACAAAATACGCTTTGTCTGATATATCGTGGGGACTGACTTACAACTAATAGCATGCATGTGCTACCATGAACACAAGCCAAAGTCAAAAAATAGGAAGTGCAAGTAGACATAGAGTTACACAGGAGTCCCCGACACCACATTGGCAATTGCCAATTTTTGTCATGAAGAATGTTAGTCACCGACACAGATATGTTATCTTATATTTATGTAATTTTTATTTTTTAGGTCAGTTTGATATAGGATGAAAAAAATCATAAATAAGATTTATATATATAATTATATAAAAAAGTAATCCCTAAAATTTTTTCCTCTATTTTTATCTTTACCAAACTCTCCCCTAATTATAATGGTTATCACTTTAGCTATACTCTAATTTTACTACTTATCCAGATATATAAAAGACATCCGACAGACATTAGTAGATGTCCAGGGAGCATTTTTTGCCTCCATGACCACTTACTTTATATTTTTCAAACGTGCATGGCCACTTAATTTTGCATGCAGTAAAATTAGATTGCTGTGATAAATGAAAGTCTAACATAAATATGTCACCCTTTAATATATGAAGCCTTATATAAGCTTCCAATCCCAGAGCAGCGCGGTCGGTTTGTGTCATAAGTTGCCATTAACTATAGGGTCAAAACTTTGAATCTGTTCTATTTTTTTTTTTTTTTTGACGTCTTTGATTCCGTTCTTTAAAAATAATGTATGAGTATTTTTTTAACTGGACTACATACTCTTAACTCTTGATTTATCAAGGATATCTCCCTCCCTATTATCAAGAAGAAAACTAATCTCTTTTGGTATAATTAGACTTTCCTTCTCCATTGGCATTCTCTCCAAAAATTGGACCAAAGTTTTTCTTGAGATAATAATGTGCCTCTACCACTATACTAACACCCTTGTTGATAGACTCTTAGCTCTTGAATTACTTATCTTAGATAAAAACATGCATATTATTACTTGATTTGAGAAATAAATGACAAAAACATAATGAGCCGGACAAATATAAGGAGCTGGACTAAGTTTCGTCCAATATGATATGTCCCAGCTTGCCACACCTTTTATACTATGCACCTCAATCAATATTTCAAGTGTTTGGGTATGCTTGTATATACTATAATCGTATTATAACATAAGATATAATAATTTCAAAGTTCTAAAATTCTGAATAATTTTAATTATCATATCAATCACAAACTTCTGTAAAGTGTAAAATATTTATTTAACACCAACTACGTACTGTCCAATATGAATAAAAAATTTCTTGCTAGTAATTGTTGGAATCAAGTTGAAACTACACTCTCATAGTTCCTCCATCCATATTTCTACAATAATTCATAGTTATACTAAATGTATATGCGACTGATTGATATTGTACTTCTTTGACGAGGTTTTAATTTATAAAAAATCAAATACATGAAGTTCGCTTCAAGTCACGATTTTCTTTCATAAGATTGATTAGCGATATATATGCTGTTAATTTATTCACATACCGAAAACCAGTGAAACCGGCACAAATTCAAGAGATCAGGAATTTTAATTTTTAAGTTCCTTTTTTTTGCCCTATATTAATTATTGCCATCTTAAAGCAAGGAAAAAGTTGCAACCAGATCAACCAAAACCACGAGGCGATGGGCATGTGTATTATACGAAAACTTGTACATCCCAAGTTTATGAAAAACGAAGAAGTCATATTGTTATATACATCTTAATAATTAAAATTAGGAGAATTGTTAACTATTTCTAAAGCAAGAAAATAATTATTCTCTGAGTCAATATGTGACACCTCAATTATATTATTTAAAGTGCTATTGAAATAAAAAAAATAATGTATAATAACTCACATAACAGAAGTGTCACACATTAAATAATTAAAAATAATAGTATTTTTTTCAAATCCAAGAGTTTCTTAAAATAAATTAGACGTAGGAATTCTATCTGTAGCATAGGAAAGTAGTTAATCCGTGAAAACAAACAATATGTGCACAAAAACGGTTCCAGACTTTCAGCTCCGTGAATAACAAAAGCAATAACCGAACAACATATAAATATAAAGTTTGTGTCAACCACCCTAACTGATTTAAGTAATTCATCACTTGTTTTGGTTAAATACAATCTCGAGTTCAAATCTTTTAGAGGGAAAAAAAAATTAATATTAAAAAAACTTTTGCCGTAGAAAAGCAAACTCGAGTTAAATTAATTAAAATAAATCAATTTGAGATATTGGTAGTTTAGATAAAAAAAATAAAAGCTATGTGCATACCTTGACGAAAACCAAGGGACAGAAGCCAAGGTCAGGGCCAAGCACGTGATCATGGACAAGGTCATCAACGGAGTACCCCTTTTGGTTGAGCCATTCCTCAAGGGTCTTGTCACAGTGGGACTCAGCTATGCGCACCCCAGCGTCGTTGCACTTTATGAAGGGTCGACCCGCTTCGGACCTTCGGATCCGACCCGAGAGGTGCGAGTACGGGTCCAAGAGTGGGAACATGGGTTTCTTCAAGTCCTGTGTTGTAAGCCCTTGTGCTGCTTCCGGGCCAAAGAAACTAACGGTTCTTATGTAGTGAAGCTTCATGAGAAGGTCCATGCAGCTGAGGTGGTACGCACCATTTTCGTCGCCGCGCGGCGTGGCAGGAACCACCGTTGAGATCCTAGAGCTTAGAGGTGGGTCTTCTTCCATGTTGGGTAATGAACCCATCACCAAGAGGAAGAAGGAGAGATGTGTGTGTTTTACGTAATATATAGTATATGGATGATGGCTCTTATGAAAAATTGGTTTGGAAGGGCAGTGTTTCCTTCTATTTATAAGGAAGCATCATGATGGTAAGAGAAAGGGGTGATGGATGTGTTATATTTGGAATGGAGAATCAAAATGGGAAGTGTGAAGTTTTAGGTAAATTTCTCTTTGTCTGGGGGTTTATATTAAAAAAATAGGTGAGGAGAAAAGAGAGACTTTTTATTTTTGGTACTTTGAAACTTTTGCATGCTATTCTAAAAGACTATTTGTATTCATTTTTTAGAATATTTTCTAATTTCCTCGATATTAAAATAAGATTGAACATTAGTATTAACAAAAAAAAAAATGATTGAGCATAGAAAATAAAATAAAATAATAACTCCATAGTTAATTTATTTCCTTTTCTTCTCGTGGTTCTTATTTTTTCCCCCCTTTTTTTCAACTCTTGAAAGTACCAAACATATAGTCTAAATCCTTGGCAAATAAAATGGAAGAGAAAGCATAAAAGGACATTGGGTAGAACAATTTATAAAAGAAGCGTTAAGGCTGTATTGATATAAATCTAATGATCAAAAAATGATATATGATTTTTTTTTCTGTTTTCCGAACTTTTGTTTGTGTAGTAGTATTTAGAAAAAAAAAATCAGCTTTTTTTTTATTTTCAATTTAGTAATTGGAGAAAAAATTGGTATCTTTTATCAATAAAATTAAAAGGTAATTATTTAGTCATCTGCAAATAAGTGTTAATAGATAAGTGATCCAACATAACTTAAAATTATAGTAACATAAGATCAAGAGCATATATTTAAAGAGTAAAGTATTAGTGCACCTTTAAGAAAACTGTCATATACTAATATTTCTTCCGTTTAACGATTTGATTCTTAATTTTGAATACTCCTACTTCAACTAAATTAAACATTAATTATTCACATGTACAATACAAAAAATACTTCAGTTGTCCACTTTTTAGCTGTTGTTTGAGCCTATTTTTTTTCCTGTGAAGGCTTAACTTTTTTTTACGGTATATAAAAGTTTAGATTAAAGAAAAAATTCATTACAATGCTAGGTCACTTCATGCTTTTGCGCTCATTGATTACCTAAGATCACTTACTAACGAAGAAACTCGGGAATTAAACCCAAATCATAATAATAGACAAGACTTAACTTTTACATATAAATATTATTTTGGTCTCTATAATTAATACCAAATTTTGGTTTTGGTCCTTATAATGTTTTTCTTTTGGCTCAAGTCCTATAATTTTCTTCCATTTGAGTTTTGATTGTTAAGGGACCAAAATCAAAATAAATTGAACTATAGGACCCATCCTTTATGAATAACAACCAATCTTTTATAAAAAATAGTATTACGGACTAAAAGTCAAAAGAGTAAAAACTATAAGGACCAATTTAATTTTAAGGACCAAAAGCTAAATTTTTGACACTATAAAAATTAAAATGTGAAAAAAAAAATTATAGAGACTGAAATCAAAACCAGTAGAAACTATATAAAGACCAAAAGCTTATGTGTACCCCAAAAAAAACAAAAGACCAAAAGCTTATTTAGACCTAACTTTTACTCTACAGACACACACACACGCATGCATTAATTAGGTTGGGTGAATGTCAATGTTATAAGGGGAAAATCATGGCCGGAATATATTAACGATGATTTTTTTGGAATTAAATATATGTAGACGAAGTCAATCGATTACTACCCAAGAGAAATGCGCGAAATTATCGTTAAATGAAAAAACAATGGAGAATCTTTCATAAAATTTCGTATAATACACCATATGATTTTATGGACATATAAACACTTTAATTTTTAGTATTATTGTGGCTGTGTCTACCGGCTACACTGAATCTCGTATCGTTTCTACGTTCAATGTACGACTTTCCACGCATTTGGAGTTGTCCCGTTGGAGACCATTATTGAAAGATTTGACTACTACTAACTGCATGAAAATGAAACACCCTTGAAGGAGCTACACCCACACGTACATGCAAATCATTATTGAATGACTTCCTTCCCCTCCTCCACCTACCCAAATAAGAGAATTAAATCGATATTTATTAAAAGAATTATGCATATTTGCTAAAAAAATGTCAAATACGATAAAAGATAAATAAATTATTATAAAAAATTGTCACATAGTTAATGCTCTGTTGATTATGTTAAATAAATTAGGTGGAGTACTTATGATAAAATTAATAATTGATGATTATATAACAACGAATCCTAAATAAGAAATATTGTAGTGAATTTACCTTGTGGAATCTGTATCATCAGCTCTTTCTCATCCATCATTGGATGTGGTGTGAACTCTACTTAGATTAGACATACACCCCATCCAATAGTGGATGAGTAGTGAATTGACACAATATCCCATTAAAAATGAGCCCCTCTATCATTTCTCATCCTAAATATATGTATGGATGTATATCACAGCACTGCAGCTCCTCAACAACAAGAAGAAAATGTAAGACTAATAATCATTTCGGATTTTGATGTGAAATTTAAGGAGTTCCCAGCAGAGCAAAGTGACATTTCAAGATAACATTTTTTTTATGGATTTAATTATGGTAGTTCGGAGTTAGTACTAATTATTTGACAAGCCAGAAAAGTTGAGTATTTGTTAAGTCATACCTATTTTGATGTGCCATGGAGGGCCCGAGGGTGAAACTACATGAAATTTCTAGCCATTAAATATATAAATTTAAATTAGATGTTAAGTTAATATTAATTAACAAAAATGTGTCAAGCTGCAATTCGAGTTGATATGTAGTATCAAGCAAGATTCTTCCCCATTTTTCAATTTCTTTTGCTTGATCTAGGACAATAATTTTTGGAAAATGATATTTGGCACGAAAAGTGTGCGCACGAAGATTGACGAAAACGGTTTCAGCCCTTTTATCTTCCCATTTACCCTTTCCTGATTTAATAAATGCAATCAAGACCAACTGCTAGCCCTTTAAGCCTCGTCGCCTGGTTCTATATATACTATAGTACTACTTTTATATAGTTCCTTCTTTTTTAATAATGTTCTTATCTATTATACTCTTTTATATGTGTAATTTCGGATATCATACGAACCACCTGCACTAGGACCGCTAAATATATTTAAGAATGAAAATGAGACTTATCAGACTAACCACTAGCGCCCTTGAGAAATTATTATGTGCGGTTATGTTGATCCAAGTAGCATTGTACACTATTTAATGATAAAGTGATATTTAAATTTTATTTAATAATAAGATTATTATTAACTTATATTTTTATTTAAAATATTATTTTATTATTGGATAGAGTATAATTCTACCTAATACTCTATGAACATCCCATGATTTCTTGGCATTTTCTTTCATCTAGAAGCACATTGAAGGAGGAGCCAGGGACCTAGAGTCCCTTCACTTGTCAAATTTTTTAAAATACAAAGGTCTAAATTATCACTATCTAGGTCATAGATCCTGATTAATCTATTTTTAATTGGTGAGTCTATTTTAAGAATAAAATTCTTTCAATATTAAATTTTTCAATTTACAATACTCAATTTTAAAGTCTTACTCAAAAAGATTAAATATCAAATTATTTAAACTAACTAAATATTAATAAATCTAAACATATAAAATAATTCCTACATTTATTCTTTTTCTAAATTATTAATATCTAAAATTTATTAAATTTCAAATAATTTGGTTGGGCTACATCAGTCTCTTATGGAAGTGTTGACATTAAAAAATTAGCCGATATTGATTGACAAATACGAGCACTAGCCAAGGAGAGTAAGTTAAACAGTGAAGTAGCCAATAGTTGGGATGTTTGAAATAGTTGATAACCAAAGATATTGGGCCTTGGCTTGGTCGTGGATATTGGGCCTAATAATAGGCTGCCACATATAAGTCACGAGACGACATTGAGCCTTCTAAACCTTGTTTGAAGCAATGGCCAGTCTACTGACTCTTCATTCAATCTTGTAAGATTGAGTGGACTTTGAACTACACAGGATCATATTCTGATATGTCATTTTTATCTATTAAAATTCTTTTGTCCTTCGAGGGATTGTGGAGCTAAATATTTCCTCCTTTATGATGTTGACAAACGAAGTTTAAAAACTAAGGCGAAATAATAACAATATATGCGAGTGACATATATTAGAACTTTGATAGAATAAACATATGAACACAGTATATAAGCTCATGTTTCTAATTCTAGCGAATTCAGTTTCTGATTATATTCATTAGAGCATCTTTCTAGTTAATATAGGTTAATATATGTTCTGCGATCGTTTAAATAAGCACTATACATGTATATCAGAGCTTGTTTGTAATAGCATATGCTACAGATCAGATATAAAAAACATAACAAGTTACCAGAAACTTGTTATCAGAGCTTATAAGAAAGATAAAAATACATATCAGAGCAAAAAAGCATAAAAAAATATTACGAAGATGTCAAAGCATAAGGAAGTAGTAAGCAATGAGCATATTTTATATATTATATAATTCAAAACATATAAAAAAAAGCAATACAAGAAAAAGATAATGCCAATGCCATGCATGTAATCCTAAGCTAAGCTCCCCCTAAGTTTTAGTTACCTATGTCTCCCCCTTTTTGTCATCAGCAAAAGATTTTAGGCAGAAGAGGAAATAGGGCATCATGAAACATACTCAGAAGGTTCAATTCCTTCTGCTCTTGAAGTGTTCATTATCCTACTTTGAGGAAGGCAAGCTTTTCCATCATGAATCTCTGGTTCTCAAGATGGCATTTAATTGATTCTCATAACAGTTATTTGAATATCTAAGACTTAGTTTAGTGATATTCTCTGAAGGGGTGCTTTAGCTTATAAAGAGCATAATCCAATTTTTTTTTTGTTTGGTAAATCAAAAAATTAGGTATTTTTGCTCCTAACTTTTAAAAGATAGGGGGTGCTATTGAGAGCTCTCATGAGATATTTTTTAGAATTGGCTTGTGTTATCTAAAATTTAAAAGACTAATATAACCTTACTCTCATTAATGATATTAAAAGTAGAAATTATTCTCTTTAGTATTTTTATTTATTATAGTCATTTTAGATTTTAAGAGTAACTTTATTAAATATTACTTTTGTGACTTCTGCTTATTGAGAGCAACTTTTAAATTATTTTACCAAATGGTACTATTATGACTTTTTGAGATTAACTTATAGAGAGCTTAGCAGCTCTCAAAAAGCCATAATAATGCCAAAACAAACCTAAATCTTGCTCATTATTTGTCTTCTGCTTTGAGTATTTCTGCTTTGCTGCTGCTGTTATTGGTGTTATTGTTATTGCCAAGATTTGAGGAACTTAATTTCTTTAGCAAGATTTTTGAGTTTAATTTTGAGTGGGTTGTTGAAGTCATCCTTCTAGTGGTTTTCTTAGCTGCTACATTGCCTTCAGAAGGACATCTGAAGAGATGAAACAACTTCAGATCAAATTTTTCTTCAATATGCCTCTTCACAAGAGATAAAGAACTTTACAGGGCTAAACTTGAAAATACTAGTCCTTAGTACCCCCTTTACTTCTTCCCCTTCTTTGTCGCCGCCTTCTTTGTAGCCGACTTTATACCTTTCACCTTAACACTCTTTGTCAAAGCTTTCTTCATGTGCACAACCTCTTTTGGTGCCGGTTTAAGATTAGGAAGGTGTTGTAGACCTCATTAGTGAAGACAATGTCAAACCAAAGGTAGAAGGAGAAGGCAATAGTGGTCTGGCAAACCTTATGGAGATCCATGAAGATTTGTTGGTAGCAATGGATTTAGTGAGAAAAATGATTAAGGACTAATAAAGAAATATAGTCTATTGAAGGGTTTGAGAGTGGAAAAAAAAAAAGACTTACTATAAGGCTGGGGCTAAATACACACTCTATATGACTTGGGACACACCATTTATTCACCACCTTGTATGGCTAAATACATATATAGGGTGTGTCCCCAACCGTATAGGGTGTGTATTTAGCCTCACCCATACTATAAATATTAATTATACTATAAATATCAATGACCTATAAGAATAATTAAAGTCAAAAGTGGGGCATAGAAATCCTTAGATCTTTCCTATTAACTCTTGGACAGTTAAAGTATTTGGTAGTAGCCATCAACTATTTAACTAAATGGATTGAGGCTGAGCCTACCATCACAATGGAGAAGGTGAGAAAATTTGTGTGAAAAAGAATAATCTGCACATATGGAGTGTCTCGCCATTTAGTCAACGACAATGGAACATAGTTTACAGACTGGAGACTTGAAGACTTTTACAAAGAACTCAGATTGTTCAGCTACTTTCATTAGCAGAAACCCCGCAAACCAATGAGTTGGCAGAAGCTGCCAACAAGCTCATTTTAATAAGGTTGAAGAAAAGGTTGGAATAAGCCAAGGGCTTGTGAGCTAATGAGTTGCTTGCTATGCTATAGGCTTATCACATTATGCCCCATTCGTTGACCGCAGGAAACACCATGTAGATAGGTGTATGGATTGGATGCTATGAACACCATTGAGCTATCAAAACCAAGTCCAAGGACAATAACCATGACCAAGGAATCCAACGAGCTTGCTTAGAGAGCTAGCTAGGCTTGATCAAGGAAAATAGGGAGAAAGTCAGAATAAAAGACGAAGCCATTAAATAGCAAATGGAGAGAAAATACAACAAGAAGGTGAATTCACAAGAGTTCGAGGAAAGAGACTTGGTCTTGAGAAAAATAAACTTCAAAAGAAGCCCCAAGGAGAAGGAAAGCTAGTATCGAACTGCAAAAGACCTTATCGAGTCATCTAGAAAATAAGGAAAAGAGTCTACAAAATAGCCGAGTTAGGAGGAAGAAATCTACCGAGGACATAGAATATGTCCTCCCTTCGAAGATATTTTAGCTGAAGTAGGAATCCTTAAACTATGTCAGTGGGTGCATTTTTTCCCTTTTATGTATTTGTTCCCACAAGGGTTTTTATACATAAGAGGTTTTAATGAGGCATGACCTACATAGACCAAGCATGTGTAAGCCTAGTGGTAGGAATATAAGTAAGCATTTTACATAAGCTCACTGTTGTAAACTTTTTAATTCAATAAAGTTTATTCAAATTATTTGGATTCTTTACTCTTATACGGTGCAAGAACTTTTCGGAAACAAAGGAATAAAAATAAGTCTAGAAAATGACTTAAAAAGGAACTTCTTATTTGTAGGCGAGGGCCTCTCGAAAATTAAAATGGAAAAATAAGTCCAGAGAAGGACTTAAAAAGGAACAACTTGTTTATAGGCGAGGACCTCTTGGAAAGTAAAATGAAATAAAAATAAGTCCAGAGAAAGACTTAAAGAAAAACTCCTCCCTTGTAGGTAGGACCTCTTGGAAATCAAATAGCCTTATCTATAGGTTTAGGCCTTATACAATCCGAGAAAAAGATTGGAGAAGGGAATAATTTTATTAACCAGTGAATATGAAAGTCTTACACATGTGAAAGGGAATCTAAAGTTATTAAATTAAGCACAAGAATCGTTCTCTCGAAATTTGAAAGGTTAAGCGAAATTAAACACAGGAAAGGAAATATGTCGAAAATCAAACATGGAAAATAACCCGAAAATAAAAGCACATTTGGAACTACCAACTAGTTGAGGTTAATTTGGAAGGACTATGGAATAAAACTTAAAGAAAGGAAAAAAAATGTGCAGAACAAAAATCCAAAATATATAAGAAAAGGAAAGGGCGGCAGGAGATGAATCATCTTCTTCTCCTCTGGCAACTGGATCTTCAGAGGTCCTCATCTGGTCACTAGCCTCAACCTTGGTCGCATTAGTACTTGGGAGGGGCTTGTCAACCCATTGCCCATCTCAAATCTCCTTGAAATAGTGTAGGAAAAGATATCAAAGTTAGTATAGAGGAATTTGACTTGGTTTATAGCCTCATCGAATCCTTCTATGTACTGCTCAACCACCTTTTCCTTAAGGCTCTCAGCTTCCCTCGTTTTGGCAATGAGTGCCTTTTTCAACATGGCCATCTTAGCAGAATGAGACTCTTCCTGCTCCTGAGCCTTCGCCTTCAGAGAAGCGACCTTGTCTTGGAGAAATTTCTCCATGACAACCCACCCTTTCTCCTTGGCTATGCACTTGTCTTTGGCCTTCTTCCATTGGCCTCCAAGGAATAAACGTCCTTTGAATAAGCCTCCCTTTGCTTGGAAAGCTCTTTTTTCTGCTCGATAATGGCCTTCCCGTCGGAATGCTCTCTCAACTCCAGATGGCAAGCTATTGTGCAGAAGTGTAAGCTTCCGCCTGGATCCATTTGAACATGCATGTAGCTCCCCCGGCCTTGGACATGTTATAATCAAAGTCTGACTTGAGGAGCTTGTCCTCCTTTTGATGCACTAGAAAGCCGGGACACCAAAGAAAGAAAGGGGAGTATTGGACAAGAAGTCATTAAAGAAATGGGAGTCCTCAAAAGAAACAAACAGACCCTTTTTCAACCGGGAAAGTGTCTCTGCTATAGGAAGAGGAATGGACTGCCGCTGGGATGTCGCCTCCAAGTCGACAAGGCTGTCTCCAAGCTATCCCTAGTAGGTTTGGAACTTGCCCTATAGACACCACCCAAGGCAGCCTGTGCTCGACGGTGACTAAGGGCAGCCTGAAGGGAATCCTTTAATAGCTTAGGAGTTATTTCTCTATAAAAAACCAAGGGAACAATGTTAAGAAAAATAGTCATAATAAAGGGTAAGAAAGGAAAAACTATGAGGAACTTATTGAGGTGTTTGAGCATCTCGGCCGTCTCAGTGACTTACTTCAATAGAATAGTGCAAGAGACCACTCTCTTTTTGCTCGTCAAGTGCTCGGAGAGGAAATCGAGTACAATTTGGTTATAGGCAAGGAGGTTGTGGTAGTTGACACTCAAGACCCTTTTTGAAAACCTATTCCAATACATGGGAAACTTAGCATGACCTTTCTTGTCCAAGAAAAAGGGGAACTCATGCTAGAAGCCCAAGACTTTAAAAAACTGAGAAAATAAACCCATTTTCACTCCTTAATGTTTAGAGTGGTGCTTAGAAATTCCATCAAGATCTTAAAAGATCATATGAATGCCCAGTTGTTAGGATGGAGTTGGGTAGGAGCTATATTTATAAAATTGAGACACTTGACCTCAAAATTGCAAAATAGAAGCCTAAGACCTAAGGTGGTAAAAAAAAATATCATATACAAAAAAGAAATTCGATGCCCAATCATCGGAAGGCTTATTTACATGGTAAAATCGATCACTGGGCCTTTAGGGCAAGCATACTACAAAATACTCCTTCCCAGAGCGAGTTATTCTACAGTCCTAAGAAAATGATCTAGGATGCTTTGGTTGGTATATAGGGAATAAGCTACCTTATTGAATACCCAACAATGGAAGTCTAACTTCCCTTTCTTCTTAGAGAAATCCCTAACGCTTTTAGCACTTTCTTGGAGGTCTTTTCCCATCTTTAATAACAAAGGAATCGAGGGCTCAAAACAACCTCTAAAAACATGAAAATAGGGAGAAAAAAACAGTGAATAGAGGAAGAAGAAAGAGAAGCCAATCGTTTGCTACTCTAAGATTTCAACGGAAAATTGCAGAAAACTTAAAGAATAAAAGAAAGGGAGAGAAAGAAAGAATGAAATACTTACTCGAGAGTTTCTAGAGAAGAAGGAAGCAGGTTGAAATGCTGGGACTAGAGTAAACCTAGCGGAGAAGGCAATGGAAAATGGCAAAAAGCAATAAAAATTGGGAGAAAAATGAGGATAAGAGAAATTGGAATTTGAAGAAATGTGCCAATGAATTGGTAAGAAATGAAGAGG
This sequence comes from Pterocarpus macrocarpus, assembly GCA_031439585.1. Lineage (NCBI taxonomy): Eukaryota > Viridiplantae > Streptophyta > Magnoliopsida > Fabales > Fabaceae > Pterocarpus > Pterocarpus macrocarpus. Next base: position 13,963,656 of record CM062514.1, read on the forward strand.
AATGAAGTAATGAGTTTTAAATCCACTCACAGGGGAAAAAAATCCAATGGCTCATAGAGTTTCCCACCATTAAGAACAAATCCCAATCGTTTGAGGAATCAATGCTTGGGGATTTGATCCAATGACTAGAATTCAAAGTAGGTATTGTAATAATAATTGCACAATAATGATGTGATAGTGGGGGCTCCATAGCATACCATGTGTCCACGCACATTTTTCCATAGCCCCCAAGGGAGTTAAAACATTTCCAGAACATTGTCAATGATATAAGCTCAAAAAGGAAGCTGGAAGGCTTAAAGGATTTGGATTATAAGCTCAGACCGTTATTGATAATAATAATCGAGTTTGGGGGCTGTAGACTGAACGAATTTATTAGGCCATAGAGCTCAGCCCAAAAGGAGTTTGGCAAGGGCTTTCTATAAGGATTCTTCCTTGACGGAACTCAAATTAAGTCAACACCCAAAAATAGCTAACCCGTTAAGAGTAGTTATCGAGCATAGGAGAATCTCACAAGAATAGGAGATATGGAATCATTAAGGAATAAGGAAATATGAATTTGGACTTGGATATAAGAGGGGAGCTCGGAGGAGTCAAAAGTAAGTAATTGATCCTTTTTCACTTATATCCAAGTAGAACGAAGTTTTGACTTAAGCGTCGGAGTTTCTTGCAGGTCTTCCACTTGAAGGAGTGAACGAGAGCTCAAATTTGCAGAGGATAATGCCTAACGATCTTAGGAACATGTTAGAACACCACCTCAACTAATCTCTTTGTGGGTGTTTATCTTTTACTATTGTTGAAGTGATTTATTAACTCTCTTTGTGTGTGCGTGTGTGTGTATGAAAACTATTATGAAATGAAAAGAATAATAGAAACTTTGTTTGAAAGTAATTGTCTTATAGAGCATCTCCAATGGTTGTAAAATTGTTCTCAAATTCCAGTTGGATCCAATAAGTGAAACTATTCATTTTTGCTCGCCTATTGGAGTGAAGGTAATTAAATTTGGGACCGGTCCTAAGTTAGAGGGACCTAAGAGCATCTTTAATGGGAATAGGGGGAGTCCCAATTTTGGGTGTCCATTGGAGTGCTTCAACAAGTTGGGATCCAAGTTGTGCATCATGAGAACATTCATGTGAGAATAAAGTTGATCCCTTTCATTTAGCGGCTTGGATTAGTATTTGCAACTTGCCAAAAAAATTCAATCCGCCCTGCCTAACCCGTAGGTTGAGGTAGATTTGGCTCGTGGGCTAGGCTTTTTTATTTTTCAAAATTGAGAATTTTGGACATAAGAATATGGACCCAAGAAAAATATTAGTTCTCTTTTTATATTGTTGCACAAATTGATAGCTCAGTCTCTTAAATTCAAAACTTAGAACGTAAATTACTTAACATTTTAATCACTATTTTTCTTAATTTCCTAACTTGTATTGGAGTGCAAAAAGATTCTAATAAATATCTTAAAGTTGCTTGTTATAAAAATGAATTAAATAAAAAGCTTTATTAATAATTACTTTAGAAGTTCTGGTTAAATTAAAAAAGAAACTAAACAAAGGGTATAATTTTTCATTTAGGCTTTTTTTTTTTCCATTTATACCCAACGATGCTAACATGATAATTGGAGCTGGCTCTTGATAGAGTAAAATTTTAGCTCTTGCTTAGGAGAAAAGTATCTTACTGTTATTTTTTAACTAATGTTGTGAATAGACATTGATTAACAAAAATCTTCAATTGATTTATATCATTAACCTATTGTATTTGAATTTGGATGTACATTATGTAATTTAAATTTTTTAGGTAAACAATTGTTTAAAACATCAAAACAAACTTTTATTTTTTAAATTTTTGGCAAGTTAACCTATCAAAAGATGGGCTGGTTTGGCCATGTCAACTCATATTATTAAAGTGGATGGCCTACTGTACCCCATTTTGGATACGTTTGGGGTGGGTTGATTTGTCTTGCTATCTCTATTTCCATCGTACAGAAGAGTTTCAATTTTTATAACACATTAATTAGGTGATGCTGATATGATAAAGAGTTGGATTAAAATTGGGATCCAAATAAGACATCCAATAGAGATGCTCTTAAGGAAATGACAATAGGATTAAGAAGACATTTAATACTCTTAATTTTTTTAAAAAGTAACTTAAAAAATTAAATTATTCTTTGACTAATTAAAAAAGAAAAAATTATGATATGTTAATGGAGAAAATGATGAGAGAGAAATAATTCTAATTAATAAAGAAAAAGATAAAATTGATATAAAATAGTTAATTTTACTTGAAATTTTAAAATGATATATAATATGAAACAAAAATTTTTTTAAGATAAAAATTATTTTGAAATGGAAAGAGTAATTAATAAAAGAATTTAAGCTTTTTTGTTTTTTCACAAAAGTAGGGGAGAATAAATAGGTGTCAAACACATAATATTTCAAACTTAATAAAACATATAGAGAAAAATCATTAGGATAGATTCAATTGCTGAAAGAATAATTTAAGTTTAATATATTTAATATAATATAAAAATATTTTATTAAAATATTTAATTATATATTATTATATTAATAAAAATATTTAATTCTCGTAATAAGGATAATAATATAAAATTTCTTTTACATGCCAGTTTATCAAAATTATTCTTTTAATAAAATAGGAGAGAGAATAAAGTTAGGGGATTGGCAAGATTTGTAAAGTCCACGAGTGAACCCAAAGTTAAGAGGTCCAGTATAACGCACCCTTATTAATGCATAAATTTTGCATTTTCATGCCGGTGTGCACACGCACTCTCTCTCTCTCTCTCTCACTCACTCTCACACACTCTCACTCTCTCTCTCTCTTTTCGCATTAGACGAGTAATGCTATGCTTCAGAGTCTGAGATGAAACAAACCGTACATTGTGGTTTGCGGAGAATCATGAGCGAAGAAGACAAGACTTGTAATTTTACGGGAGCCAGCTCGGGCTATTCAGGTTCGTTTTGTTCCCTTTTTTTTTTTATTCCTTTCTGGGGTTTACTTTTTTTTTTTTTGGTCTTTTTCTTTAACATATAAAATAACATGACTTTGATCGTTTTTTTGAATTTGCGTTCTCTTGTATACCCCTTTATTTGGTCGAGGGTGTTGTTCTGTTCACAATGTAGGTTATGTAAATTTCTCTTCTTTGTTGTTCTTTGCATTCTCGGTTTTCTGGGTTATTATTATTATTTTTGGCACTGCTTTAATACTTTGTTTAGTTTGGTGATTTTATTTACCCGTCTCCATCACACAAACACGAAACACCAACCGAAAAAGGAAGGGGGGAAAAAAAAAAACAGAACTTGTCATTAGAAATTTTGTGGTTTTCTTTTTTGTAAAATAATAATAATAATATTAAAAAAAAATCACTTACCGGCTTTTGGTTCTGTGGCTTGGTCATTTGCTAGCGTGCGATATAGAAGGCTTCATTATGGATCAATCCGTGTGATCGGCCGGGTGCTGGTGCAAGCATTACTGTGTGGGTCTGGGCATTATCCACTGCTACAGACATTACTTGAAAGTTTTGGAACTTGTAATTTGAATTGTGAAATTGATAATGCAACTGATATAGGGTTGTCCAGAAGAATTTCAGTCTTTTGACTTAAAACATTTTCTTAATAAGATTACAGAATTTCATCTTAAGTAGTTTGGTCTTGTGAGAAAATGCCCACAGAAGCCCCAGTAAAAAGAGTACTTCAGATGGAGGATATCCAAATAGTTAGAGGTAGGAGACTAAGAATAATTATAGGTGAAACCATTAAGAAAAGCTTAAATTTGAATTGCTTCTTTGTAGACTTGATTTATGATACGATACAATGGTGTCGTTTGATTTATGTAGCCAACCCTACTTAGTGGAAAAAGGATTGGTTCTTGTAGTTGTTGTATGGTTATTGTGCTGTGACAGCTGCTACTCTGCTATGCCTGTATTTGAGGATTAGTCCTACAGCACCTTCTTCACTTCTAAATGGAAGAGATTATAAATTATAAATTTTATAACGATGGGTTGTTGCGGTGCCCTGCTTGTAATGAGAAAAATTAGGAATTAGGAAAGATAAATGAAGTGTGTTTGGCTAGATTACTAGATCTACTCAAATTTGCAATAATGCATTGTGCATGGGGATTGAATTGGATGAAATTGTCTCAGGGGTTAATGTAATTGAGAATCTTATGATTCTTGATATTCAGGATGACATTTAGTGAGGGGCTTGAGTTTTTTACAGTCTATTGTTGTCTTTTTAAGAAATTTATCCTTGAATTAAAGCTAATACATAGTTTGACGGTTTATTTCTTTTCTGGCCTGCAGCTGCAGCACATACTCATAAATACGTGCAGATTTTGTCATCTTCATTTTTTATTATAAATAAAAGTTGTTCTATATTAAGGCATCTTTTTAATAGATATTTTTGGCAGATGATGAATTGAGTGTTTAATTTGCTGGAGGACAGCAATGGACATTGTAATTTTATTTACAGCTTTCCATTTAGCTATGTTGAACTTCATTTATATGCATTTGGGAGATAAAGAAGTTCAACTAAGAATGCTGTTCATATTTCAATACAGGTTTTCTTCTTGACCCTGCAAAATGTAGCATGCTGAATTTGCAAGAGAAACAAAGACTAGTCCATGAGATTGCTCAACAGTCAAAAGATGCCCCAAATATACTTCGTTCCTTTACACGCAGGGAACTTCTAGAAATAATCTGTGCTGAATTAGGTAAAGAGAGGAAGTACACAGGATATACCAAGAATCAAATGATAGAACATCTTCTTAAGATAATTTCTAAGAATTCCAAGTTGCTCGTCATCCAAAATACTCTTGACCATTCTCCTGCCAAAAGTTGTATTGGATCTAAAAGGAAAAAAGGACCTCCATCTCAAGACTTACATCGTGCTTCTCCAGGGAATGGTAGAGAGGAAAAAGTGAAAATCTTATTGTGTCGGAATGTTGCATGCAAAGCTACATTGAATCCAGAAGATTCTTTTTGCAAGAGATGTTCTTGTTGTATTTGTCATTGTTATGATGATAACAAGGATCCTAGTTTGTGGTTGACCTGCATTTCTGATCTTCCCAATGAGGAGTCATGTGGAATGTCATGCCATTTGCAATGTGCTTTGAGTAATAAAATGTCTGGCATTTTGAAGAGCAGTTGTGGTGTAAAGTTGGATGGAAGTTTCTCTTGTGTTTATTGTGGAAAAATTAACAAATTGATGAGGTAAGTAGGTGATATTCTATCTTTTTACACCCATACACAAGTAAAATATGCATAGTTACATGTATTTATACATTCATACATGTATAAACACACACAGAAATTCCATTAATTACTTCTTGTCTGTTCATGTGTTAATGGGAAAACTTGTGTACAAAGGAAGTGTTACTGCAAGAGTCATCTTGTTGCTCTGCTGCAGTTTGAGGCTTCTTGTGTAACATTCACTTGGTAAGCAACCCCACATAAATAGCTGATAGCATTTGTGCACCTGTGTACATGCATGTCGACTGTGACCAAGCAGTGTAGTCTGAAATACCTGTGTGAATGTGGACAGTCATTACTATTTGCGATCAACCATAAAATGAATTTAATTGCTACATAGAGTTGGCTGCTAGTTAGATAAGATCTTAAGATTGCATGGATTACTTTGAGCATAAACCAACTTGCTAACCAAATATTAACTCATTTTAACTATAATTATAATACACTGACACATACATGTATTTCATCTGCCACACCCTCTCCCTGGCCCAACCTATATGGGAGAAAAAAAAAGTTTAGAATGATGTACTTATGCAACTCTTCATTCGGAGTGGCATTTGACTATTTGAATGAACATTTGCATTTTACAGGACATGGCGAAAACAATTATTGGTTGCCAAAGAAGCAAGAAGAGTGGATATACTCTCTTTGCGAATAACCTTGGCTCACAGAATTCTTATTGGAACAGAAGCATACAAGGAAATACAGAAGATTGTAGAAACTGCTCTCAAGTTACTGGATAATGAAGTGGGACCTCTGGATCATGTATGTGCAAGCATGACACGGGGTATTGTGAGCAGGCTCTCTTGTGGTGCTGAGGTCCAGAAGTTGTGCTCCAATGCAATTGAATGTTTTGATTCAAAGTTTTCTGACCTCTTACGTAATTGTGTGGAAAAGAAAGAAGCACCAAGTAAGTTTTTTTTTTTTTTAAAGGTCAGCTGATTTAAAATTGCTAGGCAGAACCAGAAGTTATCCGATTTTCATTTTAATTTTAATTTAGGATAGAAAAGGGCAAATGGCCTTGATAGCTGTTATACAATATTATAGCCAATAGATACTGGGTCAGTTCTTGAAATTTTGGATCCAGAATTCATTTATAAGTATTTTATTTGAATTAGAGTACGTAACTCTCACCTGAGGGTTGACAAAGCTGCTTCAAAAATGAGAGAAATGAAATTTCGGGAAAGTAGACAGGAACTAAATAATTTTACTTTTCTTCATTTAATGCTTATAGCAGAGATAGAAATTTAAATGGATTACACCTTCCAAGATAGACATAAATTTATTGAGACAAATGAGATTGCATTCTTTCTTTAGCTTTATGTCTATATATCATGTAATGTGGGAAGACATAGAAGTAAATTAATCGAACCACCAAAATAAACAATTTTGTTTTGACTGATGTGCTTTCCTTATTTTTCAGTAGAAATAAAAAATTTACAAGATAGAATGAAAATGAGTTCTAGACTATTATCCATCCTCTGTAAGTACTATCCTAACAAAATATTATGAATAGTTTTAGTCCTTATTTTAATTTACCCTACAATATCTCCGCCTGCATTTCAAAGTGAGAAAAATATTATCAGTAGAAACAATGCTGATTTGATTATATTTTCCTGTAATAGTTAATTTTCCTTTTCAAATAACCTACATTGATATGGCATCTTGTAATTTATTTGGCAGCCTGCTCTATACGTTTTGAAGAGTGTCTTCCTACCTCAGTGGTCATTGTGCTTGAATATGAAGATAAACTTTTGAAGAACTTTCTAGGCTGCAGGCTTTGGCACCGAAAATCAACAACGGACTACCCTGAACAGCCCACCTTCATCGTTCTGAGGCCTGAGAAAAGATTCAAGTTAGAAAATCTCCATCCTTCAACCGAGTACTCTTGCAAGGCTTCCCTATTCAGCAGCATGGGGATTTTGGGTGCCGCCGAAGCTAAATGGGTAACACCTTGTGAGCCCGCAAATTCTCTTTCAAATGTTATTAGGTGTGGTGGTGATTGTTCGATGTGGTCACCTCAAAGATCCCCAGTTACAGCTATGTACAAATGTTCACATGACAAAATTAAGATAAGCGCTGAAAATCATCAGGTAGAATCTGCCAACTCTCACATAAAGTTGTCCTCTGGAGATAGCATCAGGGGCAGCTTTGAAGAGTTCCTCACCAGGCCTCCATCAGTTGGACCTTTTTCACATAAAAACTTTGTTGCGGTTTCACCCTCCACACCTTCTAAATTGAACGAAATATTGAACGAAATGAGGCAACTCAATGCTTTGACTTCTAGGAACCGCTTGAAGGAACATGATTACGAGCATTCTGTCAGGGTAGTCAAATGGTTAGAGCATCGAGGGCACATAGATGAAGTCTTCAGAATAAGATTTCTCACTTGGTTCAGCCTCAAGGCTACACAGCAGGAGAGAAGAGTGGTTAGTGCTTTTGTTGATGCATTGATTGACGACCCTGCAAGCTTAGCAGACCAGCTCATACACACTTTCTCAGATGAGATATGTTCCGAGCAAAAACCTTAGTGTGATGAGTTAAGACCATATGGCAATTAGATTACAGTAGTTATCTTCACTTTGTGGGAGTTGTAGAGGGCAGTCTCATGGATGAAGTTTTTCAATTGCTTAAGTTCATGGTCTTTACCAATTAAGTTTCGGTTATGGATTGATTGGTGGACTTAATTGTTTCATACATATTACATATCCCATTCCAAAAGTGATCCAGCTCGAGGTTTTGAAAACTGAGTCAGTTATTGAACTCAATAGCGATTAAGCTGTAGTAGTATTATACATCATAAAAATATTATTCATAAACAGAAGATAATCCGTTACATAAGCATATTAAATAAGCAGTCGCACAGCCCAATTGGTGGAGAGGCTGGTAGCCTGGTTCCATGCTACTTCACTTCTAGGTCCTCTATTGAGCCTTTGTTTACCAAACTTGGAACATTTTGTAACCAATAACAATAATTCAGGTTCCTAGTTCGAAGAAAACCGTAAATGCAATGTTCTGGTCATACTGTAAATTTTAAGAAAATTATGGTGCAAAAGTACGGCATACAGTTTTTTTTTTTTTTCACTGGTTTCGGTTTATTCTGGAAATTATTTATTAAACAGAGATTTTAAAGCATTAGTCCTTTTCACTGCAAGGGACCCCATAATGTGATCGCTCCACTGTTGAATACTATTTATTAATCAATACGAGTTCCTAATGTGATGGCTCCATTTCTGAAGCACGTAGGTTTTTTGGGAGCTGCACACCTTGCATTTCTCCTCACCGTACTTTGATATCTGTGCTAGTAAGAACAATGGGGACCCGAGATGCTTGATAACTGGTGAAAAATAATGATTTTTTGTCCATTTTTGTGTTTAAGGTTTTTCCTCAAGGTTCGTTTAATTTGAATATTTTGAACCATTAGGTGCTAATCAAAAAGAGAACATGATGTTAAGGGTTTATTTTGGTACATCAATGATAATAGGATTTGAACCTCAACTCGTACATACTATTCAAATTCTTTGTCACTCAACCACTCTAGTGGCTTGATCTTTGAAGGGGTTTAATTGATAATTGTTCTCACTTAAAATTTTGTGATGCAAGTTAGACGGCACTCAGGCATTCGAGGCTGCTTTAAGCATTGTAGCACCTACGAGTTGGCACGATTAGGTGTGCCTAAGTGTCACGAGGTGAAGGAAGAAACAAGAAAGCTTTCAGAATGCGAATGTAGCGCATAAGCGCCCGCGAAGATGCGCATAAGCGCTAGAGTGCTTAAGCGGGAAGAATCTAGTGATGGAAAATTTAGTAGCTAATCATTTACCAAGGATTGTGCTTGAAGACGATGTGGGAAGACAACAAGTTCCTAACAAAGAAGAATTTCCAGATGAACATCTCTTGGTGGTGCAACATTCCTCTTCCTGGTTTGTAGACATTGCAAAGTTTTTAAGGCCACAACGATTCCCCCTAATGACTCAAACTAGTAGCAAAAGAAAAAGTTCCTGCATGAAGAAAATGTCTATATTTGGAATGAGCCATCCCTATTTAAAAGATGTGCAGATGGAGTTCTGAGGCGATGAGTGCTAAACGAAGAGGTTGAAAATATTTTATGGCATTTCCATGGCTCAAATTATGGTGGACATTCCAGTATGGAAATGATTACCTAAAAAGCACCATAGAGTGGATTCTATTAGCCAACACAATTCAAGGATGCCGGACAATTTGTAGAAAGATATGATCATTATCAACGAGTGGGCAATCTGTCATGGAAGAATGAGAATCCCTAGACAACACTCTAGAAGTTGAATTATTTGATATTTAGGGCAAGCTTCATGGGATCGTTCCCACATTGTTCTCCAACAATTACAACCTAGTGGCGGTAGTTTATGTGTTTAAACGGATTGAAATTGTGGCACTTCCAACCAATGATGCTAGAGTGGTGGTGAATTTCTTGGAAGAAATAGTTTTCCATGTTCGGAGTTCCAATGTGAGCATAAGTCGTGGAAGAAGGTATATTCTTTAAGAATTTAATTTAAATATATTGACAGTATAAAATAATTTTACATTGTTAACCAATATAAATAATAGAAAATGCCAATTTATATAAATAACTACTCATTATAATAAGAGATCCACCATGATTTCTCATTTTCTCCTATTTCTATTGGTTGACAATATAAAACTATTTTACACTATTAATGCATATCAATTAAACTTATTTTTTAATAAGCAATTTTTAAAGAATTTAATTTAAATACACTGACAGTGTAAAACAGTTTTATATTATCAATCAATAGAAATAATAGAAAGTGCCAACTCACACAAATAACTATCCATTATAATAAAAAATCTATCATAATTTCTCATTTTCTCCTATTTCTATTAATTGACAGTATAAAATACTGTCAGTACATATCAATTAAATTCTTTTTAAATTATTGGCAAAGTATGGCACATGGCATTAAGTTGCAACCCCATATCACCAACAATCCAGCGGTCAAGTGGTGATTTCTAACAAGGAAATGAAGAACATCTTGGAAAGATGGTCGGTTCACGATTGGGCAACGAAACTTGATGATACCCTTCGGGCATGTAAAACTGCTTTTTAAACCGCTCATACGAATGTCCCTATTTCAATTGGTTTCAGGAAATCGTGCCTCGTCGACCCTGTGGCACGTGACTTTTAAATTAATGATCTCCACCTTTAAATTAAAGTGGATCTAATAGCAAAAATTGGGTGCAAGTAATAAAAAATAATAATTAAAATAAAATCTCTACGCACATCTAGTTGCATCTTGACTTTTGGTCACATTAAAACATAAAATTTTTTCCACATAAACATGTAACATATATACCTCATCTCAATATACACATAATTCAATACTCACCTACACTCCCATTGATATATAATTATCAGATAGTTATTTGATATGTACATTTGATGTTGAAATAACATTTTTTTTTTCTTTCCAAAAAGCCAATTCTAGTGATATTTTACATAACTATATATAAAAAGTTGGGAATGAACCCTCTTATATAAAAAATAAGTTTAATTAATATATACTGACAGTATAAAATAATTTTATATTATTAATCAATAAAAATAAAAAAAAATAATAAATTATAATAAATCCCTCATTATAATAGATAATTATTTGTATAAATTGACACTTTCCATTATTTTTATCAGTCGACAGTATAAAATATAAATTGACACTTTCCATTATTTTTATCAGTCGACAGTATAAAACTATTTTATACTGTCAGTACATTTAAATTAAATTCATAAAAAATTTACATAATTCACCCTTGATTAAACCTTATATGTACTCCTTTTTGAACCCACCTTCTAGATTAATGGTAAAACTTTAAATATAATCAAATTATATAAAATTTTCACAAGAGAGAATTCCTTGCCCGATGACAAAGACCCAACACCAGAGAATGTTTCGATACCATCCCATTTAAGAAGATAATTTCTAAAATAACCCTAAATTGGCCGAGAGGCCATGGTATACAATTGGACGTCAACTCTTAATTTAGTTTGAACTGAAATTGGCGCTTGCCAGTAACCATACACATTCCTAAAAACTTCTCAAGATGCTTGGTGTATAGAACATGAACACAAACAGCCTCGCATTTCATCCATGCAATGACTTCTAATTTAACCTTGCAGTTTTTTTAACTGACCGGACATCCTTGCCCTTAGTAACATCTTGATGAACCCTTCATAAAACTCCCAGCAGCCATCATACACCATTTTATTTCCCACAGTAACATCATAATGGCAGCCCTTCATGAAACTACCAGCAACAATCATGCATTTTCTGCATCATGGGCAGCTTCGTTGAATGCAGCAGCCAAGTACTCGGCAAGGCTTGGCTCAGAACTGGGCTTGACAGAAGCAGCAGACGATCCTTCCCTTTTTGTACTCACTGACTTTGAAGTCCATGGCTCTGAACTCTCAGGCGTATATAAACAAGCTGCCGCTGCCTTCCATATTACAGGTTTCAAAAGCTTCCATGGATCTTCAACCATGGACCTCTTGTAAAACCGATCTGGACCACCAGCTCTGTCCTCATTGGACCAATGACCATGAGAACTTGGTACTCGTCCACTACTGCGCCCTGAAACAGGGCTTCTAGTGTTGTGCCAGAAGCCCCTGCCTCTCCCTGGACTAGGACTGGGACTATTTCTGTACGCTGGAGAAAGATTTGGACTGTGGCTGGGCCAGTGAATTATGCCTTGTCCAGAGTTATATGATGGACCACCTGGTGGTTCAAATCTAGGACTTGGATAAGTACCACCACTTGAAGGACGGAATGGTAAGTTATAGCGAGGAGGGCCTCTAGGTCCATTCCAAACCGGGTTTCTATAGGGTGCTGGTGATACTTGAGTGGGAGAGGGAGACATATGCGGATTTGTTGATTCTGTAATTGCAATGAATGAGAATTGTCATAAATGAAAAGGAAAAAGTAAATCTAGATGGTGATCAGTGTATGTGAGAGAAACTCTAGGTAGCTAATAATAAAGGTCATAAGAGTTCAATAGAATACAATAACTCATAAAAGCAATGCTGCATATCTCAATTCAATAACCATATAATAAGAAACAACCAGACAAACTCCTCATACATTAAAGAGAAAACTAAAGTTTTGGTCCTTGAAAGATTAGGATCACATCAATTCAATCCTACAAAAAATATTAAAATCAATCTCTGAGTTTGACTCAACCAAGCACTTCTTTAGGCTAAATTGATATGATTTGACATAGTATTTAAACATCCTTCTTGATTGAGTCAAATTTTTTTGGTGCAATGATCGAGTGAAAATTAAAAATGTAGATTGTAGTCAATTGATGTAAATAACCTTCTAAATCAATGTAAACTCAATATTTGAACCCAAAAAAACAAAAATCACTTTACTACATATTAAAAAGGCATCAGAAGGGGGAAAAAAGGCAGGGGAGGTGGGACGGAGCTTTAGGATGTGTTCATGAGTTTTATTTTGGAGGGAAATGGAGGGAAGTGAAGGGGTTTGAAGAGTAGTTGTGAGTCCATTTTACTCTTCAAACCCCTTCCCTTCCCTTCCTTCCCCTCCAAAATCAAAACTCACAAGTACACTATTAGGGAGAGTAAAATCCTTATTCCAGTATGCACGGATAGAATACATGTAACATCAGCATAAAATAGGTTTAGTTGCTCAATGTTAAAAGAATCAGACTCAGCTAGTCAAATGATGCTAGGTTTAGGTACAAATTATGTCCAGTTAATGGATTGTATACCAATTTTAAGTAAAGGGTAACAGAGAGACATAACAGTACCTGGACGTGGTGATGAATATCGTGCCACAGGATAACCGGCAAAATTTGGAGGAGGGAAATAATCTGGTGCAGACTGCATATGGGGGTTATTCCTTTTGTTAGAAGAGAATGCATTCATTGGATCTGTATAAAAGTCAAATCTTGGAGCGGCATATGATTTATCCTGTGAAGGGGTAGTTGAAGAAGCTTCAATCAGGGGATTTGACAGAAGACCCGGCATCCTGGAACCTTCGGCACCTCCAGAAACTTCAGCTAGATCAGCCTGCATGCGCATTTCTTTCAGCCTTTTCTTTCTTTGCTCTGAATCCTCCATGTAACCTGAGAATAGAAGGAAGCACAAAGCCACAAGTCACAATATGGATAACAGCCATCGCATGTTTGTCAGAAACAACGATTTTAAACTGTGCTCCTAAAATGCAAAAACAAAAGCAAATGAAAAATTCACACGGCTCATACTCTTAATTTTACATTTATTTAATTTAATAAACAAAGAAACTGATGATAAACTGTTATTAAAAAAGAAAGGAACACTCACAAGACAATCTGCAAAAGCTACAATTTTTTTCAGTATGGTTGAAATATATATTTGAAAAAATAAATGGAAGATAGCCAGTTCACAGCAAGCTAATAGTATGAAAATCTCAAAAATAAAGCTTCCAACAAAGTAACAAACATTGAGACAAACCCCCAAACCAAATTCTGATACATTTGAGTTGAGACTATCACAGTAAAAACAACAACAACAACAAAAAAGTCATCAATATTCATCAGTGTCATAATATTGCAAGAAAGAACCATACTATAATGATGATTAAAACCCAAAAAGTAAAATTAAGTTTCGGAGCCCTAAATGCAGAGTCCAGAACCAGTAAATACTTCCAAGAGGATAACAGGCTTTCTATTTTTTTTTTTTACGTAAAAGAACCAAAACCTGCGATATAATAATAAGAGAAAAATTACGAACCAAGCCACGATAAAGGCAAAGGATTTTAACGGTTTGGAGCAAGAAGGAGAATAAGTTAATTAGCTGAAAATGATGAAAAACAATTAGGATAAAGAATTTGAAGAAGATGGAGTAAGATAACAAGTGAAAAGAAATAAATAAATATGTAAAAGACCTGGTTTTATAGAAAGAAGTGGAGGAGTGTAGACCGAAGGCTTGCCGGGGCTTCAACCTCAGGGAGCCAAATGGTAGAGAGAACTCCAGATACAGAGTAACAACAGGTCGGGTGTTTCCGCGGCACATAGAATTTGTCAATATGGGAGAAAAATTGAACCCAACCAAAACGCGACGTTTCGTAGAGCTTTGATGGGTGATCACCGGTCGGGTCGGGATTCACAGAAAATAAGATCCAAACTTGTTACTGAACTGAAGTGGGTTCGATTGGGTCAGTTTTCTTTTTAATTTTTTTGAAAAAATAAAACCAATTGGGTTACAAGCAAGCAACCATGAAGACTGAACGGGGCAGTGGAGGCGTGGAGAGCCCAGCGGCTAAGACTTGAGAGAGAAGAGTCTTCAGCAATTTAAAAAACAAAAAACAAGAGTCTAGCAGTAAAAATGCGAAATTTTGGGCTCGTTTAGTTAAGGTATTGGGAGAAATATTTTTTTAAAAATAGAATTAAAAATAAAAATAAATGTAAAAATAAAAAATTATTTTATATTTTAGATATAATTATAAAAATATTTTTTTATGAAAATAAAAAATTATTAAAATATTTGGATGTAATAAAATAAAAATATTTTTTTTTTATAAAATAACAATATTAATATATAGCAAGTGATATTTTTAAGAAAAAGTTAAGAATAGAATAGTAAAAGTGTAAAAAAGTAATAGGTTCGAAATTTGAGGACCATTTTTCTCTTTTTTCTATTGTTTCTATTTTTGGAAGAAGTATCTCTTTATTTGTTTTTCAAAAAAATAAAAAAATTGATTATTTCCTGTTTTTATTTTTTTGATAAACACAAATAAATAACACTAAAAATATTATTTTTTTAAAATTTAAAAAAAAAAATACTTTTTATCCTTAGAAAACCACGTACAAAAGGGCTCTTTGTTTAAGAAAGGTGAAGAAATGGAAAAAAGAGAAACTAAAAAAATATTAAATAAAGTATATATTAATTAAAAGAAAAAATTATTTTTTAATTGAGTTATTAGACTGAATTAGATTATTGGATATGACCCAACTTAACTTGAATATTTTAAATTTTAAATTAAGTTGAGTCGAGTTGATGAGTAATTGAGTCTACTAGACCGATAATCATGTGACTGGAGTTCTAGTTGCAAATTTTCAAATTTTGGAAATAAAATATATTTATAGATTTTTTCATGAATTATAATTTTAAAATTTTGATTGAAAATTCCAACCTACATTCACTCACTATTTTCCTTTTGATATTCTTTACCTCATAACCTTTTTTTTTTTGGGTTAATTTTACCTTATAAATTGGGAAGCGAAATATTTGATAATTAGTCACATAAGATGTGTTTGTAATATTAAAAAAAATTATTTTTTATTTTTTTAATAAAAATTAAAAAAATTAGCTTCTAAAAAAAGTTAAATTTTAATTTTTTTAATCATATATAAAATTTAAATTTTATAATTATTTTTTAAAAAAGTTAAAATAAATGCGGGGTAGAATCTTTTACAACATGACGGCTGAGGGGGGGCTTGCCACGTCGAAAAAATGTTGAAAAAAAAAAATCGTGAGGGGGGGTTGGTCTCCAATTTTTTTAAAGAAAATTTCGAACTTGGCCCTCAATGTAACCGCTAACAAGGATTGCATTACAGTACCTTTGTGATCAAAATGTTGAGGTTTTTGCAGAAAATTGTTTTTGGTTGAATTAATTTGTTGGTTTTTTACAATTTTAATAACTTTTCTAAAATAAGTTTTTATAGTTTAAGAAGTTAGTTTAATTGCTACACATTTATAATATAAAAAAATTTTATATTGTTATCTAATCAAATACTTATATTTTTTAGATTTTTAATATAGTAGGTGATTGAGTCAAATATTTTTATTGATATGATAATAAATAATTGGATATCTACATAATTTTTTTTTACACTAACAATATATACAAATTAAATTCTTAAAAATTTATAATTAAAATCTTATAATTTTAAAATCCATAATGAAGTTTATATACTTATACAATTTTCTTTTTGATCTAAACTATCAATATTTAAAATTCAATAGTCAATAGATCTTAATTAATTTAATTTCAGTTAGATTGACCTATTGTAGGGATAAAACTCTTCTAATATTAATTTTTTCTATCTATTGGACTCAAACTTAAAACCTTAATTAAGAAAAATAACTGTCAAACCACTTAAACTAACAAGTATTGCTTATTTAATTGTTAACATTTGTTAAATTATTCAATGCCATTATGTTGTTAAATATATCTTAATAATTTATAATTTATTTAAGTTTTTAAATAAGTACTTTTATTTTTTATTTTATTGAAGTACTTTTACTTTAATAAACATTAGTAAATAATGACTAATTAAAAATACGAAATATGAAATTTTAATTATAAAAAAACTATGGAAATTTATTTAAAATGTTAACAAAATTAATAAAGCCCAGCTGATTAATGTGACCCAAAAAGATTTTAGTGCAAATATTGGCAGGTAAAATACATGGAACTTTACTTATATATATATATATATATATATATATATATATATATATTATGGGTTATTCTTCTAGTTTTAAATAATCATTTTTAAAATTTTGGAAGAAGTATTTATTTAAAAGTAGAAGTAAAAAATTATTTTATATTTAAATATGATTATAGAAATACTTTTTATATAATTAAGAAGTTATTAAACTATTTTGATATGATAAAATAAAAATATTATTTTATAAAATTATAATATTAATAAATAAAGAGTGATATTTTTAAGAAAAAATTAAAAATAAAATTATAAAAGTGTGAAAAATAATATATTTAAAATTTAAAAAATTATTTTTTTCTTTTTTACTGCTTCTATTTTTTAGAAAAATAATTTTTTATTTAATTTTTTTAAAAAACATAAACAAAAATTTTTGAAAAATATATTTTTTCTCCCTTAGAGAATCACAAATAAACGGGCTCAAAATTCTCTCATATTTCACATTCGCTGCGACCATTATGCATGAAGCATGGCTGTATGATTCTCTTCAATACATCCCTTTTTTGCATTTTCTCCCGAAACGCATAATCTCCGCTCTCACAATCAGAACAGCAACACATTCCGGCAGCGCCACAGTACAGAGTTGCTCTTCGCTTTCCCTCTTCACTTCTCACATACAACACTTTTCCCAGTCCTCAACCACATAATATAAGTAAATATATTTTGCTATTTGCTCTTCTCATTAGTCACAGTCATATAGAGACCCAAATCCTCAACCGATCCTTCTGGAGCTGTCAGTGCAATGCCCACTAACCAAAACTTCCAAGGTTGAGTTCTTTCTTTCCTCTCTTTGCAATCAATTGATTTTCCTTTCATTTTTTTTTTCATTACTGTTCCATCGATAGACAAATACTGTTTAATTTATTGTCTTTCACCGTTGGGTTCCTCTTGATTGTATAGAAAAGAAAAAATGGATTTTTCTTTTTTGGGTTTTGTTTTGGAAGCAATGTGACTCAAATTAGCATTGATGAAATGAAATTTATGTTCTTTTAAATTGGTTTTAGATAGCGTTAATTTGCTCGTTGTTTCAACTTTATATTCCTGTGCTCCTCTTGATTTTTCTTTTATTGGTCATCACAAATTAAATAGTTTATCTTTCTGGTATGTGTAGAGAGATTGGAAGAGCCTTATTAATTTATGCCTCTGTTAAGGGAAGTGTCTTGTCCTGCACCTCTTTCGTTGCCTTTTCTTTTTCTCTCAGAACCAAAAGTTTTATCCATTCCATGGCTATAGTCTATGTTGTATTTTCAAGAATGAGTATGCAAGATATTAGTTAATGACTGAGTATGTAAGAAAAACGAAACTCGAAGAGGAATGCGTTTTGGGACCAAGAAAGAGGATTTGGGAAGAGAACTATATGCAAAAGCAAATTGAGAGTGAGCCTTGGCGTAGTGGTAAGGCTGCTAATGATACTTTGTGATTTAGAGATCATAGGTTCAGATACTAGAAACAGCCTCGCCGTATGCAGGTATAATTGTAAGGCTACGTATATCTATCCTTCCTAGACTCTATTAATTTAAATGTATTGACAAAGATAAAATAGCTAATAGAAATAGTAGAAAATATTAACTTATACAAATAACTACCTATTATAATGAGGGACCCATCATAATTTCTCACTTTCCCCTATTTTTATTGATTAACAATATAAAATTATTTTACATAATCAGAACATACCAATTAAACTCTTTTTTTATTAATTACGTGTATTCGGTAGTTAATTTAATTATATTAATTCTTATCATGTTAATTTCAAAGTACACATGATTCACTAAAAGTTTTATAGTCATTATAGTATAATAATTCAGTATTTATATGTTAGTCACCAAATGGATGTTATTTATTATAAATTTATAATTAATTAATTGTTTGTATTATAATAATTAATTATTATCATATTAATCAAATATAAACTAAAAGCATGGTTGTAATTTTTATTTATTAATACATTGATTCTCATATGTCTAAATACAAAGATGTTAAAACAAAAGTGTAAGATGATGATGATAATGATTATGATGATGATGATGATTATTATTATTATTATTATTATTAGTTATCACTTTTCTTGAGATTTCAAGATATATTACTAAACCTTAAATTTGTGTAAATATTCCACCCTATTCCAAGCATATGGCTTTTAATATTGGGATACAATATTTGAGTTCATGATGGACCTATTCAATATTAACTTTTAGATAATATTAAAAAGTATCAATGGTTGAAATCGTATTTCAAGATTGTTTATTGTAATTATTCTCATTTTATAATTTCATTCTCCATGTTTTTACACCGTTATCCACACCACTAGCCTTGGTCACAACAACACGACCCTGATGCCTAACAACTCAACTACTGTGGTGATGACGTTGCCCCCTCACCCTCCTGTGCTTGTTTCTTCTCTGTGTCGCCCTCACGACAGCTGGCACCAAATATTCCTCCTCTCATTGTGACCCTACCTTCTTTGCCACCTTTCACTAAGGACTAAGATTGTATTCCAGGTTTTTACAGCCTAATTTTTCTCACTACCCAATTTTCATTTTCCCTCTTTTTTACACTGCCACTGACTTTTTCTGTATCTTCTCAGCCACCTTTCATCCTTTTTTTTTTTTAATTATCAAATTACATGTTTGATAGAGAGATGGATGACTTATTGTGGGGTTGTGAAGTGAAAAAATAGAGTCGAACATAGGATGACAGTGCCATAATACAAAAGCATTAAGTAACTTTTAGCCGATTAATATTTCACACAAAACTCCCATAGAAATGATACCCCTCATAAATTTTCACACTCTTATCTAGATCATACAAAAACCACTTTTCCTTAGAAAATCTAATTACAAAAATAAAAAATAAGAAATAAACTTTGACTTAAGAAAAGTAAATGAATAAATAAGTAATTTTCGAATTTTGATGGAAGTGGGTGCTTGAATTGCGGCTTCAACCTCTTCAATCATGCCTTCTTCGGTTGATTTGAACAATCATCATTGTTCTTTGGCATAGCCCATAGATAGCGTTTGGTATATTACCTATTAAAATTACCAATAATGTAGATTATCACTTAAAAAGATTATCACATTTTAAATTGCTAATAATGTTTAATGCGGTGTTTAGTATGTATATGTAATTTAAGTGGCAATTCACATTAACCTGTTTGGTATATCAAAAAAATTACTAGATAATATATATATATATATATATATATATATAAAATAAGAAATAAACTTTGACTTAAGAAAAGTAAATGAATAAATAAGTAATTCTCGAATTTTAATGGAAGTGGGTGCTTGAATTGCAGCTTCAACCTCTTCAATCATGCCTTCTTCGGTTGATTTGAATAATCATCATTGTTCTTTGGCATAGCCCATAGGTAGCGTTTGATATATTACCTACTAAGATTACTAGTAATGTGGATTACCACTTAGAAAGATTGTTACTTTTTAAATTACTGATAATGTTAAATGCAGTGTTTAGTATGTATATGTAATTTAAGTGGCAATTCACATTAACTTGTTTGGTATATCAAAAAGATTACTAGATAATATATATATTAAACTAATATAATAATAATAATAATAATAATAAAATAGTTTAATATTATTATTTAATGAAAATAATATTATTATTTTTAATAATAACAATAACAACAACAATAACAATAATAATAATAATAATAATAATAGAAAAATTACTACATTGGTGGTAATCCACATTAGCACCTTTCAAGGAAGCAATCCATATTACCACATGGGTGATAATCTACATTACCTTGAAAATCTGGATTGTCAAAAATATTGCTCAACAAAATTAGGTAATGTTGTGGGTTCAGATAATTTAATTAAATATTATCAATAATCCAGATGAATTATTCTATACCAAATACTATCTTAGTGAAAGGTGGAGTCATGGTGATGGGAGGAGAAATATTTAGTGGTTGCTATCGCAGGGGTGGCACAAAGAAGGAAGTGATGTAGGAGGGTGAATGGACAACATCATCGTGGTAGATGAGTTGTGAGGTAGCAGGGTTGTGTTGCTGCAAACGAGACTGGTGGTATATTTGGTGGTGCAGAAATAGGGATAATAAAATAATGAAATGAGAATAATTATAATACAAAAATTTGAAATACAATCTAAACTATTAATGTTTTAAATAAAATTTAAGAGTTAATGTTAAATGAGTCTTGTATAAAAATAAACATTGTATCCCTATGTTAAAAGTCATTTGCTTGATGTGAAGTACAATATTTACACAATTTGAGATTTAATACCTTAAGAGTTGTGATTGCTAATTACCCTTATTACTATTACAAAAATATTATTTATACTTTAAGGTTATGATTCATTTTAAAGAATATACTAAGATGTTCTTTAATCATTGACTAAGAAAAAAAGTGGATCTCACTCCCAACCAATAATTAAAAAATACCTTAATCACTTTCATAAAATAAATCTCGATTAGGAATATAAATAATATAACTCTTATTTCTTTGAGAGAAATAATATAATTCTTATTATTATTATTATTATTATTATGATTTCTGAAAAATGTCCGCTGCGTATGGTGCCAAAAATGACATGGAGATCTAGATTTCAAATAGTCCTCCCAGTCGAAAATATCAACTGGAGACTTAGCGGCTGAATCCTTCACAACCTCTGCGGACTCAGCGAAACATTACAACTCAGATCAGATCACTAAATTCCACCTTCGTTCATTACACATTGCCAATACACCATAGTATCAGGGAAAATATAAAATAAAATAAAATGCACGGTCGTCCTCGCAAGGCGTTGAAGGAAGAAGACGCAGCAGCTCTATCAGCCAAAGCCGAAAAGCTCCGTTCCCTTCAATCTCGCTTCCTCGCCAATCACCACAATCGCATGTTCGTCCCTTATATCCCACTAATTCTGATGCGAACACTCCCTCCTTTTCTTATTTATTGAATATTATTCTCAATTCGGATTCTATAAAACAATCTTTTTTTCCTAAACAGATACACGAAGGAAGCTCTAGAGGCGAACGCCAAGTTACTGGAGAACAATCCGGAGTGGCACACTGCGTGGAATTACAGGAAGCTCGCAGTTGAACACTTTCTATCTAATTCACACTCTGATCCTGAATCAGTCAAATCTGTACTCGATGAAGAGCTCAGGGTGGTGCGTTCTTTGTTAGGTTTCAGTTACTTCAAAAAAATATAATTAAATAAATAAAGCAAAATACAGTAAACAATGGTTTCGGGTTAATTGAAAATATATATATTGAAGATGAAGGTTTTTGTTTTTTTATGTGATTTTCGATTGGTGCTGGTCTTTTAGGTGGAGAATGCGCTGAGGAAGAATTTCAAGTCGTACGGTGCATGGCATCACCGGAAATGGGTACTGACCAAGGGCCATTCGTCCATAGATAAAGAGTTGCGGCTTCTGGATGCTTTTCAGAAGGCCGATCCTCGAAATTTCCATGCCTGGAACTACCGAAGGTTAAAATGCTGCTCCTATTTCATGTTGGATAAGGATCTTTTCATGTTGTGAGAGTGAATCGCACAAAAATAGAATTGGTCGACCAATAGTGTTTTAAATAGAGGATTGCATCATGTGATGTGGCCGCAATATTGATTACACCGCAATTGCAGCATGACTTTCAATCTCAAAAATAGGCCGCAATGTAACCGCAATGCAGCTGTATCAGAGCCACAACAGGCTGTAACATGCTTCATTTTAGGTTACAAACACACAAAAATTTCAGCTGCAATACTGGCAATTGCAATAAACACAACCGCAATTGCCTCTCTTGCTAGTGAGGAATACGAAAGAATCCTTGTGTCCTATTTCTTTTTCTTTTTTTTTCTTTTTTTGGTTTTACGGCACATTTTAGAAAATTAAACTAGAAATTATAAAATGAAAAGTACAAACATTTGTTGTTCTGAAAATGCAAAATGCATTTAACAGTTTATTTTGTAAGTAATTATGCAATTTGAAAGATCTTGGGGTAAGTTGATGGCTCATTTTTTTGGGGATTGGTGGTGCTTCTTTTAGGTTTGTTGCTGCGCTGATGAAGAGATCAGATGAGGATGAGTTGAAGTACACGGAGGAAGTGATAGGAGCTAACTTTAGCAATTACTCTGCATGGCATAATCGTAGGTATGATGAGTATTGTTGACAATCTAAAAGTTTTAATCATTCGAAATAAGTTGTCTATTTTTAGTGTGCACTCATTAAATTAGTTATTACCTGAGTTGTCAGTTGTGTAAAGGTTTTATTTTTCGAAACTTGTAAATATTTCCATGAGTTACTTTCCATGTGTGTGCCTCTGTGTGTGTGTGTGTGTGTGTGTGTGAAAGAAGGATGAAATTGGAGCTTGTTCACATTTTGGTACAAACAAGATTGCTTTGTCCACTCATGTTTGTTTTAAACATGACCCCTTCTAGTGCCATAGTGACATGCCATAAAACTTCCTATTTCCAAAGATCATTGAATGGTCATCATATGTGATGGAATAACATTTATCAATGGAGTGTAAGTAGGATGTATTTCAACAGTGTAGAGTCTAGAGAGGTCTCCTTCTGAGTTTATGTATTATCCTTCGATAGATTTGCAGCAGTATTTTATGTTTGCAATTTGTTCAAGGGTTTTTTCTTTCTGGGTCAACTCTACTCAACTTCATTCTTAAATCATCAGCTATTTTTATGATTGTGTTTCCCTGGATAAAATGTGATTCTTGATGAATTCGCTTTATTAATACATTTCTAATTGGGAAATTTTCAGTATCCTTTTGTCAAATTTGCTGAAGAGAAAGGCTGAAGGGTATTTCCCTAAAGAGAACATTTTGGTAGACGAGTTTGACCTTGTCCACAATGCTATTTTTACTGATCCAGATGATCAAAGTGGCTGGTTTTATCATCTTTGGCTTATTGATCAAACAGTGAAAATTGACGCTCCTCTGCTTGTTTCATCTTGGCCTTCCGATGGATCTAATGTAACTCTGCAGGGAAACAAATGCCTTCATGGTTCTGGTTTATCTGTGTTAAATTGTACACTACCGGAAACAGGAACATTTCCAATCATTCTTTATTTCAATCAAGCTGTTGAAGGCATCAACTCATCCACAGCAACTGTTAAATCTGAACTTTTGAATGGTGATCTTGTTTGGAAACCACTTTCGACAAACAACTCAAATAATGCTCAAGTTTGGGTTACATATCTGAACATTGGAAATTTGGAGGTCCAACTTTCGAAAACTTATGCAGTAGAGATCAGCCTTGGTCATTCTAAGGGTATTGTATCTTCTAGTGGATATGACTATGGCCATCATTCCCGAGTGGCCTTTGAACTGTGTATACAGACCGCCTATACAGAGCCAGTTGAACGACAGGGTGAAAAAGTTACTTCATGGAAGGATGACGATTTTCATAAGTTCGAGCATTTTCAGGAATCAGAGCCCATGGTTTCTGCTGATCAAGTAACTAGTGAGAATGACCATATTCCAACAACTTCCAGTTGGTGTGCAGAGGCAATCGTCAATGAAATAACTAAATTTAGGGATTTATTGTCAGAGATTGACTGGTAAGATTGATTCATGAAATGGATGATTTTGTCATATGAAATGCCACCTTCTAAGTTCTTTTCCTTCCTTTTCACTCGTTTTGTTTCTGATTATTATGCCTTACTGCATTTTGTAGTAAAATTGGAAAGCTTACACTTGCTAGACTGTTGACTGCTCTTGATTTGTTATCATCTCCACCTGCTAAAAATATGGCTTATACCAAAGAAGTTCTTCAACTTTATGATGATCTGATGAGGTTGGATCCAACACATTCTCTGTACTACAAGGATGAGCGTAGTTTGATACTACTTCGTCAGGTAATATTTTTTCAGTGTTAGATGTTTGTGAAAGCATGGTTCGCAACCCCTTTTGCTGTTGCTAATAAGGATGTCATTTGTGAATCGGGATCAATATGCATTATATGTGACAGCAAGAAGGAAGGAATAACAGGAGCTTTCATTTCATAATACACAGTAGTACCCTCAATTCGTATTTTGAAAATGGGCACATTTACTTTTGTTATTTCCATTTACTTACATTATAATTTAAAAAAGAATATATGACCAAATGTTTTTGATTGGGTTTAACTTCTAGGAAGTGGTAGAGATATTTCTTAAAATTGGCTGAAATTAGGAAATGCAATAAAAGATGTTTCCTCCTAAAATGTGTTGGCTCATTTATAATTGTCTGATCTTTTTGTCTGCATCTCTCCTCTCCTTTTTTGCTTCGGCCTTCTGTTGCTCCTCTATATTGTTTCCACTTTTGCATTCTTGTTCACCTAAACAAGGAAATTGCAGTTGATTATAAGCTTGCCAAGAAACCCAATAGATGACAACAGTCTTGAAAATTTTTTTCCCCCCAATTGAAAGCACACCTCTCTCTTTCTGGCACACTCTCTCCCTTCTACTGTCCCCAATTAGATCCAAAATATGACCAGCCTTCCCAAATCTGAAGAGCATATTTGGCAATCCAAATCCAAGTCATCAACATTGCCACTACCTGCTAACTCCCAAGTTTATCAGTTTGATACTAACTAGGATATATGTATATTCCATTGTGGTTATTGTGACAGATGAAAGCCAGAAGCTGGGGTTTGAAAACTAAAAAGAAAATAATTTCAATTTGCAAGTTCACGGCTAGCTTTATGTTTTTCCAGATTGTCAGTTTTTACCCACTCTTAATTAATTTTTCACTTCCTGTTTTGGTTTTTCTGCAGATAACTTCAGCTAGGGACTCTTTACTACCATATTGTCACTACAAAAAAGATGCAACAGAGACAGTTGCTGGTCATGTCTGTCTCCGATTACAAAATCTTTCATTGTCACGAGTTGGGTCCATAGAGAATTTATTGTGGGTGCAGATGTTAGACCTTAGTCACAACGAACTTCGATCAATTGAAGGTACAACTTTCATGTATTTAATTTTCTCTACAACTTCCCAATAACTTCACATAATCTAGATTCTGTATTGCACATGAAGTGTGGTAACAAACAAAATTGAAAACAAGTTTGCAGCTAGGATTTTCAAAATTGAACCCTGGAAGGTTGTTTTCTAATCTCTTTGTCAAATGTATTAGCTTTTTTCTTTCCTTTTTTTTTTGATAGAAAAAGTCAAACGTATTAGGTTTTATCCTTGGCCATGCACTTTTGGAAGGTATAACTTTTGATCATTTGATTTATCTAAAGTGGAAAGAAAATGTCTCATACATACTGAATCTTTTGACAGGATTGGAGGCCATGCAACTTCTAACTTGTTTAAATTTGAGTCACAATAAATTGGGTAGTTTTACTGCACTCGGGCCTCTTAGACTGCTTAAGTCACTTAAAGTGTTGAATATCTCATACAATGAGATAGGATCACACTCTATTGACACAAGAAGATACCTATGCTCTTCTCCTTTGTCTCATACCGAAGAATTTGCATGGGATCATTTTGAAATCCTTACAGACAGTGTCAGTGCCACAAAATTTTGGGAGGCTTTCTTGATATTTCAGAGTTTGAACTTGACAGAGTTAAACATAGAAGGAAATGCAGTTGCTGATGAGAACTTCAGGTTATTTCTTGTCAAAGTTTTGCCTGCACTCAAGTGGCTTGATGGTGGAGACTTATCTTGACCTACGAGGTTTTTATGGATGAATTATCTTTCTGCTACAATGTAACAGTTTCTTCAAGATTATTCACGGATAGGGTATACAGTATACTTGTCGTTGATAAATTGCAAGTTCTATTTACTCACCAGGTTTTAGTAGTTAGTACAATTAAACAAGTATAAATGCAACATATTTTTTTACTGTATGCAAATACCAATTACATCTTTAATGAGTGCATAGCTCCTTATTCCTTCTTCACTGCCTTGCCTTAATCATGTGCAAATTTACTGATCCTTAAGCATATGCAAGCCCTTTGATATTCCTTGTTTGTCTTGAATTTCTTTCTCTTCTCGATCTCTGATATCATAATCTTCTATTTTGGACATTGCATATTCCAAGCGTGATTGGGATCCAAGCTGAGTACATCCGCTTTGGGGTGATTTGTGTGGATCAAAATAGATGGCTATACGGCTTTTGGCATTCCTATCTAAGAAAAGGCCTTGCCTCTGTCAGGTATGTTCGGACAGAAGAAGTGAAGTGTGAAAGGCTTTGGAGGAGTTGCAGATTTTCCTACACGACATCTAGGAAAGGTCAGTTCGGCCATCCTGACAAAAGTAAAGAAAGTCAAAAATAAACTTTATACGAAAAATTATTCATGAATTTTTAATCCTAACTTTTTTTATTTTATCTAAACCATTGATATCTAAAATTTATAAGATTATAATTAATCAATTGGATTGATCCATTATTAGGATGTATTTAATTGGAAAGTAAAAATGAGAGATAATTTTTTATAAATGAATTTTATATATAAAATTATCTTAACACTAATTATTTTTTTCTTATCTATAAAACACATTCAAAATTATGCTCAAGAAAACAAATGGTGAATTAATAAAAGTAGTGAAAAGTGAAAAATTATGGTGGATCTCTTATTATAATGGATAATTATTTATATGAGTTAATATTTTTTATTATTTTTATTGAATCAGTATATTTAAATTAAATTCTAACTATTAATATAATACCAAAATGACTCTGAAAATTAAAATATGATATTAATTTCGCCCCTCCCTCTCTCTCTCTCTCTCTCTCTCTCTCTCTTCTCTGATTCTCGCTCTCTCCAGCTGCTCACCCTGTTCAAGCGGTGAATCAACCCGGGTTGTGCGAATGTTGTCAGCTGCTTACGTATGGCGCTAGTATCTATTGTTCTTGAAGTTGTCTCTTAATAGCATGTTTTACCCATCTTGCAATAATGCAATTCCTTTTCCACCGGCTAGCAAAAAGGGATCGTCTTGCGCCATTTGATCGCCTGTATTGGACAATTACTATAGAATTTCGACGTAGGTAATGGGGAAATTACAATACTAATTCAAGGTGGTTCAATGCTGATTATGTGCTGAGGACTTGCTTTTTCTAGCACCTTAAGCTTTATAGCTCCTTAGTCTACCCCCAAATTCGAGAAGCCAAAAATTGGATCTTCAAGGAAAACAGAGAAGCAATGTATTTCTCCTTCCTCTATATCAGAAAATTTGGATATTTGAGCGAAGGGATTTTTCCTTCTGATCGTCCAAACAGTGGGCAATACAGAAATTTAAATTTAGATACTCAATGGTAAATTGCTGACAACCTGCAGGGGTTTCCCCTCTCTTCCATGGATTACTCGTGACTTACTAACATCGAATCCTTTGAATGAATTGAAAAATCCACCGAGCTCTTGCATTTAAGGACTCCTCATTTTTGAGATTAGCCCCTTCCGACACTGTCCATCTGCTTGTCTTTTCAGAAGTTTTGTCAAGCTTAAGAACTCTAAATCCTGAAAATAAATCAGTAAGCAACGACTGACATCAAGGTTTGATAGAAGCTACATAAATTTGAAAAGCAAACCAGCCTTGTGTATCGGCTGAGAACATTAGCATAGATTATGCGATAAGAAAAAACAAAGATGCATTCTTCTGTTTGAAATTTAACGATGAACAGTATTATAACTTATAAAAGAGTTTCAAATATTATTACAAATTATGTATCAAAGAGACTATATAGTTTAATAAATCTGAAACAACGCAAGCCACATGTAGGATAACTCTAAATATAAGTAGTAACAATGTTTTGAACCTAGACAACCAGCAACTATGTGTGTGTGTGTATATATATATATATATATATATATATATACCGTGCTTGATAGGTATGGTCTGATACATGTCAACATAAGACAAGTTTTATGAAATAATAAACATGCTATAGTGGTAAAAATGTCAAGAACAAATATGCAGTTGGGCTTTGTCAAGTCACACGAACTTTTACACAGGTTAAAGTTTATTGTTCATTGATCAGAATGCATGCCTAGTGAGAAAAGGGTTTGTCGTTGATCAGAATTCATGAGGCTGCAGAATTTCGGTCAACTCCACAATATCATTTTAATGGATCCCGTAAATGGCAATGATAAACCATAACCATCACACTCTCCATCATGTCTCTATAGGGGATATTAATCTCAGTATACAACTTCTGAGTCCAATCATCCTTGGATCACCAGAACACGAAAAATCTGATCCTTCCATTTGATCAAATCATAGCCTTCAAAGAGTGCACATAATTAGCGTAAACAAAAAGGTTACTCATTATAAGTCGCAGCCATAGAAAGTTTTTCCCTTATCAAAGCAAGAAGTACATATTGACCTAACAATCTCCCATCTCAAAGCTCATATCATCGCACACAATTCTCACTTCTCACACCTCTAAACCCTGCCATTATTACACATTTCATGCAAAGCAAGAGTTACAAATATATCACCACACTTATATGTGTGTTAAATTAACTTATTTTATATTCAAAATAGTCAATGATCAAAGGGTTCGCTGAAAGAAAAACAATTATTCCTTAACAAACAATCAGATTCAAGTTTTTAATCGTGTAAATCTTCATTTTAATTCCTGAAATTGTAATTGTAAGTATTAGTTATGATAGTTTTGACTTTAAAAAAATTTGCTTTCTAAATCGTTGATAAAGAATAATTTAACTAATAAGAATACCATATTAGATATTATTGACAAATAACAATATAATATTAGAGACTAATTTAGCTGCGAAATGAAAAATTAAGCGTTCTAAAATGAATTTCCTAATGTTAAGAACTGTTATGATGGACCTCCTAATTAGGCTAATAATTTCAATGACTAGAATAAAGGTGGAGAATCTTTCAAGATCAGATTTTGAGTATTTTCAGAAGACTCATTTCTTTTTCCCCCCAAAAACTCAAAGCACAAAAAACATACGCACAAACAAAGTTACATTATCTATCCCCCAAAAATAAAAAAATAAAAAAGTTACATTTATAAACTCTTTCTAAATCAGAATAAACCAATTGAAACCCAAATTTACCAATTAATATTAAAGTTAAGAAACTCTATTCTTAGGTTGCAATTTCTCAATACCTTACACTCACTCCTCCACCGCCACTACACTACGACCCCAGCTCTCTGAACCGCTTCTTGCGCCGCACGCAACTGCGGCTCCAGCTTCAGAGCCATCATGTACGCCTTCCTAGCTTCCTCCTTCATCCTCTTCCCCTCGTAGCACTCCCCCAACAAACAAAACGCCCTCGCATTCTTCTGGCTCAGCCTCACCGCCTCCTCCAGATCCGAAATCGCCGGGTCGACCCGCCCTCGCCCCCGCTGACCCGAACCCGACCCCGCCATCCTCAACTCGGCGCGCTTCAGCAGCGCGTCGGCCCTCTCGGCGTCGCTGAGGGACCGCGCGGCCGCGGGCGAGAGCGCGGTGTCGAGGGCGTCGAGGGCGGCGGCGCGGAGGCCGCGGAGGTCGAGGGCGAGGGCGTTGAGGAGGTGGGCGGCGGCGTCGGCGGGGTCGAGGTCGATGGCCCGGCGGGCCTCGGCCTGGGCCTCCTTGGCGAGGGAGGAGGCGGAGGATCGGGAGGGGGAGGCGCGGGCCCGGGCTAGGAGGTGGGCCCCGCGGACGAAGTGGTGCTTGGCCTGGATGTCGGGGCGGTTGCGGAGGCGGAGCTTGGAGAAGAGCTTCTTGGGGGCGTCGTGCATGAAGAGGAAGGAGAAGGCCATCACGAGGACCAGCAGGATCTGCACAACGACGTCGTTGAGGGTTGAGTCTTTGTCCTCGGTTTTGTCCATTGGGAAATTTTTCTTTTTTTTCTTCCGGGTGGATTGAGTGTGGTTTGGTGAGGGATTTGGGATGGGAATGGATTAGGGAAGGCGAATTTGGGAATGGAGAAGATGGAATTGTGCAGGACGGGATCCTTTGACTTGAAAAGTGGTTTTACGCTGTGGCTGCCATATTAACTGGCTTGGTTTTTCAAGGCAGAACCCCTCAAGCTGGTTACTATCGAAAATAGTACAGGATAAATTGATCTCTCAAGGCAAAAAATATATTTCGTGCTATTTGAACATTAAAAATTGTAAGATAAGTTAATCCTCTTTAACTTTTTTGTTTTATTTATAAGTTTATTAGGAACTAATTTGAATTATTTATAAATTGTTGTGGATCAATTCATCCTAAAATCTTTTCGAAAATATTGAAAAGAGACTAATTTATCCGATGTCTGAAATTGGCAGGGATTGCAAGTTGAAATTTTTTTTTACAGGGACCAACTTGTTTGGTGTAAAAATTAAGAGGGATCAATTTGGGAATTTTTCTTTTTTTTTTTTGTTTGTTAAAACTAATTTTTAATTCTTATATATGTTTCGGATTTTGATTTTAGTTCTAACATTAATTTTTTTTTATTTAGATCCCTATAGTGGTATTCTATTAAGAAATTAGTTCCTATCATTCAAAAATTATTAGAAGGTGTTAGTTTTACTGATGTAACTAATAGGATCTGACATAAATATAGTATATTATTAATATAATTTTGAAACGACATTTTTAAAGCCTAAAACAACATTCTTTTCAAAAATAGAAAAGTAATCAAAATAGTATTAAAAATGGCCTTTTTTTAAGTAGAAATGACCTCAACCAAGTTTTACTATGTCTCATGTTAATTTTCATTAATTACGTTTGCAAAAACTAACATTGTCTAATAATTTTAATATAGAGATTAAAATCAAAGTACGGGACACATGTAGTGACCAAAAACTAGTTCTAATCTTTTTCTTTTTTAAGAAAAATCATTTGAATTTTTTTTATAAAAATATAACTTTATTTTACATAGTCATTATTCGACCATCTAAGTCTTGAAATGAGAGTTACATCAAGATTTTAATCATTTTATAATTAAACATTTGACTTCCAGTTTCTCTATTATTCAATGTGGGACTAAAATAGTGGGAAGTATTATTTTCTACGTGGGCTTTCAATGCAACATTTATCAAATTATATTCGGTTCAACTAATGACCCACTAGTTGAACCATTGATCCAGTGACCCGATGTGCCTGGGCCGAGTCAATCACTTGGTTATAACTATGGCAGTGTCCCATTATTTGGACTTAGGGCAAGGATAGCAAATGGCCCCATACACTTGAGGTGGATATGAAACACGATAATGTGAGATTTGATTATAGTAATTATGTTAATAAAACATTTGATTTATCTAAGGTGTTCCTATTTTTGGACCAAAAAATATTTTTGATAAGGGTAAATGGTTTGGACCAATACTTGGTTCTAGACAGTACCAAGTGTCTTATAATTGAACATTAATTATCACATTAATCTTACTCATAATTAGCTAAAAGGTATTTTTTTTTTTTGGTACATGAGCTAAACAAAAAGGAAAGAAGAAGAAAGTTATCTCAAATGAACAATACCTGTAGTATCAGCACGTAAGATGTGATCCAAGGTCGTCGGGGGAGAAACCCAATCACAATTAGAATCAAAAGAAGCACCCAGTTTGGTAAGAAGTCTGCAGCCTAGTTTCCTTCTCTGTGTACATGCTGGATCGAACAGGACCAATCCCAAGCAATCATTCTTCTAATGTCAGCAATGACAGTCGCATATTTATGAAAATGCTGGCTAGCATCTGAAACCAAGCTCACAACTTCCAAACAATCCACCTCGCATAAAACACAATGAAAACCCTTCTCCCAAGCAAAAATCAAACCTTTCCTCAAAGCTGTAAGCTCCACATGAAGATTATCTGGCCAAGGAACATGACTAGAGAAACCTGTTATCCAAGCACCATTATCCATCCTCAAAAGATCACCAAACCCAGCTGGGCCTAAATTACCCAAAGGGGTAGCATCAAAGTTAAGCTTCACAAAGGAATAAGGGGGAGCAGTCCACTTAACCAAGATAGGCGGACACTGAACATTAGAAACCGGGAAAGCAGAACAAGCATGTGTCAAACATAGAGAACAATCTCCGAAGTAGAATATCATGACAAGGCTGCATTCCGGAAAAAAAAAAAAAAAGAAACCCACTCATTCCTAGCACACCACACATGCCACAAGCTCACACAAAAAAGAATCTCATGAGGTCCAGAAGCAAGATGCCTTAACCAAGAAACCAAATCTTTATCAAAAAAGTTAGTAGGCATGGAAGGATAGAACACCCTCAACCACATGTCCTTAGCAAAAGAGCAATCACGTAATCAATGTAAAGTTGTCTTTGATTCCACATGACAATAAGGACATTTTGCCGAACTAGCTATACCTCTCTTGAATCTAACATCATTAGTGGGTAAACAATTAAGCAAAGCCATCCAGATTAAGAAAGAAATTTTGAAAGGAACATGAAATCTCTAAACCTACATCCAAGATTCAAAAGTCTGACCCAGAGAGGATGAGGAACCCTGAATCAACCACTTATAACCAAATAAAGCCAAATAAACACCACAAGGAGAGTCCATCCAAACTAAGCAATCAGCATGAGTAGGAACAAGAGGGATGGGAATCTCTTCCACTAGGTTTTTGACATGCTGTAGAAACATAGTAAAAAGACCAGCAAGATTCCATTTCCCTCGATGCTAATAATCTTGAACTTGTAATTGAGAATTAGAAATGTCAACAAAGTCAACGAAATTGCAAAGAGGACCATGTCTAGTCCAATTATCAAACCAAAAGGAGGATGAACCATTGCCAATCCGAATCTTAAACCCATCACGAAGCAAGCTAAATGCCTTACAAATAGACTTCCAAATATGAGAGCTAGAAGCTGAGGCGGACCAATCCAAAACAGATAAATTGTAAAGGTATTTGCCAGACAACACCTTCACCCATAATTTATGATGATCATGTAATAAACTCCAAACCAACTTGCTTAACAAAGTAGTATTCATTTCTCAATCTCTTCTTACCCCAAGATCGCCTTCTCTCATAGGACAAGTAATCTTCTCCAAATTCACCAAATGCCACCCTTTCTCAAAATTAGAATTACTCCAAATAAAAGAACGAGTAATTCTATCAATCTCATTACAAATGGAACTAGGAAGCCAACAAGATTGCATAGAATAAAAGGCGTTTACATAAACATACCAAATGACTATATTCCTCACATCTCGACCATCATGATACATTCATTTATGTATACTCTACACATGACTTCCAACCAATGGACTCTACCCTTTAATCCATCCATAATTTAGGTGAGAACACATGGCACTACTTGTTAGTAATGAAGAAAACTGATTGCTATTCTATACAAATAGTAATTCACAGGATAAAAAATTTGCTAAATTCACTCTAACTCATGTTAATCATTTATTTTAATATAATACATCACTATAATTTTTTTAGATTATTTTGTATTATATTGTAATTGTGCCTGTTTGATATTCCATTCTCAATACTCACAAGAGAAAAATTCTCCTATTTTTGGTTCTACAGGAAAAGAGGTGAATAGAAAGAAAGTGAGATAGGGAGAGAAGTAGGGGTGTTTGCGATACGGTTTGGATTGGTTTTAAGCAAAAAATTCATCCGATCCAAGAAATAAAATATATAGCAGTTTAGACTGGATCGATTTTTTATAAAAAAAAAAATTTTAAGTATAGAATATTATAAATATAAAGTAACTTAAATTAATAAAATAAATCAATGAAAATAAAAATAAAAATGACTAATGTAATATGCATAACATGATATTTAAATGAAAATGACATACAAATATAGAAAATTATGTGATAAATTAAAATTATTATAAGTAAAAGTACAAAATTAAAAATAAAAAATTATATTAGATGGTATTATTCAGTTTGGATTGGATTGGATTGGTTTTGAAAATTAAATCCGAAATTCGATCTAATCAAGCGATTTATGAAAAATAAGATCTGATCCAATCCAAACTTTTGCAGTTTTGATTAGTTTTCGGTTTGGATTGGATTGGTTTAGTGATTTTGATTGAATTAGATTGGATTTGAACACTCCTGGAGAGAAGTACATCACGATGAAGCTATTGCTAAGTTGCCAAACATACTTATTTTCTATGAATGTTGTTGTGTATTTTTAACTTTTTATATGAGCAAACTCCCAATTTAGTTCCTAACAAAAATACTACCAAATAAATTAATCTTTGAGGAAAAAAATCACTTCAAGGTCCTCATCATTAAAAATATAAGAAACATTAATCCCTCTATTAACTCATAACTCACAATTGCTAAATTTAATGAAGTGCGTACTTGTCTCATTAAGTATTTCACTTGGCATATTTTATGCTAGTGTGAAACCAAACAATGTTGTTTTTGGCTGAGTGTCTCAAAATATCACAAATGAAATATTTTCAACCAAAAATGCGCAATTTAATTTGAAAATTTACTGAATGTAAATAGGGGAAACAAAACCCTAGCTCCTAGTCCACAACCCTGCAGCCCAATTCCATTCCCTCCAAACCCATAACTAGCTCAGTTCATTTCCTTCCAATTCGCGAACAGCAGGAAACACATTCCATAGAAGAAAGTAGGACGCGTCAAATCCTCAAAGGTGAAAAGAATAGCATGTCTGTGACGGTGAAAAGACAAGGCGATTTTTCTTCCTTCCCTGAGATACTCTCATAGTGGTTCCAGCAAACAAATGTGGAAATGATATGTTAATGATGTGCAGCCCTTGTTTTGTGTGTGAAAATTTAATTAACAGTGTAAAATATATATATATATATATATATATATTTTTTTTTTTTTTGTCATGGGGGAGGGGGGAACAGGGGGTACTTTGACCCTGGGAGTCGAACACAGGACTCCTTGCGGATACCATATGCGGTTAACCACTGAGCTAATAGCTCTTCCGCAGAGCAATTGTGTGTGTTTGAAAACCACAGGAATTATTAGTCTCACTCTTATTCTCCATAGCAACGGCCCTAACCACTCCACAGGAATCATTCTCACTCTCATTCTCAATAGCAGTTGCCCAAAGCACCGCCCCTAACAAGATCCCTTCAAGTGACACTCATCCAAGTCAATTATAAGCCGACGAGCACTTAATGAAGACCCGTTCACAACATCAACGCACGTATACAACCTTTGGAAGATAAGTTATTGAGTAATCAATATAAAACTTGAGTCCAGTTTCGTATATTCTTCCTGTAATCCTATCCTATTTTTAAATCAAGCTATGTTGTGTACTGAAACCTTGTTAAAGTTTGTTGCTGGGTTGAAAAACTATCGAGTATATATCAACATGCCGTAATTTGATTTGAAAATTGATAGAAAAATGTAGAAGACTAGAACAACTTTTTTTCCTTCATTGAGTATCATCTAATGACAAAGTGATAAACTTTAGCCTTAAATAAATTTTTTGTCCCTCTAAATATAAGTAATTTTGATTTTAGTCCCTCAAAAATTTTTGCTTTATTTTTTATCTTTCATTCTTCAAAAATTTTGATTTTAGTTCCAGTTATTAGATAAGATCTATTAAGTGATTACATGTCAAACAAAATTCCACCTTAGCATTGATACATGACATCATTAAATGATTTGGAATTTTTTAATCAAATAATTTATTTAAAAAATAATTACACATATTTTTTCTGCCTGCGAAGAGACACCAATGCATCTATTCTAGGTCACGTATGTAATTGTTTTTAAATAAATTGTTTAATTAAAAAATTTCAGGTTGTTTGATGATGCCGTATATCAATGCTTAGGTAGATTTTCTTCTAACACATTATCATTTAACATATCTCACTTAATAGTAGAGATTTAAACCAAAACTTTTGAAAAATGGAGAACAAAAAATAAAATAAAAATTTTTAAGAGACCAAAACTAAAATTAGCTATATTTAAAGGGACCAAAACATATTTAAACCTAAATTTTATTACTTTGGTTAGATCCAAAAAATTTGATATACAGAATTTATATGATAAAAAAAACAGAAAACGACAAAATTTGCCTTTTTAGCAAGACAGAGATTATTTAAAAAGAAAAAAGAAAGAAGAAGAAGAAGAAGAAGATGATGATAAAATTCACATTCGTATAATCTCTCTGAAAAATATCTTTTCCTATTCTCTTCTTTATCTTTTTCTTCTCAAAATATCAAACAACCTTAGGCCGTAACTTATTCAAAGATGCATCTGTGAATTCATAAAGTCAAGTTCCTTGAGCAGATGGTTTGTCTCATTTAAAATTATCATTTTTAAGTTGTCTATTACGTAAACACAAAAGGTTTATCACCTTCATTTCTCATGAAAACTAAATCCAATCAAGTATCTAAATGATTATCTAGATGAAAATAATTGACACTGCCATAAAAAATAAGTTTACCTATCATTACTCTACCAAAAATACACATTTGTTTTTCCTAAGATAATCTATAATCTTGACCCGTCTTTAGCACGAGTATTGGATGATATTACTGAAAATTTTATTGAGTACAAAATAATCACTACAATAAATCAACAATTTCAGTAACGACCTAAGTCTTCTATTTTAGTGTTTTTGGGACACTTTAATCAAGGGATCAATCAAAAGAGCGTAATAAGAATCAAATTTCCTTATACACATATAAGTGCCTCACTAAAAGAAAGCGGATAGAGTACTAAAGAGAACATGGCTATCAGCAATACCGGGTACAAGTTTTGTCAAAATAATTAATACATATTTACAGGCATAGAAACAAATAATTATAACTTGGAGGCAAATATTCGAATATTTTTTATTGATCTCAAGCTGAAGACAAAAGAGCTCGAGGTCATGAGTTCATTCGGACTATTCAGCAGCCCAGGATTAAGACACAGGCGGCACCTATATTATCACCTCTTTCAGTTACTAGATGGCTTTTATTGCACTTCTGAAACGGGTTAGCAAGAAGAAAGAAGCAAGAAGCAACCAATACACAGTTGCAAACGACCAAAGGATTCAAGCAGTGGTGGGGTTAATTGATAATAACTTCTCCATAGCAAGTTAGCAACAAATTTCAGCGACAAAAAGCCAATCTTGGGCAGCAAACTCCTTATGTCCCACCCATTTTTATTGCATCTGCCGGCGACTTTAGCAACTTCTTTAGCGACTCAACTATGCTAGGAAGAGATGGGCGTTCGGCAGGTTTACTGCGGCAAAAAATTAGCAAACATTAGAGCTACAAATCGTAGAATGATGCAGTTAAAATAAAACATGAATTATGATGATTCTTCTAAAATATTCTCCTTGAGAACTCTACAGAATTTGGTGTTGTGAAGAGATCAACAGAGGTCTCTATCTCTAGTCAATAACTGAAGGGTAAACTGCTACGATCAAATATGAAATGAGTCGCAACAAAGTATTACAAACTTATTTTACTCGATGGAAGTCGGGCCTATTTGTTTAATTCTTAACCTTAATTTTAACAATCCAATGCTCAACGACTCCGCTTTTGGAATTCATTCAAGCAACCAAGTAGCAAAAAATAATGGTAATAAGAATTACAATTTCCCGAACTGTACCATAAACAGAAAAACTGTTTTTCTCGAATTTAATTTCTTTTATATATTTTTTCTAACCATTATTTCAGCCTTTTTTCAATTATGATAAGACTACTGACCACGTAACTCATATGAATATAGCAGCACCCAACACAAATACCATCTGAGTGCAAAGTAGAAATAGGCCCAGCAAAAGCTAAACAATCATCTAAAACAAAGCATGCTTTGCTCAGAAATTCCTATCGGTTGAGAATTACTAGAAAATATAAGATAATTAACACTTACTCAGCCCAACAAGACTCCATGAGAGACGCCAATACTGGGGAGATGTTTGGAGGGATAGCAAGCCTTCTATTCTGGAAAGCCACAGCTCCAACCACCTGATCATACAGAAGAAGATTATTTTACAAAATTCACTCAAACTTCAGAGGTTTCACTTTGCCAAGCAGTTGTTTGAAATATGCAAGTTCACATTTATAACTCTCTCCATTATATGTCCTTTTAAATTAACAATTTCTAAAAAATATATCATCCTTATTAATGTAAAAATGAACACATTGTAAGAACGATTCACTACAAGCATCTGCAATTCAGACCATAGAATAAATAGTAAACAAGTGTACCTGGGCAGGGCTAAGTCCACTCCACGGTTGCTGCAGGGTTACGAGTTCCCACATGATGACTCCAAAACTGTAAACATCAGACTTCTCATTCGAAGGTTCTCCGCGGAGAAATTCTGGAGCCATCCACTCAGGCTGAAAATAAAATTAAGAGAGTTACACACTTATTGAAGGTGAAGCACCGTGAAGTGAAAGATCAACCTGCAAAATATTAATAGAATGACCACTTCAATGTTTAAGAATTTTCCTCTATATCCATACCAACAGGCAGAACCTACTAAGCCAAGATTATTTAAATGAATACAAATTTACCCGTTAAAGCACACCTGAAAAAGAGTGTACTTTCGCACCCAAGAGACCAAACTGACATCAAACAATTCAGAGTTATACATAAAATCTCACTGGTAATCAATCATCTTTGTAAAACATGATTATATCATCGACCTTAACTTCACCTTGTAAGGAAAAGGTATCAGTAACAGCACTATTGTCTACATGAACTTAGGGACACGTCTACTGGAACAGTTGAACTCTTGCTACTTCAAACCTGAAGTACTACTCGAATAATTTTCCTTTCCCCAATAAACAGTGAATCACACACAAATTAATTGGAAGAGAACTAAAACACTAAAAAGTTGATATCATCATGCTTATGTGCATAATCAGAGTAAGAGACTTACTGTTCCAGCAACAGATTTTGATGATATGAACGTGTTTGCCTTGAATCTGGATAATCCAAAATCACACACCTGAGAATGAAATTAAAAAAGAAATCATGAACGAGCACAAAATTCACAAAAATTTCAAGGAGAAACTCAATCAATCAATTTCATCGTACCTTTACGGTCCAATTTCTGTCCACTAACAGGTTTGGAGATTTGAGATCCCAGTGTACAATTGGAGGCTTCAGACAGTGGAGATAATTTATCCCTTTGGCCTGCAATCAGACAAATCATATATCATCTACAACTAAAATATCAATTAACATGAAAGAATAATAATATCTCATACAAACCACGTCTAAAGCCATCCGTAATCTTCTTCTTTGATCAAGAATTTCACCAGATGCTGGCCTATGTATCAGGCGGAACAAACTACCCCTGTCGTACATGTACCAAGAAACGACAGTAAGACACTTAGAAAACTTAATGCAAGAAAGTTCAATAATACAGTCAAGTTAAATTATGGAAGAACTTGGATGTCTTACCTAGGCAAATACTCTGTCACTATAGATAGATGGGGACGTTTTGTAACCGCACCCATGAAGAGCACCACATTTGGATGGCGAACACGTTTCATTATTGCAACCTGAAGCAATGAAAACAAGGTGTGATGTGAATATGTCTTTTCATTAATAAATGAGAATACAACAATAACAAGCTTTAGCCCCTATATAGAATTTCAAAGATGAATTTCTCATATCAAGATAAAAACAATAACAAAAGAAATATAAGCATTTATTATAAAGAGAAATTTATCAGTGTTAGAAAACGACAACCTCTTAATGAGCATAATTGATCATCACCTAATATTCATGCATTCAATAAATGCCAGGCAAACACCACTTAATCACAACAATTCAGATAATAAACATTTGCAATAAGTAATACATTTTTTCAATCCGTTTTAGAAGACTCACCTCTCTCAGAAACTCCTTCAGCTGATCATCATGGAAATCCTGAACTGTTAAAACCTTGACAGCAACATCCTACAAGTTAAAAACAATAGAAAATTCACCGAAATGGGAAAATATTTCCATAAAAAATAATAGGCTGCATCAAAATGTTAATGCAGGCAGCCAATACAAGATGGTTAAATATAATCAAATCATCGTGACTGCTATATGTCATTTATGCACCCAACAGCAATGAAACGGACTTAGGAAACTATAGACTATAAAGATTTACAAAGAAACATTCATGAACTTAAATGTGCATAGAATACAGCAAGTTGATGATGAAAATCAAGTGCCTAAGAACATTTACCGATCCATGCCATTCAGCACGGAACACTGTACCAAATGATCCTGCACATAGGAAAAAAAAAAACAACAACATTTAGAGTCACTGCCTATTACGTGCCTTCAAAAAGAAGCATCAGGGGAAGCAGAAAATTTACCAGCACCAATACGCTCTTTAATTCGTAAATCGTCCCATGATATCTCAAGCCAGTCCATTGCAAGTGATGGTTCAAGGTTCACGTATCTTGGAATATTTCCAGCACCCTGGTTGTCATGTCTATTGCCTACCTTTTCCTGTCCTGACTGGCTGGAGGAGCTCTGTATAGATTGCTTAAAGGTGGTTTTTGCCCCATTACTTTCCTTTATAATAATCTCATTGTCCAAAACTTCTTGTGCTGCAACCTTATATTTACCAAGCCTGGGATATTCATGCGATGCTACAGAGGCCGGATGAAGAGCTTCAGAAACACCTTCATGGATAGAAGGGAAAATTAATAAAGCCCACAATTTCACATTCAATGTCACTACCTTCTAATCCAAAAGGAATTAGAGGCGGGTGTATACCTTCACAAGTTTGATCTACTGAAGTATAAATGGAGCCCTTATTATTTTTCAGCAAATCAGTGTCTTTTCCTTGTGGACCTTCCTGTACATGGCCTGTAAGATATAGAGTAACAACTTAGACCAACTTTAGACTACCAAGGTTCTTCGCAAACTAAGATTTATTAAAACAGAACTCTGTGAGCATAGGATTCCCTGTCCTCAACGAGAATCAATCTTAAATTTCAGAATCAACCTTTCTCCACAAGATCGAGAAGGAAAAAGACAAAAGCATTTTTATATCCATATATCATGAAATATTAGGATTTGGCCAGGAAGTACAAAAGAAAGATCAAATGTCTTTGAAATAGGCATAAACCCGAAATTTTGCAGGGGAAAAAAAGAAACATGTGGCCAAAACTTGACTAATGTCATAAATAGCTCAATATGTTTGTGTGCCTCTGGCATCATTTGCACAATTCTGTTGACAAGTGTTTGTGAAGTATTCGGGCCCTGTATAAATACGGTTAAGTGATATGCACCCCTACGTCCAGGAATATAACATTCTGAATTTGAAATAGAAATAGTTCTAAACAATTGGAAGACCAAGTTTTGAGGTCTATAGAGCACAAAATACCTGAATAACAGTGATTTTCTGTATTAATAGAGCTGTGATTGGAATTTACAGATTGAGAACATGCTTCACCATCCACATATGGCGATTGGCATTCTTTTAAATGAGAAATTTGAAATGGAGAAGGGATCGAAGCCAAATATGCTCCATTGATTGAGGAATCTGGCCCATGGACATTTCCTGGTTCCCCAACTAGGTCAACTACATATTCCCTGTTTAAAAAATGAAGCATATAAATCATATGACAAGGAATCCATGAAACAAATGTCAGGTGCTTGATAAACTGGTCTACAATGTTAATAAGCTACCTATAAGTCGCAAGCCAAGTTCCAGATACCAGCAATCTAAAGATCTAAACAAACAGATGTGCTGATACAACTCATGCAACTTATCTATCAATAAACTTGTTGAAGATTATGAAACCACAAAACCTAGATAGCTATGAAACGAAAACGATACAAGCAAAATTTGCAATAAAAATTAAGGGGAAGAGAAAGGGAAAACGGTCAAAACTACTGAAACGATACAGTTGAGCAGAGAGATGTTTGGATTGACATTACTATCAAAACTCAAAAAAGGACAAAGCAAAAACGAGAGGTGCAACTGCAAGGGGGCATTCATTGTACTAACCTTGAGAGCTGCCTGTCGTCTTTAATCTTGACAAGACAAGAGGATCTATGATCCGAAGCACAGTACCTGCAGCCTCGAGCAATGCGACATGGCAAACCTATGTAATCTGCCAATCTCTGCATGCGCAACCCCCCCCCCCCCAAAAAAAAAAACCAAAAAAAAGAAAAAGAAAAAGAAAAACTTGTGACAGTGAATAACTAATCTAAGATCAGGTGAATTTGCATTAAGCAACAAAAATGTACTACTATAATAATGCGATACAAATAATTCAGGAAACAGATTGTTCACCTTGAAGAGAATGGCGCGATGCCTACACAGCCCAGTAGACAAGCTTCCGATGGGAAGCACAACGCATTGGTGAAAACTCCTCAGCCTCTTGCTAACCAACTTCCACCGCTTGTGTAGATCCCCTTGCTCCACCGGAAACGTACCCCTTCATATACACACAGACATTTCAACACCCGAAAAAACAAAAAATAAATAAATTGCCATTGCTCAACAATAATGACCACGTCTTACTTACCCCATGCATATGGCAACAAGCTTTCCCAGTTGTTCCACCAGCATCAATGCGTTCTCGGAAGCGCAATACAACTCCTGCGCTTTATCTAGAAGCTCCTTAAGCCGAAAGTCCTCGCGTCTATCAACGACAACAACCTCCATCGACGTTTCGCTGGGTTCAACCGCTTTCAACGCCATTAGTGTTGGTATCCGCTTCCCTTCCTCCATGTCATTGCACATCACCCACAGGTACGGGTTCATCCCCAATATGCTGTAAAAACCATCCGATATCTTGTCCGTGTACGACAAGCAACCACTCACCTGAAAAACACAAAACGCATTCCGTTGAACCCAAAAAAAAAAAAAAAATTGCTACGAGTTGAATGAAGTGAAGTGTCGTTTACCCATAGACGATAAGAAACGGCTTCGGCGTCCCAGGTTTCGGTTCCGGTGTTGAGAGCGGGTTCGGCGGTGAGGCTTGCCAAGCAAGTGAGCCTCTTCGCTAACGTGACTTGCAGGCAGTAGCTTTCTGTGTACTTCCGAGCGTAACATTCGTTGTTGTTGCTGCGATCTTGTTGTTGTTCTTCTTCTTGCCTTCTTATGGTGGAGACGCGACACGACGACGTGTCGTCTTTGGTGTTAATGTCGCTGGAGAATGTGGCGGTGCCGTCGAACGTCGTCGTCGTTCCGGAGAACAAGCTCCCGGCGTAGCTGCTCCAACTAGACAACCGCGGCAGCGATACCTGCCGGTCGAAGCTCCGGTCAACTCCTCCGCTGGCATCCTTGACAGTCTCCTGGGCCGGCGGTAGCAGAAGCTCGCGATCCTCCTCCGCAGCCGCCAACGCAGCCGCATCGCGGCGGCGGCGGTGATCCGATCGATTCCGATCGCGCTTCTTTTCAGTCAGCCACTCGCAGAAGGCGGCGATTTGCTTACTCTTGATCCGGAACCTGTCGCCGCCGGCGAAGAGGTCGGAGACCGCCGAGTGTTTTCCGGAGGGGAAAACGACGTCGTCTTTGGCGTCAGGAGTAACTGCAGTAGTGGTAGTTGCTGTTGCTGACGCGAAAGGCTTTTTAGGCACGTCGCTTTCAACGCCAAAAGTATCAGGTGATTTGATTGAGTTGACGATTCTCTTCTTCTCGTGATCCAATTTCTGCTTCGCAGATTCATCGAACCCTCTCTCCGGAAATTGCCTCGGAAAAATGTAAGTCGCTCTATGAGGCATTTTTCCCCCCTTCTATTCACTCAAAAACCGTGATCTCAAACTTTTCTTTTTCTTAACCACCAACCCACACGAACCTTACACACCTACAGCACCAGTTGTTATTGCTGTTGTTGATGATGATGCACGCACTCACGTGCAAACCACTATTCTCCGTTGTCGTCGCCGTCGTCTTCCTCTTCTTCCCTCAAACTAAAAACATATACATAACTATTCCGTATTCAGTAACAGTAGAAACAGAAGCTTTGTTCAGCTCCAACACTCATATATAGCTATAAAATTGCACTACGAACTCAGGCACCTGGAGATTGATGGTTCAATGCTGGGTTCATGTGAGTACAAACTCGATGACGAGGTTTCATAGAGGGGATTGACCTCTCGTGGAACCCAAGAGGAATCGTGAAATGAAAGCAATACTATAAATAATAAAACGAAAGCGCGATGAGGATTTTTGGATTTTGAAGGCGGTGGAAGAGAGTGAGGGTTAG
This sequence comes from Pterocarpus macrocarpus, assembly GCA_031439585.1. NCBI lineage: Eukaryota > Viridiplantae > Streptophyta > Magnoliopsida > Fabales > Fabaceae > Pterocarpus > Pterocarpus macrocarpus. Next base: position 14,008,428 of record CM062514.1, read on the forward strand.
AAAGGAAGGGAGAGGAAAACTGGGGAAAGGGGTCTGAGACTGGGTCCTAAGCGTTGGTTGGCTGTGAGTGACGAATGCTGTGTGCTTTATGCAAGAGCTTGCAGCTTAGGAGAGCATGGAATATTGAAATGAGTGGGAAATCGAAACAATACAAAGTCGGTATTCTAACGTACGCCGGATGTGTTAGTGTACACCCTTTTCTTGAGGCGACACGTCAAACAGGTTGCCAATGGGTTCAGGACACGTGAACGATGGTGTGCGCACTGCGCACTCGGTAGTAATGTAGCGTAGCCTGGAGCCGCAGGTTTCTGCGGGTGGCTAGGTGCAGAGGAAATAGTAACAAATTGAGAACTCGGGAGTCAATGAGTCATGCATCACGAGATAAGGGATAGACCCTCCTTGTGATGTGAGGTGACGGAAATACCCTTCTTAACTCTTTCCTTTTGTTTAAAATTTTTCATAAATTTCCTAATTCGTACTCCGCTAAATTAACTTTAGTTGATAGAACGGTACATATACTTTCGATAAGAAAAAACTAGCATTAGTTTTTATTATCTAAATTAATAATATTTAAATCTAAAAACATCTAATTAATTTAATTTAATCAGATTCATTTATGATGACAATAAATTTCTCTTAATTCTTTTTTTTATCATTAGTTCATCTTTTATTAAAAAAAATAAATATTGAATTACTTAAATTAATTAGTTATTGATAAGAATCCATGTAAGTTATATTAAATTTTTTAAGAATTAATGTGTTTGATAATTAAAAATTAAAAATGTTAGTATAAGTAATATTTTTATACGTACTTTTTTCAAAAAAATTAATGTGCCTGTTACTATTTTGATCGTGTAGAAATTTAAAACGTTTACTCTAAGTTTTGCATGTGACGAGTCTGATGACTTTTATTCGGAGCTACGAGCCTACTACGGCTGTGATATTGATGGCTTCTGTCTATCGTGTGTGAATGTGCTGTAAAGCCCGTTTTGTTAGCATTTTTATTGGTGTTTTTCTCCCTTCTTTCTCTTTCTTATCATTTGTTCACTTGGTTTGCGTGATCTGTCTGTTTTTTCTTAATATAATCCAAGCTTTCGGCTTTCGTGCCTATTTTTTCGTTGACGGTAAATATTTGGTATATTTATTTTTTATAGAATATTATATTAATTTATTTTTATTTATTATTAAATAAAATATAAATTTTATTTAAATAAAATTTATATATCATCTAATAATAGATAAAATATAAATTAATATAATATTTCACAAAAAAAATAAATATCCCTATCATTATTCTCCATTAAATATGCTTGACCATACTTAGATTTTCTTTCTCTTTCTGTATAGCTTCATTATTGTTCTACCTATGTGTTAGGTTTGACTGTTAAAATTAGAAAGACTTACCCAAACTACAAGTTTTATTACATTGTTATATTTTTTTTTTGTGAAAAATTAATAAATATCTCTAAATAATCTAATATAAATTAAGTTCACCAATATTTGATAGGTTTAAGTAGAATATTTATTATTTTTAAATAAATAAATATTTAATTTGAAATTCTATAAATATAAAACAAAATTAATGCTAAATAAGTTTATTTTCATAATAAATTAAACTAATTTAAATTAAATTAAATTAATTAAAATTTAATAAATTTTAAATAGTAATAATTTTAAAAAATAAATTAAGTTCAAATGTGTAATTATTTAAATTAATTAGGGCGCTTCCCCTTGACTACAAGGGGTAGTGGTCTCCCCCAAAACTTTTAATCTTTTGTAATATTATTTTTTATTTGGCCCTTCCCTTCCAAATTTCTTTACTTGATTAATTCTTATAAACCTTATACTTAATTAAATATTTAAATACTATAGTAGATTTTATATATATATATATATATTGTATGTGTACGACTGTGTGTGAAGTTTTTATTGTGAAACTTTCATTTCTTTTAATTTAATATATTATCGATTTTATTTTTATTTTTAGGTAAGACCAAAATTAGAATATATATTATTCTCTAAATAAAGTTAATTATTAAATACTAACTCCTCCACTAAAAAAGATCTAACTCCACTCTTGGGCATCATTAGTTTCTTTAGAACTGATTTTTCCAATTCTATTTAAACTCATGTTTTGTAGGACAAAATTAAATGAATATGTTATTGCAAATTTACCTTAAGATTTTAGAAAAATTGAATATTAACAATTGAATCATTATTGATATACGAACATTTTGCTAAGTAACGCAAAACCTCTAAGTTGATACTTACAAGCCCGTGACCGTTCTCCATAAAAAAAAGATGGTCTTAAAGAAATCCTTTTATGTATAAATTATGTATGTTATACGTCATAGTGAATATGCTTACCCAAAAATTAAATCCAAAACTGAAAAGGATATGCACAACATCATACAGACCGAAGGAACCATGATCAACCGCGCGCTATATAATTGTGTCCAAATGCTTGGAATATGCTAGGCAAACTTGACATATGTTTACGTACCAAGTGAAAATTGCCCATAACTTTGCAATAATATTTCAACTAAATTTCTTGTCCTGACTGTTGTTGTCTGGGCTCAAAATAGAGGACAGTGTGTATTGTTTAGGATTAGAAGATGAACTCACCTATTACTCGATTGTACCATGGCACTTATAGGAGAATAGGGAATCTTTAGTTATTAATGTGATTATATTCATTAGCCTTGATTGAGGGATATAGAGAAGATTTAGGACGAAGATTTCGGAATCATCATAATAAGGAGTGTAGATTGGGGGGAAGGGGATCCCTTGGTACTGAAGAACGCTTGAGTAGGCGATAAAGCATCCGAGCTGTTGGCCGATTTCCCCCTCCTTGGTGAATTTAATCCCAGATTCTTATAGTTTTAGACTTAATTTGATAGTACTTTTTAAAGGGATATTCTGACTTATAAAAAATATAAGCTATTCTTTTATATTTAGTAAACCAAAATATTGAAATACTTTTATTCCTGATTTTTGAGAGCCAAGGGGTACTTTCGAGAGTTTTCATAGGATATATTTTGGAGCTAACTTGTGCTTTCTAAAATTTAAAAGATTAATATAATTTTATTCTATTTAATGATATTAAAAATAAAAATTATTCTCTTTAGTATTTATAACTATTGTAGTAATTTTAGATATTAAAAATAATTTTATCAAATATTACTTTTATAGTTTTTATTTATTAAGAGTAATTTTTATATTATTTTATTAAATAATACTACTATAACTTTTTTAGAGCTATTTTTAGAGAGCCGAGAGAGCTTAACAGCTATTAAAAATCACAACAACACCAAATCAAGTCTTAGTGTGTCTTTAAATAAATTCTTATATTTTAAAAGTTTTTAATTGAATTCGTACAGTTTAAAAATTTTACCATGAGTTAGTTATTCTTTATCCGTTATGTTGTATGCTGGCTATTAGCCGTATTCCGCTACACCATGAATACCATATAGACTTTCAATTAAATTGGTTAATACCAATGTTTTGGTCTAATTTTTGTACATAATATTTTTTCTTTCTATTTTTTTCTCATATATATGTCTAAAATTAATTAAAAATTACGATATTTAGTTTTTCTATATATTATGCCTTTACTTTTCTTTTCTCTGTTGTCCAACTCACTAAATCTTAATAACAATCACGTGTGTATGGTGTAATAAAAAATAGATGGTTAACTTACGATGGAGACTCAATAATGAAATTTTTAAAGTATAAGGATCTAATTTAAAACTTTTAAAATGTAAGAATTTATTTAAAAAATTAAATTATATGAACTTGGACACTAATTTAACCCCCTTCTCCTTCCTTTTATCTAAGCTTAGGGGGTAGCGGAGATGGTTTTGAGAAGGAGATTCATCCACTTGGCTATAGTCCCCCAACCGTGACAAATCAAGTTTTTCTTTTTGTAAGTTAAAAAGGATGTTATTTGGTTTCTCTTTTTTTTTAAGGTGATGTGTCATTTTTTATTTTTTTTTTCAATTTAATTTCTTAAGTAATAAATTGTTTATTAATCTAGTCTATAGGCACCTTTTTTTATCACAAAACTAATAGAAAATATATTTTTTTACGGGACAAAACTAATAGAAAATATTGATATAACACAAATGGTGTTGTTATGCACTTGTATCATGTCAACATTTACATCAATTATATAATTAAAAAATAACTAGAAATAGTATATAGATATTAAATTAAAAAAAAGAAATAAAATCTTATTTACGTTCTTTATGTTTTATAGTAATTTTAAATTAGTTACAATTTTTTTTTGCTCTATTTATATCCTTAATATTTCAAAACATTTCAATCTTATTATTTCGGTATTCAAATTATAAACAGAAAAACTGATATAAAGATTAGGTTATAATATTACTGATGATATATTTATTATTTATCTAAATGAGATGATATTATTTACCATTATTTTTGTCTATATTTTTGTAGGATATAAAATTTTTTTAATTTAAATCTCTTTAATACTTAATTAATCTTTCTTCTACTAAAATTCATACCTAAAGTTTTTTTTTAGGGAATTGAAAACAAACAATTTGTAATCTAAACGTAAATGAGATTTTATCTTTAAAAAAATAAAAAATGAAAGTAAGGCACAACATTAAATAAAATATAGATGTTGGAAAAAAATCGTTTTGCCTTTTTTTTTTTTTTTTTTAAATTCTCATGTTTTTTAAAATAAATGCGACACTGATAGTAGGCTCTAGAGCATTAACTCTGTCCTGACTACAAGGTGATAAAATCGGTAATCTGTTCACATAGAATTTAGTGAGACAAACTTTATAGTTATAATGAATCAAGCCTGATTAATAAACTTTGTTTTCTTTCTTTTTATATTTGCAAGGAAATATGCTGTGTTTGGATTTGAACTAAATATTAAGTATCTTACATAATTTAAATCAGACATAGCTGACGAAGGACGTTAACTTGGTAGAGAACGTTATAGAGTGACTTACATAAAATGTCTTAAAAAATTGACAATTAACATTATACGAGTATTCGATAAGGATGATCATGACTTATATAGCACATTGTACATAGTATATTCCTCATAAAACACTCTATGCAATGTTAAGCATATATTAAACATTAAGACTCATATTAAAGATAAACAAATATTTAAATGAGATTAATTGTTAATGATTTATTGTTAATATAAATCTTTTACACTAATAACTAATCATATTTTATCCTATTATAACCTTTATAGGTACAGTAATAATCAAATACTTCCTCCAATTCAGAATATCTGTCTAATTTTGATATTTTAGGATTTTAAAATATCTGTCTATTTTTATATCAAGATAACATTAAATTTTTCTTTCTAATTATGTCCTTAATTTAATTGTCATTCAATATCATCGTAATTATAATCGAAAAATATGTTAAATCAATCCACTATCTTTAGATAAGAATAATTTCGTCTATTTATATAATTTTATACCATTATCAAGGCTATTTTTTTTCTTAATCTATGTATTTTTTTATTTTGAACAGATATTCTAAAACGGAGAGAGTAGTATTACTATATAATAATACGTAACTAAATATCAGTATAAATTTTATACCAACATTATATTAAAATCAAATTTATATATAAACAATACCTGTATAAATATTATTTAAAATTAAGATAATATAATAAACAGTAACTACAATTGAGAAAATCATTATAAAAGTCATATGCGTGTGCGTCGAGAGCAAGAGGCAGGCTCTTCGCCCCGACAGCGTACTAATATCATGTGTATAGCTTATCTGCTTGATTCAATGTATTGCTAAACGAAGTACTGTTCATTTTTGCATTAAACTATTAAGGGAATGTGGTTGGTCTCCAATGCGAGACAAGCACCAATCAGCATAAACTAATAATTAACGTAAGTAATTCAATTAATTAATTAACATAAACACTATAATTTATTCGTTAACGATGCATTTCATATGGATTGACTTTATTCGCAGCGGGATGTTCCGCACTTCTGCAATTCCAACCATTACATGATTGCACCGTGGCGCATTTGTATGGCTATGGCTTTTGTAAATTGGCCACGTTGGAGGGTTCCTAAGTTTACATAAAAATGCCCACTATCACATGATAAGATTGTCTTTTAGAGTAGAGAAGGAGCATTCCCAGAGAATTTTCTATATAAAGAAAGCCTTATATATCTAGACATTTTAAAAAAGGAGGAATAAAATATATCTTCAACCCTCTCCCTTTCTTTCTGTAAAAGCCAATAGCAAGCATATTTCTATATAAAACTGTTCTGATCGCATCCATTTTCTTGAAATTGTAAACCAACAATAATGCTGCTCTCATATATATATATATATATATATATATATATCAGTTCTGCGAGAATTAGTAACACCATAATCAGTCTCACAATACAAGAGATAAAGTGTAAAGGATCTAAGTGAGACAATTTGTGCAAATATTTAATAAATCTATTTATATAATTTAAATTATATTCAATATTCGGTTATTCATTAATGTGAATGTGTATAAATGTAGAAATTAATTTTTATATATTAATAGTGTAAAATTTCTTTATACTATTAATCAATAAAAATTTGACAAATCATTCATTATGTGTTGTTTCTTTAAATTTGAATTAGAAATGGCTTTAAAATGGATTATATGACAACCTTTTATTGGTTGATCAGTATATTAAAATTAAGAATTTAATTTATATATACTGTTAGTATAAAATATTTTATACATATATCCAATCATATATTGTTATATTAACAAAAATATTTGACTTAATTACCTATTATTTTAAAAATATTACAAGTACAAATATTTTAAAAGACTTAAACTCATAAATATATTATTAAAAATGAAAAAAGTGTAACAAATAATGGAGAAAATAAAACATTATACGAAATGTAAAATGTATGCGCTTAAGAAAAGAACATATGACAAATCTATGCAAGTTGAATAAATAGTGTTTTTCTTGTGCATAATTTTAAAAAAGTGTAAAATAAAATATGTTTGAATTGACTCTCGTTGGATAATTTTAGTATATTCACTCTTGACCAATAGGAATCGAGTTTAATGAAAGAGATTAGCCTCCTGTAGTATGATAAAGTATAGTTTAAATTTAAGTTAAACTACTAATATTTAATATCTAATCGTATTTTTTAATATATATATATTCACTCTCGTTGACGTAGTGTCGAGACAAAAATATTTGCTATTTGAAATGATCTTATCTGTTAGCAAATCTTTTTGAAACCTCCAATAATTGAATGGCAATAAGATTGTAAGTCTTAATTTGCCAACTTTTTTTTCCCCTTATGAAAGTAGTAATTGAATAAATGTGTCTGTTTGTTTTGAGCCCAAACACAATTTTATTGCACGGAACTCAAAAGTTCTTTTTGTTAAAATTGCCTTGGGAAGTAGTTTTTTGCTCTTGGCTATGTTAACCAAACAAGTAGGAAATCATCTTTAAGAAAATTAGCTATCAAGACTTCCAGTTAAAAATTGACTATGTATGCAATTGTTTTTTTATTTTTTTCGTTCTCATTAATGTGAATCTTTCTTCATCTAATTACGCTTTAGTAAATTTGACTTTTTTCCTTTTCAGTCGCGAGTAAATTTGACTTTGTAACTTGTTAAGAAACCTAAAAGGCACACTGGGCACGAGGTAAGCAACAAGCATCACTAACTAAGAGAAGCCACCCAAATAAGCAAAGGCCACGATAGCTATGCTTGCTATTTGTAGGCTTGTAAGTTGCGACCATAGCCGCGAGAAAGACCCATGCAAGGAAAAACCCCAAAAATGTCCGCGAGTGGGGCCCAGTTTATGGAGTGTGGAGAGCATTAGCGTAATGTTCATGGCATTGGCTTAATTAATTGGACGGTTTTCAAACCACAATATGTTGACTCATATGTCTTATCCAATTAATTTACTATTGTTTTGATGTCCGTGTTTTCTCTTTCCATGTACAACTAATTTTCAACCCTTTATTTTAGACTGCAACATGGTGACTGCCTCCCCTATGATTTTCGGTTTAATTGATTTTTAATAATATTATTGGTATTATTTATAGAGGCATCTTCAAAGAAATACTTTTAGATGTTACATAAATATTGGTTAAAAGAAAAATTAAAATCTATTTTAATTAATATTTAAAAAATATTTTGGGATGTCTCTTTAAAAATATACAAAAAAAGTTATATAAATAATTTTTTATTAATTTTGATGTTTTATTTATTGTATCTACATTAAAGTAATGTTAATATAAAAATAAATTATCAAATCGGCTCCCAACAATTTTTACATTGAACATGGTAGTCCTGAAAAAAAAAATAGGTCTTTAATCCCTAATAATTACAGTCATTAGACCCCATTAGTCCTTAGATTATTTTTCCGCTAATTCCTTCGTTACTCATTATTGGTAGGCTGTTTTAGAGTATGTTTGTTTATGAATTTTTGGTAAAAAATAATTTTTTATTGAAAAAATTAATTGAAAAAATTAATTTTTATATATTTGAATAATTTTTTAAAAATAATCAGATTATAAAAAAATTTTATTTTTAACTTTTTTGTAAAAATTAAAAAGAATAATTTCTGAAAAAAATATTAATTTTTAACTTTTTTAATTATATATAAAATTTAAGTTTTATAATCATTTTTTCTAAAGGTTGAAGTAAATGCACCATTAATAGCTTTTGGTTAAATAAGTAAAGAAAAAGGTGGGATAATAGAGGAATATGTGAAGAGGAGGTGGGATGATAAATGATAAAGAAGGAGGGGGATAGGGGTTATGGGAAAAGGGTTGCTATTAGTTGTGGAGAGAAGAATCCCAAATTGAATAATAGTAAAAGAGCTATGGAGGGGCTAATGTAAAATTAGGACTAACAGAATTCGATGATTAAATTTGTTAGGGACCTTATGCCTAACCCCCATTTTTTTGCCATGGATCAATATATCCAATGTGTAATTTGTTATGGACCAACTTGGGGATTACTCTTAATATAATTTTTTTTATATAGATATTCAATCATTTATTGTCATATCATTAAAATCATTTGACTCATAATTGTTACCACAAAAGTTATATGTATGATATCATATAATCAATGGACAATATAAAATATTTTAAAGTAAAACTCTATTTTTGTCCTTAAAAGATATGAAAATCATCACATTAGTCCTTCAAAGATATCCTTGTCACTAGATAAGTTCCTCAATAATGAAAAACATCACCACGTTCGTCCTTCAGTTAGCCATTGTTTGAAACCATACTAATGGCACTAATGTAGCATGTTAATTATTGGCTTGGGTTGTTGAACATCACAGAGATACCACATTGGTCCTCTAAAAATCATTGCCACCATATAAGTTCCTCAAATGTCTAAAATGTCATCATATTCTGGTTCCATCATGTCACCATAGTCAAGATCGAGTTGATCTATTTCTAAAAATGCTCTTTTCGTTTTTCTTAGGGGAAGGATGTGGAAAGTGATACCTTTAATCATAAATTAGTTAAAGCCGTTAATGATAGAATCATCCCAAAAATTTCCCTCCTTCTCCATTCTTACAACCTCTGAACAACCTCAAGATTTAACATAAAACTCTTTAATCAATTTAAATCTTTAAATACTCACCAATCTAACCATTCAAGAGGGATATTATTGGGTTTTGATTATGATTTTTAGGTGAAGTAAAAAGGGGAATGTGATTTTGAGGTAATGGCAGTGACAAAGAAGGGGATTTGAAGAGTTTGTTGATATAGGGCATCACCACATTGATCCCCCAAAGATCTTTGTCACGACCCAACCCGGGCCACGACTGGGGCTCAGAGAGCCTTGACCCCCTAGCAAGCCTAAACAAGAAATTTTACAAAAAATGGACAGTGTGTCCCCTAAAATTTGGCATTTCCCATAGCATATCAATTTCTATAATAGCTCAGTATACAATCCAACCATAGAATCCATAAATCAACTATACTTAGACATAACCTCAGAGTCAAACAAGCATTCTTAGAATGCTTTCAGAGTCCAAGCAGACACACACACACACACATATTTGGGTTACAAATCTACAAGTTGAATCTAGTACTAATGAATATGTGGCGAAAGCAAGATCCTACCTATAGGTTAATGGAGCATCACTAAAGATTTTCTATACAAAGTATACTTAAGAGGTATAATCCAATGATAGAAATAACCTTCCAGCTACACAAAAAAGTGTGTGGGCTTCCTCAAGGATCTTACCCCTCAATTAATTAAGGAACACTGAATATAAACATGCACCTAAATTTGAAACAGGGAAGGATAAAGGGTAAGTCAAACAGATTCAGTGAATAATAACATATCTATAACAAGGAAAGAGACAAGCAATTAGCGCCAAGTTCTCAAAATAGACACACATTTTACCCAAAACAGATATAGCAACCGCGCCAAGCAACAATACATGGAAAATCATTATAATCGCTTCTAGATATATAAATTGATAAAATTCAAACTAATGTACCAATCTACCAAGACTATCTAAAAGGAGGTTTCAATTTCCAGCACATCAATCATACCTGAATTTACATAATCAAGTATCAAATTCACATCTCATATAACATGACCAGGACCCAAGTGATGCCAACCGGGTATTTTATCACCCATGGCACTTTGTTCCTGGCCTTTACCAGGACTCAAGTGGTGGCCCTTGAACGCTTGTTAGGTCTGTGGCACTTTGCTCCTAGCCCTCCTAAAACTCAAGAGGTGGCCGCCGGACATTTGTTAGGTTTGTGGCACTTTGCTCCTAGGAGGTTAAGTGCTGAAACTAACATATAGCTATTCCTAGCCCTTTTAGGATCTCAAGAGGTGGCCCCCAAATAATTTTATAAGCCGTGGCACTTTGCATCCTAGAGGGTCCTAGAGCTAATATACTAAAATTCACATCTCACATATATTTATAAAAAATAGCATGTTAATCAAGATATCACGCCTCAAACTGTCATATGGATCAACGTTCAGACAACAGTTCCAATACCATTCCATATGAGCTTGTCCTATTCTCAAAATTCAAAATCACATCCATAATAAGCATCATTCAAAAATTTAAATAACACATTAAATAGAACAACCACATGATACTCTCATGATCTAAACATTATCATTAATCAAACATACTCTTACAAAATAACATATGAAATAAGTAATAGATATCTTATGACTCACTGATCAAGAACAAGAGGTGGGAATTCCACTTGATAGTGCTTTAGAACAACTAGGAAGATCCTCAGAGGTACCCAACACCAATCGCTGTGGTTAGCTTGGAGGGCAAGAATTCGAGCCTAGACACCACCGTAGAAAGAGTGCTGAAGAGAAAAAAAGAGGGACGATGGAAGGGCACCCTTAGAGAGATACCGGCAGCCAAGAAAGAGAGCTTTGTCAAGCAGCAGGGGAGAGAGAGAGAGAGAGAGAGAGAGAGAGAGAGAGAGAGAGAGAAAGAGACGAACCTGAGAGAGAAAAGCACGAGAAGGCAAAGACAGAGACAGAGGGACGAGATGCAATCGGCAATGGTGGCGATGAGATGATTGACGGTGACATGAAAGTGCTGAACGAGAAAGAGCTAACGAAGAGAAGGATTGAACCAGAGACAGTGAGGGAAAGAGGAAAGAACGAGAATAATGTAAGGAAGAGGATTCTAGGCTATGAAAAAGAAAAGTGGGGCTTTAGTGTGTGTCACACTACTTAAGATGCAGCATGGTCCTTTTCTTCTTTCTTTTCTCTTTTTTTTTCACATTTCTCTATTTTGCAACAAAACATCATCTAATTAATTTTAATTTCTCTATAAATATATAATTTAAAACAACTAACAAAACTCCCCAAAGACTCAAGCTATGTAAAATTTTAAGGTTTTCTATTACCCATATCTTACTTTAAAAAGATGTTTTAATTTAAAATCGGGTATTACAATCTTTGTCACCACATAAGTCAATCTTCAACAAAACTTCCCTTCTTCATCTCTTCATTTGTCTATATACAAACTCCAAGCAACATTTGCTTGAACCCAAAAATGTTGAATCAATCTTCTTCAAGTGCTTCCTTCTAATCCTTTCACTAGTGTTGAAGCCTCGCCATCACGCTAAATCCCCTTCAGAAAGGCCACTAACTACCCCTATTACGGCCTTCTCATGCTCTATCTAGTCACTAAGATTAGGGGTGGCACTTGGAGAAGCTGTATCGAAAAGAGGATGAAGAGACACAAGATGAAGGCATTCAATGCCAACATGATAATTACTTGCTATGATTGGGCATTGCCAATGCTAGCATCGGATTAGGGGTGAAGATCAGGAGTGTTGGTTGAGTAGCCATTAGAGGAGCATGGATCCTCAATAATGCATGAGGTGGTTAGGATTGCTAATGGAGAAAAATTGAAAAAGCCATAGAGTAAGGAAAAATGATGCAAGACATGTGATTGGTTTTGGATTTAAGATTCCTAGTATTGATTAATGAAGCAATTAGATAGGGTACAACTCTTTACCACTAATCTTTGTCACTATCTTGCTATAAACCTCTGTCGAGGTATTTATGTTTTTGCTTGGAGTAGGTTCATGTTTTTGGCTCTATGATGCACCTCTTGTAGTAGGCTCGAAATAAGGAAAATTTTGAATACATTACTCCTTCACTAGATGAGTTGTTCTAGTAATTTCGGATCTCCTTTCATATGTATCTTATGACTATTGACATGCAATGCAACACTTTAGTAGTCCAGGTTCACCCTTCCTATTTGATCACACAGAGGTCACTTCAGGAAGGATGGGTAAGGGCAAATAGCAATGACTTTGTTCTTGCATCAAGGAAGTTAGACTATGGTGGAGTCATCAAGGTTGTCACTTGTTGATTTCTAGCTAGTTTTGCAACAAACTTAGTAGCTTGCTCTATCATAGTGGTTGAAGTGTAGGGAATTTTTTAATTGTTAGAGCTAGCTTGGAACATTAGTTTTCATCATATTAGTTTGGAGATCAACTTTTCCAATGCGTTGTAGTTGATCCAATACTGATAAGAAAAAATAACCCTATGCTAATGTCATTGAGAAGCTGCATGATTTACTAGCAAGACCCTAGGTGGTGTAGTTGAGTGATGTATATATAGAGAAAGGCTAATATGACAATAGACTTTGCAAATATAGGACGTTTCCATAATCTTAGATTTGCAAACATGGGACATTTGCATAATCTTATAGGGCACCCTTTTTAATGCATTGCGATAATATGGTGCATAGTGCACCTTGTTATCTAATGGTAAGATCTAATTATCTATCGGTGCACTTAATCAGTGATAGGTCACTCTAGTAGCTCTTTCAATTATTGTATGTCAATTTGTCTAAACTGTAGGTTTTGTAAATAGACTCTAAGTTAGGCCTAAATTTAAAAGAAGCATTGCCTATTAGTCGATTAATTTTTTTTTAATTGCAAACTTTGTAAATAAACTCCAAGCTAAGCCAGACTTTTAGAATAAATAGTTGATATGATGAAAAATTTATTTAAAATTCACCAAAAATTTTTATTTAATTTTAGAATTATATAAATAAATTTTGGTCACTTTTCATTTAACTACATTATTGAAGTCTAGCTAAAACTAGAAAATTATTATAGTACATCACATGTGATTAATTGTATCAATCTTCATCGTTAAATAGCAAGGTGCACTATACGCCATTCTTTATAAGGTGCAGAGTAAAACTCGCCACCTTAGAGTTACATTTTAGTTTTCTACTACAGATGGTTTTTTCTTTTTTTCTTGGTTGAAGTCAAATTGTGCTTTTTGGCATTCCATTTTTCTCTTTGGTTGTTTTCCCGAGGCTGATGTAGTTTTTTTCCTTTTGTGTTTGGGCCTTGGCACCTTCATTCAAAAAACAAAGTTGTTACAGCATTTTCTATTTAAATGTTAACCCACAAACGGATGACCAATGTAATAAGTAATTTTGATTTCATAGAATAAAGATGCAAATTTAACTTTGGAAAAATTTCGCATCAAAAAAATTATAGAAAAATGATTTTTTTGGGGAAACCTCTATGTCTTTAATGTTTTCGTAATTAAAGAAAAATTAATATTATGAACAGTTTGAATACATTAAATTTATAAAAGCCTTTTTTTTATTTTGTTAAAAATGTTATGAAATTTTCAAAATGCAATCATAATATATACTTTATCAGTTCAATTGGTATGTACCAATAGTATAAAAGAGTTTTATGTTATCATTCAATTACATAATTATATTTGTAAGATTTTTAAGGTAGTATATAGTTGAGTCAAATATTTTTGCTGATGTGATAATATATTATTAAATGTCTATGTAAATATTTTTTTACACTGACAGTACATATAGATTAAATTCATACTTTATTAATTATAAATTATTATTTTATAAATAAAAATTTAGTTGGTAACATTTTATAATTAAAATTGATATGATATGAATATAAGTAAGGGAAAGAACGACTGACACCAGCGTAAAATTTGACGCACTTAATAACTTTTTATGGAATGTAACTCTTATCGATTTAATATTAAATTTTAACTATCTATCATATTTATTATTTATAATAAATATTTAAAAATAGATAATTTTTTTAAATTGAATATTAATAAGAATGTGATCAAATAGTTCTTATTATATATATAAGAAATATTTATTAACATATAAAAAAGCACATTAAATAATTTTGGATTAATATGAAATTTTATAAATGTGATTTATAATATATGAAGTTTTAATTTAATAATAAATTTTTTAATAAAAATTATTTAATAATATGAGATCTATATTTAATCTACAATAATTTACATTAAGAGATTAATTTTAATACATTATCAATATAAAAAAATTTTATATTATCATTCAATTATATGCTAGTATATATGAGATTTTTAAAATAATAGAGGTAAGAATCAAATACTTTTATTAATATAATAATATATAATTAAATATTTATATAAAATTATTTTATATTAATAATACATCAACCTAGTTGAAGAAAAAAAAATAATGCATCAAAATTAAATTCTTACATTAATCCTTTTCCCGTAAGTACATAACAAATAGTATTTTTTTTTTTTTTTTGGGTTACAACATAACAAATAGTATACCAGAGCAAAGAAAGGTAAAATATTACTCGTTTATTTTCCAAAACAAACTTGCATTTTTCATGGGTATGCCGGTTGGCTATTGGGCCTTTGCTGGGCAAGCCCAGTTAATATGAACACCGTTAGGGTCACGCTTTTTCACCTTTCGTTTACTGAAAGCTGCTACACTGTCCTTCTCCTATCCTATTCACTCCCTTCTCTCTCTTCTCTCCCTCACTCTCACACTTTCAGGCAGACACACAACCCAATTTCGTTCCTTTTCACGTTCTTTCGGAACTGTCACCCTTCGAAATTCGAAACCAAGTTTTCAAATTCTCACTAGGGTTAGGGTTCCCCAAACCTCTCGTTTCGAATCGTCCCTGTAATGCATCGGGAGCCCCGAATTACTATTCTGCCATGGAACCAGCAATGTACGGACACGCGCAGCCCATGAACATGCCAGGCCAGATCGGCGCCGGCGACAGCGACGACGGCTCCGGCGCCGGCAACGACATCGACGGCCACCACATTCAGTACGAAACGCACGCTCTCGATGACGGTAGCGGCGGCGGAGGAGTGGTTGGTGGAGGCCACGAATTGTCTATTCAACGCTGTGACGATTCTAGCCAGCTTACGCTGTCG
Organism: Pterocarpus macrocarpus; assembly: GCA_031439585.1. Classification (NCBI taxonomy): domain Eukaryota; kingdom Viridiplantae; phylum Streptophyta; class Magnoliopsida; order Fabales; family Fabaceae; genus Pterocarpus; species Pterocarpus macrocarpus. Next base: position 14,024,176 of record CM062514.1, read on the forward strand.
TTTCGTGGCCAAGTTTATGTCTTCGATTCTGTTACACCTGATAAGGTACGATTTTCCCTCAATCACACACACAAAGGGGTATTCACTTTTTTTTTTTTTTGTAATTTCCTATTGTTGATTTTTCCTCATTTTGCTATTAATGTTGCCAAGTGTTAATAATTTAATAGAGATTGTAGTTTTTTCACCTCCAAAAGAAAGTAGAGATTGTAATTTTTTTTGGTAATTTTTTTGTGGAGCCGGGATTGTAAAATTTCGTCTTTTTTTTTTTTTTTGCACGAATTGGTCGAAGCAGCATGCAAAGGAAGAAATTTTATTATATTTTCGCTTTGTGCCTGCCTTCAAGTTTTTGTTCATTCACCTAAATGGACGAACAGGGCGTGAATTTACTTTATTTAATTTTAATTTTTCTAAACTTATTTATTAAGAACCAGGAATTTTTTATTCTTTTAAGAACAATTCTGCATTTGGCTTCGCATAACAGGTTCAAGCGGTGTTGTTACTTTTGGGTGGATGTGAACTACCTTCAGCGGCTTCACCATGTGTGGATGCAGCTCCTCAACAGAATCAAAGGGTATTTCGTTTGTTTGATAGTAGAACTTTCACTAATGGTCAAGGGCGCTGTGCTGACTGGCAGTTTTGTAATTCTATTGGGTCATGGTGCAGGGTTCAATGGAATATCCTGCAAAGTGTAGTCAGCCGCAGCGAGCAGCCTCATTAAGTAGGTTCCGGCAGAAGAGAAAAGAGCGATGCTTTGATAAGAAAGTTAGATATAGTGTACGTCAAGAAGTTGCACTCAGGTCTGATAATTAACTTTCCGGCGATTGTAGTAGACACTTATGAGTATTAGATTGAATTCTTTGAACTTCACGCAAAGTTGTTTACAGTCTGTGCTTAAAAGTTGATACTGCTTTAATGACCGATCCATCATGTAAATAATGATTGAGAATGAGTTTGCTACTTTGCATCTATAAACCAATTTCATCATAAGTAGTAGATATATTCAGCATTATGGTAGAGAATGGAACTAATTGTGAACTGTGATTTGGTCCTTGTTTTGCGTAGATTTATATTAGGTTGTGGATGCCATTTTTTTTAAACATAGAATTGTGTTGTGCTTTGCACTTGACTCTTTAAAAATTGTTAAAACTAAGAACCAAGCCCAGCTCTATGATTAGCTATATTTTTATGTGCTTTTAAACTGTTCTGTCATTTTGAAGTGGCATAAAATGTAGGCTTTATGGTGAGTGGGTGTGTAAGAGTTCAGTTGTGGTCCTGTTATCAAATGGACTCTAGGGCGCATACTCTAAGGAGCAATTTGAAATTGACTGATGTGGAGCAATAGCTAACGTTTGCTGTTTAGAAGCCTGTCTTTTTGAATTGTGGAAGGACCAGATTTGAACTTAATGTCATTTTGTTGTGCTATGTTGACATATTAATGAAAACCGGCGTCTGATAAGCTTATAACTGTCAAAGAATATCATTCAAACTTTGTTACATTTAATGATATGAATCATTTTGTGCTCTTTTCACTTCATGTCATTTTTTTATTTTGTATGATCATTTTAGCATGTTTGGCATTCTTGCAATTTGCTTCTTTTGGCATCCTATATATATATTTTTCTCTTTAGTACATAGATTCCAGAATTAACTCCATCATACCGCTTTTAGAGAACATTTTCTGTTTTTATTTCCTTGAAATGATTTTCATCTTCAGATTTTGAAATTTTAGAAAACATTTGGTTGATGGGGAACTTGTGATTTCTCCAGTACCCATACTTTTTTGTTCAAGGGTACCAGTACTGAGAGAACTGTCCAACATTTACTACTTGTTGATTATACTCAATGATTTTTAAGCATTTATGGTGAAACCAATAACCAACAAATGTTTGATAGTTCACTTTTGGTAGTGTACGCTTATGTGTGCTATAGCAACTCCATTGGTTGATATAGTATTTTTTACTGTAATTACAATGTTCTGACCATGTTTTGAACTTGCTGTCTCCAAAAACGATGGAAATGACTGTTTGTTTTCTTACTTACTCGGTCTCATTTTAAAAAATGTTTCGTAGGTCATCACATTTCAACCTGTTTTTATGTTTTTGTTGAGCATGAAAGTGGGAAACATGCCAGTGAAACAATGTTTGGATTCTCTGTTAGTACAAACATACCAAAAGAAACTCCATCATAATATCTCGAGTCTTAAGGACTGGATGATTGGAAAGATTTTGTTTTTTCATATGTTCTAATTTCGTGAGACAAGTATTGATCCTAGTACAGTTAACCAGAAACCACAAATAGTGCTTTCATGTTCTCCCTTCTGCCACTCGAACAAAATTTTAATTTATAAAGAATTTGAATATAATGCATGCTTGAACATCATCCTCCTTCAGTAGGTTGAATGCATGATTTCCAATAGTTTATACATGCTAAAGTGAAATCTGATTATTTTAATAGTGCCTTGTGAAATCTGAATGCATGATACAAATGACTTGAAGTTGAAGTTAGTAAAGCATAAATTAACTGTCTGTCTCAGCAACATATATTGTATGTTTTAGTGCATGAAGAAATGGAAGCTTTCGTCATCTCATCAATTGTTGCATGCTATGAATGTTCCACTTCTTTCTTGTTGCTCATAATTGTAGCTGTTAATTTTTGTGTATCTGTGCCTGTTTCTTACCTATATGATGTTTATGTATAGGATGCACCGTAACAAGGGTCAATTTACTTCATCTAAAAAACAAGACGGAGCTAATTGGGGTACTGACCAGGAGTCCGGGCAGGATGATAATCAATCAGAAACCTCGTGAGTTTCGTGTTACCTTTATAATGTTGTAGCTGGAAGTTCATTTTTATTCCTGAGATTTTGTAACTTATTGTGCATATCTGGTGGTGCCATTTGAATTGCAATCTATTATAGCCTAATTTTGTTTAATATAATTTTATGTTTTACATTATTAATTGAGACTTGTATCTTGTGCTAAGTTCCTGTACATAATGAAGTTATTTTCCCTTGACTGGGAGATCTGTCACTGGATGTTTTACCATCTCTTTTTATTGCATATTTGTATAGATGCGTGCATTGCGGCATAAGTTCAAAATCCACCCCAATGATGCGGCGAGGGCCATCTGGTCCAAGGTCACTTTGCAATGCTTGTGGGCTTTTTTGGGCAAATAGGGTAGGTATTTTGTCCTAATGGTTTGTGAAAAATGCCCTTCTTTTTTTTCAATTTATAAATTTGTGCAGCTAGAGCAACTAAAATTGAAGAAGTGAATTTTACTCTTTTCATCAATAGATATTCTGCAGCTATACAATTTTCTAATTGTCTAATATATAATTTTAAATTTTGAAGTGTCCTTGTAGCAGTTTGATTTTTAATATAGCAGACAAGATGGAGATGTGGCTTTATCTTGTTGTTCTGTACATAGTTGTCAATCGCGCGCGATAGCGGCGCGATAGCGGTGAAGCGGAGCGGAGCGGAAAGTGGACGCGACAGAGCTGCCGACGCGTCGCGTTTCTTCGTCGCGGGCTGTCGCGGCCGCTATCGCGGGCTGTCGCGGCAGCTATCGCGGCCATCGCGGCCGCTATTTGATGTCGACGGCCAAAATCGGTTCTTCCCCTCTTTCTGGACCCTCATTTCGAAGCTTCCCCCCTCTTTTCTTCGATCTGACTGTTGGTTAGGGTTATTTTCTCTGTTCTCTTCCTCTCTAATCCATCTGTCTCTCTCCCTCCTCACCCCTCTTGCTTCGACGCTCCTCCAACATCCGACGGCGGCGAGATTAGTGGCTGCAAGACCTGCGCCGACGGTGGTTTGAGTTTCCGGCAGCGGCGGTTTGTCCTTCCTGCACTCTTTGTTTTGTTTCTTTTATCTTCCTCGGATCGGGAAAGAGGGAGAGAACGAGAAAGAGAGAGATGAGGTGAGAGAGAAATTGAGAGAGGTAAGAGACGGACACTCACCGTGAAGAACTTGGAGAAGGAAAAAAGGGGGGCTTAGGGTGGACCACCTCACTTAAAGCGTTGGTGGTCCTTACCCCTTCTTTCCTTTTTTTTTTTTTTTTTTTTTCTGTTTTCTGTTTTAACAAATGGCATGTTTTGTTTTGTTGCTTTGTTTTAGCAATGATGATGATGATGATGATGATGATGATTAATTTATTGGAATGTTTTGTTAGTTTTAGAGTATAGAGACTTAGATTTAATTAAAATTTGGTATTATTTTTTATATTTTGCTGTCTTTGTGCTATTTGATGATGTTATTTTTTCTGTTTTACTGCCTTTACAACTTTATGTTTATGTATTAGATTAATGGTGATTACGTATTTTTAGAGTATGGAATTGATTATGAATTTTCATTATTGGTATGAATAAGTTTAATTGTAAATAATTTCTTATTTTTGAATATTTATATATGTTATATGAATTGCATGATAATTATATATTTTTTATCAAATGCGGCAACGCTTATCCGCTATCCCGCTATAAGTTTAAATGGCACACGCTGCTATCCGCGTTTGACAACTATGGTTCTGTATGCTGTTTTGCTGTGTGCATAGGGCATGTTGCTCCAGCCTTTGTAGATATTGTTTCTTATGTATGCTCTGCCAGTTCCTTCATCTATTGGAATTTAGAAATGCATACTGTTATATGAAGCCGAGATTTGGTTTGAGAAGGTACTGAAACCCCTATAATTTCAGTCTTTTTGTATAATCAATCAGCATTCTGAAAATTCCTTTTTTTTTTTTTAAAATAAATCTCTTTCAGATTATGTCCAAGATATTGTGTTCGAATATTTTAGTTATCTCTAGTTTAAAAATATTGAAGAGCTATATGTATTTGGCTATTATAGATGTTATGATATGCCCTGTGGCTATGGACCACCATACTGAATATGACATGTAGATAACCATGAAGGCGTGCCTTTTGGTTCTTGATTTGTTTCCACTTCCAGCTGAATTGCGGACTTAATGGTGGGGAAATCTAATGTTTAGGATTTTCTCAAGAAATCAAGATGATCAATTGGTATATTATGTGTGGCCTTTACTGTTGATATTGCATTTTAACATGTTATTGTGGACTACATTCTTCTAAGTCATCAGGGGGTCTTCATGGTGTATTATCGTTGGCTTAGAGGGTGTTGCAGTTACATTCTTTCTGAGCATTCGTTCAAATTTGCTCAAATGTGAATCTGCATTTTCCTTTATGCTGACCGCTGAGTTGCCGGTAGTCCCACATTTTGACAATGGTATTCTGCAGGGTTTTTTGAGAGACCTTTCTAAGAGAAATCAGGAACACTCTCTTGTACCAGCTGAGCATGTATGCTTTTCATTCACTATATGATCAAATTGTCTATTAATCAGCGTGGTAATTTGTGCATCTTTTTAACCCCCCCCCCCCTCTCTTTTTTTTCACCTGATGACCAGGTTGATGAAGGTAACGAGTCAGACTGTCGGACTGCCTTCCCTGCACACAACAATCTTGCTGCTTTCTCTGATAATGATAACCAAGCTTTGGTAGCTGATCGTTGAGTTTTCCGGTTACAGAAAATGCTAGAGTTGTTTTGACTGTGGCATAAGTAGGTTTATTTGTAGTAATTTCATTCAGATTGACCAATAGAATGTACAGTTATAGCAATGCTCTCATCAATACAAGAGGTCTATTTCTATCACTGAATGCTGAACCTGGAATTTAAATGATAAGTTGGTCATCTCATACAGGGGTTTTAGTTTGACCTAATACTTTGAATTTAGATTTTACCTATAAATATTTTTGGTTCGCAGGGTTTCTGTGGATTAGCCACAACTGGGGCATTTGGTAACACTAAACAGAACGAGTCTTTGCATGTCTGAAGTTGGCAAATATAAAACATAGGGGTGTGTTTGATTAGGATATTTTTGGTAAAAAATTATTTTTTATTAAAAAATTAATTTTCGTATATTTAGATAATTTTTTTAAAATAATCCAAATTTTTAAAAATTCTGTTTTAAGTTTTTTTGTAAAATCTGAAAACAAGTAATTTCTGAAAAAAAATTAATTTTTAATTTTTTTCAATTATATGTAAAATTTAAATTTAATCTTTTTTTTAAATTGAAACAAACACATCTAATAAAAGGCGTAGTCCTTACCTTAAACCTTAGTCATACAAGTAACGGTCGCTTTACAACCTAGATAATTCTAGAGGACATCAATGCTGGTTGAATCTTTGGTATGAGAGATTGTCATTATTGTTACTGAAGAGAGAGCTAAAGTAGAGATGGAAGCTGCTTGATTGACAGCCTCTGAATGTCGCCTTATACATGGAATAATAATATTAGCATAAGCGTTAATATAATTGGATACAGGTAACGATAGGTACGTATTGAAAATTTAAGATTCAGTGGTATTGCTTGAGTATCGTTTGTATTGAAAGAGATAGAGTAGCAGTGATTTTTGCAAATGAGAGGAAATAAGAAAGAAAAAGTACAAGTTAACGAAGGTCATAAAATTGAAGATGTAGATATGGAAAATGAAGTGATAAAATCCTAACAAAAACTTTGATGGGATGGGTGATGGAGATGTAGATACTTTTGGATTTGAATGATAAATCTAAAGATATTTTGTTCAGTATAATTTTCATGGGCCAATAGTGTTAAAAATCTTTACACAGTCAATCAATTATATATTTTTATTTGTATGACTATTCAAATAATAGATGTGAGATTTAATCATACTTATTGATGTATTAAGATATGATTGAATTGCAGTATAAATTTTTTTTACTATATTAATGTATCAAAATTAAATTTTTTTATTTATTTTATTTTTGATTGATATTATCTTTTCCTACCGCAATATTTGCTAGAGTTGGTTTTACACATTTTACTTCTAATTTGATAAATATTTGAGATAGAGATAATATTTATTCATATTTTAAGTGTAAAATTTTTTTTATATAGATATTTAATCATGTATTATTTCATCATTAAATGCATTTGACTTATACAATAATTAGCACAAAAGTTACATTTATAATGAGATATAATTGGCATGTAATGTTGTCCTAGGTAAAATCTCGGCACGATGACAACTATGTGACAGAATAAATGATACACTAGAATCATGAAGTGAAGCTTTGTTATCACCGGTCACGTTTAACCAAACACAAAATAGAGTATGTGAAAGACGAGTTTAACCAGAAGTAAAATAAAATCTGTAAAATCAGCATAGAAGTGAAAATTAGATATCATATTATACTTGAAGTCACATTTTGGGTATATTGATTTGATGCTAACATATAGATTGACCGAGGATTAGTGGAAGATTCAGGTAGTAGGATTTAAAGTGGATAGATAAAATGGAGGAATATTTGGGGTTTTATTTGTGACCGAAAGATGCCTCTTGACCTAAAGAAATGTTTTATCACATAATGATAAGACTAGTTATATTTTGTGAAACTGAATGTTGGACAATGAAGTGTGAATAAGAGCGTAAAATAGTAGTGCAAAAAAAGAGAATATTGCCTTAAAACTGGACAACGAGTGCATAAATTAGCTAGCAGGGGTTGTCCTCAGGGCAGAGGGAAAGGAGGACTAGGGGATGTCATGGTGCCCCTAGCTTGATCAATTTGTTTTAAAAACTACTTATACAATGGTTTATTGGCCCCCATAGAAAAAACAAAATAAAGGGGAATAAAATTAAAAATTATAGGTATATGTTTAATCTTATATGTATATTTGATATGTATAGTTTGTATTAATTACAAATATGTTTGAGTAATTTATATTGTGTTAGTTATTTTATATATTATACCTTTATATGGTGATTATTTTTTAATTCTATATTATATATGTTTAGTCCGGCCCTCCTCTTACTCTTATTAAGTTTCTAGCTCCGCCGTTGACTATTCTAACTTAACGAGAGGTTTTGAGTTCGAGTCCAAAGTATGTAGTTATGCTAAACTCAGAAGGAAGAGTTTTGCTGTTAAAATAGACCTACTTGGCTTAAGCAATATTGTCTCTGATAGAAGGATACATGTACTTTCAACCAAAAAAATCAGTGGTTATTAGAAAAGATAAGATTGAGAATTAATACATTATAGAAAAAAAATATAATTGAGCTTAAGATAATTTGGACATTTGCGAAGATTAATAGATGCCCAATTTAGGAGAATTGCTTGGATAGAAGAAGATTAAGAGAAAACTTAAAATAGAATAATTTGGAAGGATTTATATTTAAATAGTTTTAGAAGGTTTGGTTTTTGACATATCACAAAGACATTAATTCAATGAAGCACAAATATGATATTAGACACGGGTTATAGACTATGATATTTTTAAAAATCATAGAATACAACATAACTATAGTATAACATATAAAATTAATATAAAAGCATAAATTTTAATTTGAAAGAGAAATAATGATTTAAACGTTAGTATAAATTATTGTAAATATAATAAAATACATTTATATATTTGATTATTGTGGAATTCCTATTTTGTATGGGTATAAAAATTTTAAAAGTAAAAAACTTATAAAATACAAAGTAAAACTGTATTTTGGTCCTCCAATAATATAGCACTCACCATATTAACTCTCCAAAAATGATGGTCACCAAATTAATCCCTCAATGATTGAAAATGTCCCCATGTTTGTCCTCTTGTTATCCATTGTTAAAAAGCCAACTAACGAACAATGATGTGGCATGTTAAAGGCTAATGTGTTCCATTGAATGAACATGTGGATGTCATGTTGGATGAGTAATATTTCCCAATCAAATAAACCCACAAAACCCAATTTATCATAAAATCCCTACATCAGTCCCTAAAATAGAGGAATAATAAGAAGCATGAGAGAGAGAGAGAGAGTGAAAAAAAACCCTAATTTCACTTCGTTCTTGTGTTTTAGCTTAATGAAATTCAGTTTCTTCATCCATTACTCTCACTTTCTCCTTTTTTGCACCCACCACCTCTTCCTTATTCATTCTTATTGATTTCTCATCTTGCTTCATCACTTCATTCACAAACACCCCAAATCTATTATGTACTGCTTATCCTCTAGCAACATAAAAGAGCTATTTGCTCCAAGCCATGCCATGGCCAACTTATCTTCTCAGCATCAACAACCAAATTAATCTCCACACTACTTTCCAAAGAAGACCTCAATAGAGTTCGTGCTTGAAATACCCCACTACGAAAAAAAAAAAAAAAACAATTACAGAGACAAAGAGACATTGAAGTTGAAGAGACAAAAAAAAGGATATGCACCATCAGATCTATTTGGAACTTCTCTTCTTGCTGGTTTTCATTCTCTAACACTATTCGATTCTTGTAGAAATAAGAAAATCAATAAAGCAAAATCATGATTCACATTTAGATCAAACCCACCAAAAAACTAAGAAGGGAAAAAAGATAAAAGGCTTTAGTCACTTTCACATCTTCGCAATCATCATTTACTTGTTGAATAGGAGGAGATTTCTTTTTTAGCAATGACCCAATTTGAGGAGGTGGTGGTGCCCGTCAGTCACCAAAGAAAGAATCTTCTCTTGTTCAACAAATATATGATGATCGTGAAGATATAAAAGCAACTAAAACCGTTTATCTTTTTCTCCCTTCTTAGCTTTTGGTGGGTTTGGCTTGAATGTGAATCATGATCTTACTTTACTAAATTTACTTGGTTCTACAAGAATCCAACAATTTCAAAGAGTGAAAACCAGCAAGAAGAGAAGTTCTAAATAAATTTGATAGTGCTTATTTTATTTTCATCTCTTCATATTCAATATCTCTTTGTGTATGCAATTTTTTTTATTTTTTTAAATTCTTTTGGTGGAGTTTTTTAGGTACCACCTTCTACATTGAGGTCTTCAAAAAAAGATGTTTGAGATTAATTTGATTGTTGACGCTAAGAAGATAAGTTGGCCATGGCATGGCTTGGAGCAAGTAGCTCTTTTTATGTTGTTGAAGGATAAGTAGTACTTAAGAGATTTGGGGGTGTGGTTTTGTGTAGGAAGTGAAATCGAGAATGAAGCAGGATAAGAAATCAGTGAAAATGAACAAGGAAGAGGTCGTAGGTGCAGAAAAGGAGATAATGAGAACAATAGGTGAAGAAGCTGAATCCTATGAAGTTAAAATACAAGAATAGAGCGAAATTAGGGTTTTTAGCTCTCTTTCATGCTTCTTATTCTTCCTTTATTTTAGGGACTAATTCAGGGATTTTATGATTAAAATCCAATTGGATTTTGTGGGCTTATTTGATTGGGAAATGATACTTGTCCAACATGGCATCCACATATTCGTTAAATAGAACATTCAGCCTTTAACGTGCCGCATCATCCTTTGTTAGTTGACTTTCTAATAGTGGATAACAAAAGAACAAACGTCGTGACATTTTCAATAATTGAGGGACTAATCTGGTGACCAGAATCTTTGGAGGACTAATGTAGTGAGTGCTATATCTTTGGAGGACCAAAACATAGTTTTACTTTATGGTTGTAGCTGATCTCCCATTGTTTTCTACACTCATATATTTAGATTCTACTATTTTACTCTAGTGTAAGGTGATGTAAACCAAAGTTTTGTGCATAAGTAAACCAAAAAATCGAAGCATTGTGCCCCAACCATTAGTCTTGAGGAAAAGACTATACCATTTCACTTTAGTGTAAGGGATGTATTTGCAAGTTGAGGGAAAGAAAAGGGAAAATATTAGAGCAGAAGGAAGGGTAAGGGAAGAAGGTGTTTTAAGGGCTGTTTGTTTTAATTTTTGGCAAACAAGAAATGAGAAATTTATCTTCCCAAGGCACTTTTAGTGAAAGTAACAATTTTCTTACTTCCATAAAAAGTGCTTTTGCAATTGTCAAATGGTAAACTAAACAGACATTTTTATCTTGGCCTCATTTGAGAGTGTGAAATAGACAAGGAGAAAGACATATAGGGTTTATACTAAGTTTTTATAGTAATATTGATTTTATTTTTTAAAAAAATATTATATATGTTGTAGATATAAAAAAATATTTTCTTTTTTTTCTTTCTAAAAATTAATCTTTCCTCAATTTTATCTCTTAATTTATTATCTCTAAAATATTTTTTTATCTTCAATTGTTCTAAAATGTCTCTAAAAATTTTTTTCACAAAAATATTTTCTCCCAATTTTTTGTTTTTTATTATTTTAAAATTTCTAATGTTTTTTGTCGTCAATTTTTCTAAAATGTCTCTAAATTTTTTTTCCACACAAACATTTTCTCTCAATTTTTTTATGTTATTTTAAAATTTGTATTATACAAAGAGATATATTGCAAGTTGAAACTCATACAAATGCACTTTTTTTTTGGGCATATGTTGTAGTAGTGTTATAGAAGTAGATAATATATAGGCTATTGCAGTTATTTGAGGATAAAATGGTTATATTTAGTTATAACCCATTGAATACTTCCCATCTTGAGGGAACTAGAAGATGGGAGTAATGGAGGGTTTTGAAGGGCTAATGAAATTCCTTAAATCCATTCTCTTCCTCAAATTGAAACTCTTAAATAGAGGAAAAACCTCCAAAGTCTTCCCCTCTCCTCCTTTCTCCCTCAAATTAGAACTCCCAAACATTCCCTAAGAGTATGTTTGGAATGTTAAAAAATGGAAATGATTTGATTTAAAAATCAAATATTGTATTTGGGTGTTTTAAAAATAAGAAATGAAGTGATTTCTAATTACCATAGGATTTAACTATTTTCTATTTGAAATCCTATCAAAAGGATTTGATGGGAATTCATTTGATTTTAAAATTTAAGTACAAATCAAATCAAATCAATTTCATTCTTAATCATTCCAAACACAATCTAATATATTATAAACATAAGAATTGATTTCTAAATCAATTCAAATCCTATTTTTACACTATTATTCCAAATATAAAATTTAATTTATAAATCAAATCAATTCAAATCAATTCAATTTAAATCAAATCAAATCAATTCCAAAATTTAGTTAATCCAAACACACTCTAAGAGATTATCATAAAATAAGAGAAAAACTTAAAATGAGTTTCCCTCTCATGCTATTGTAAAATCTTCCATCATTGTGCTCAAGGTTGTCAATTATTCATTTATTCATGACTCAATCTAATTGGTCTAGATTCAAAGGAAAACAAAGTAATCAATCTTGATAGGGTTGGTTTGTTTTACAATTATTTTTGGCTAGCCCAATTAGATCTAATTATCAGGTATGATTTGTTATCAAAATTATGCAAAGCCACTGCCTTCATTCATGATTTAATAATATTCTTAATAGCTAATATCTGTGAGTCACTATGACTAGCCACAATAACCATTGCAACTTTTAAAAAAATAAATAGGGGTGTTTGCGATTCGGTTTGAAGACCCATCAAGTTCATTACATATATTTGGATTATCTCTATCTACAGACAATCCACCCTAACCCATACCCTACTTGAACCTACTTGCAACTTCCTTTAAATACCTAAAAAATTATTTTAAATATTTTTGAGATGAAAATTATTTTAAAATTTGATTTGTACATAGGGTATGAAGTGAAAATTTTTATAGATTAACTTCATATGAAAAATATATATTATACTAATTCATGAAATTTTTAGTTAAGTTATATTACTTGAACATATGGGGTGATATTGTATAGAGAAATATTATAAAAAAATTTTATATATATAATATAGAAACAGTTTTTAAAACTTGAACTCCGACCTCCATCATGCTGTGGGGTGGGTTCAAAACCCGTTTTGACTGAGTTGGGTCAAGGTGGGATACCCGTAGATCGTGTTATAATTGCCACCGCTAACCTAGCTGGACAAAAGGGAAGCACTTTGATATATAGCTTAAAAAAAGTGGCATATCGATAAATAGCTTTAGTGACAGTGGAAGAAAGGTAAAAAATCCCAACTATGAATTATCGTTGAGATTATTCACCTATCTATATTCCTAACTAATTAACTGTTTTCTAACTATCTAACTAGGATTGTATCATACAATATGGCGTTTAGATTTGCGTTTTGTACAAAATGAAGGGAACCCCGTAAATGCGTCCATACTCTAAACTGAATTCTTCTACTTCACGGAGCTGTTTATTTCTGAAAAAATGTGTGACTACTAATAGGAAACTCTGCGCTGTTTTTTGGTTTTAGAGGCGTTTTTAGTTTTGGACATCTCTTATAACAGTTTATTCTGCTATCTTTCCCCCCTCATCCAGATAGAATATTTGACGTATTTGTATGACAGTTATTTTATTTTTTTAATGGAACTTGTATGACAGTCTATGTAAAGGAAAGAATATTGCGTTTATTCTAATCTTCAAAATATTATCTGTACATAATCATGGCAACCCTTAAGCTCCTATTTTACAAAAAATTAAGGAGCCCAGAATAGCACATTTACCAGAAGCTACAGCTATATGCAACCAGAACGTGTTTAAGAGAGGAGATGATCGCGAGGCTCTTGATCTCTAATGAGTGAGGTTGACAGGATATAGAAACATGTTAGATCGGAAAATGAGGTTGACGAAGAACGGAAGTTGTTAGACATAGATGAATGCAAGGTTCTATATCAGCCATGTCTGAGGCTTCCAGGGAACATATATATATATATATATACTGAATAGAAATCAGCATCAATCAAGCACACTCCAGTAGTTAAAAAGAGTCCAAAGTTCTCTTTTCATAATTTCATCTTCTGTTTTCAAGCTGTCTTTCTGTAAGTGCACCTGCTGATTGAGAATGATCAGTTGTCAAGATCTTGCATCCTTTTAATCATTTAAACCGGATGCAACATGCTTCGTGCTCAGCCGAAAAGTAAGAATACCTTCAGATAACTAAACTTTCCTATTCATTAACAACTTCATAGGGTGAGGATCCACTTGAAGAATCACTGTCAAATGCATCAATAACTCTTGGAGATGGTGGTAGTGTTTCTTTTTGTTGTGAGGATGAGCCTGTAAAACATTGGCAACTTAGTCCTCAAGTTATAAACAAAAAAAAAAAAAGACTTGGCTAGCAGAGATTAATCAGCAAGATCAGAAATTAAAATATCATAATATGTCATTTGACTTGGGATTATTATCTAGGCAAAGACAAATTTCACCATAAACAGCAGAGCTTTGAATATTTAATTTTCAAGCTGAAGCTGCATACAGCCAAGATGGGAAAGACAAATGTGCGTTTGATTTAAGGGTAGTCCAGTTACTAGTCCTACATCTCCCAGGATCAATACTATAGAAACCGTAACCTATAGTCTTCATTCACTCTAATACCCATAATATTATAAGCATATCCTCAACAGGGCAGGGAACATGCCAAAAAAAAAGAAGAAGCTTGTTTTCGATGAATCACTGGATTGCAAACTTATCCTTTTGATAAGAGTGCCACTGCTCTTGCTATATTCAGCCTATTGCCATGTCTAGATCAGGTGAATTGCTTGGGTTAGGTTCAAGAAGCTAATAGAATTCTAATCTTAGGGAATTCATATTTCAAACTACCCAAGTAAATACATAACTCCAAGAAAAGGCTTAGGGTAGACAACCAAAGTAAGTGGATATACACAAGGCAAATAGTTTAAGGGTGCGCTTGCTTAGTGTTTTTTAAAAAAGTACTTTTAAGGCAATATTCAAAGTTAGAAGTAGAAGTAACATCCTGTCAATTTTTCATAAAAAAGAAAAGACAATTGATTATTTTTTGCTTCTACTTCTTTGAAAAATTTATCTGAACAGACAAAACAAATTTAAGTACTTTTTGATTTTTTATCAAAAAGGTGCTTTTCTTATCTGAGAAGTACAAAAACAGCACCATAAATGACAGTCAAGTAGTGGAACATACTATTGCTTTCTTTTTTCCAAATTCAACATAATAGTGTTATTTAATTCACATTAAATATGATTTCTAAAATAAAGTTACTATTATACAAACTTGAGTTATCCACTTGGCATCCAATGAAATGATAGAGAAGCCAGTGAATTAAGAGTCCATTCTGATTTCCTTGAAATGATTTTTCTAGCTCACCATCCTAATCATCAAAGATTCCTCCTTGACAAAGGCACTTGGAAGACCAACACTCTCTCCATAGTTATCTATTGTTTAGCCAGCATTACTAGGATTAACCGAAATGACAAGTTGCAGAATTTGTAGACCTCAAACAGCTCTTTCTTTGGTGTAGTGCTGCAACTGTAGCCTGTGTATTTCTGTTTTGTGAAGAGCTACTTTTCTATGTAGTAATCTATTTGGGACTGTTGATGAATGATGGGTGTATCCTTCACATTGGAGAATACAATTAAAGGTTTTAGTAAGAATTAGGAGGCTATGAGTTTATGGACATAACCATTTTATGCAATTCTTAGGTGTAAGAGAGGAATGCATGCTTTTCAATGTGTCTTTTTTGCCTTTATGTTTGTTTGGGGATGAGATAGCATTTATGGATTCTCTCTGGTACTTTGCTCATCGTTGTTTCAAGTGATTTCTATTACTGCTCAGTAAAGAGATTAGAAACTTCGCTGCATTCTTGAGACATTCTCGCTTTTGTTTAAAATATTTTTTTTTGGTTGTTTTTCTTTAAGGAGGATTTCTTATCCTCCTAATAATTTTGACCTAGAAGTGCATTATCCCCTTTCTTGCTAATAATATATATTCTTTATCTTATCCAAACTATAGGAAAATTGTCCACGAATCATAATGACCGTTAAATAGTAAAATAGCATGGAGGTGACACTAGAACAAACCTTTCTGTCCTTTAGAGTGGAGCTTTTTAGTGTGCCGCCTAATAAGCTTTTTAGCTTTTACAATTGTGAGCTGCCTAGCAAAAGGAGATATCTCTACATCATTTTCACTCCAATCTCCTTGATAATCATTTTCTGCTTCACCTCTCATTGTCTTCAGCACAAACGCCTTTGCCTTTCGGCGTTGAGTGTTAAATAGTCCTCTAACGGATGTTACAAATCCATCACCTGCTCCATCACTTGGACGCGGCCAAGATGGTGGATACTGATCAGATTTTCCTGCCAGGCCATCTTTGTCACTAGAGTTAATGTCATTTTCCAGAATAGGAGCTCCAGTGGGCTGACTTTGACCTTTGTCTTTAAATTTCTTACCCTACATGATCCATCACAAAAACACATATAAATGATTCAGTAAAAAGTTAGAAACGGGTGAAGATTGTCACCACATAGATCTATGCAAATAACATAGGATGCTTTTATTGATTGGCATGGCCATTTCAAAGGCAATAACAAAAAATGAGAGTGTTAGGATTCAATTGCAAGATATGGGACTCAAGTCGCTCAAAAGCAGTATGGGATTCCGATGGGTGATTTATAAGGCCTTGGGTTCTTCAATTAAAATAGCTAATTTTTGTAACGTGGTTCTCCCAAAGTTTTTATCAATTGGCATCAGAGCCTTCCACCATGTCTCTCAGTTGCAATTGAGTGGCGCAGGTGGTGATGCCAGCATTGCAATGTTTGCTCGGGGGTAGTGAAGGGGTAGTGCGCAGCCAGCTTGCATGGGTGTCGAGGCTGCAAAGCATGGTGGGATGTTAAGATCCAATTGCAAAGTACGGGACTTGGGTCCCACATTGGAAGTATGGGATTCCGATGCGGGCTTTATAAGGGCTTTATAAGACCTTGGGCCCTCCAGTTACAATAGCTAACTTTTGTGGTGTGGTTCTCCCAAAGTTCTTATCAGAGAGTTTCACTCAAGTTTGTTTTAGAATGTCTTCATAAATTTGCAATGGTTGGTGTGAATAGCATAAATACCAAGAGTAGATACAAGTTGTGGTACACTCAGAGACTGACATATTAGCTATCCTATAGTGCCATGTCAGCATGTTTGCTTAATTGTCACCACCAAAAAAAAGGTGTGTAAAAGGGTTATATTTCAATGATATGAAGAAACTTTCTTAATAAAAAAATGGCATATGAAAGGCTCATTAAAATTGAGCCATTATGAAACTTTCTTAGTAGAAAAATGGTAACGAAAAAGCCACAATGATTTATTTGCCCAATTGTTCCTTAATGACTACCCAGTTTTGCAGAATTAAGTTGGACCCATGACTACGCCCATTTAGGCTCTACTTTTAAAGTAGTTATAGGAGATCCAGCCAGTGAAAATTACACAAGTATGCTTCCTACTTAATAACAAAAATTAAAAAAGAAAATGGTAGGCTAAACAAAAAGGCATAAAACGATGGGAAAAAAAATATACAGAATGCAGATGTTTAGTTGTATAGGTCACAAGTAAATAATTTGAATAACTCATGAGAAAATAATTATGATAAGGCAATAAGGGCTAGAAAGAAATATAAAAATGCAGCTCAAAGAAGGGGCCTGATATGAGTACTAAATAGTCCTCATGCAAAAATTATCTACAAAATTTAGTTCACTTTAATTTTAGAAATCTTACTCTCCAAAGTATTATGAGACATAAGCTTAATCACATGTTCTGCTTAGTAAATCAAAAGCCATTTTTATTGAAATTGTTTCATAGCTCCTAAACTCTAATTTCATTTTTAACCTAATGGGGTTCGTTGAGTTAGTAGTATGATGCAAGATCAATGTTGTTTTTGTAGACGAATCTTGATATGTGTGTATCAAATTGGGTGTAATTAACTTTAAGCTGAAAGGTCCACATCAAGCGATTTTAATAATATTGAAAAGTTAAGATGAAAATTTAGACCTTTCATGCGGACTGCGTAGCCAAATTCTCAATATAAAAGATAACACAAGGCTATGTGGAGACATGGTTACATGACAGAACATATAGTCATTATGGACATATACTTTTATTTTATTTATATTACCAGGCTATTAATTAGTCATAATTAAATGATACTCTTTTTATTACATAGTTATTTTATTTTAAGTTATTTTGATAACATTTTAAAAAAAAAATATTTATTACGTTTACTTTATTTGGCCACACAATGCACATATCTTGTAATATATTAATTTTGAGATCGACATTTTAAATACTCTATAATATTGCCATGTCCGCTTATTATCAAAAATGTCATTTTCTCATGATCATATGAAGCCATATTGATAAAGCCATCCCACATCCCCTTTTCCTGTAACCCCCTTTCCCAACTCCCCACCACCCGTTTCCTGTAACCCCCTCCAATAATAAACATTGTGCTCTCCTTTATTCTTCCATTATGCAAAATTTAGTAATTGCAAATTTATGTCTATTATTCATGCTTCATTAAAGAAAAACTGATGCCTACAAGAACCAAGTAGCAATAGCAACAAATTAAATACATATACGAGCTATTAATTGTATTTAACCACTATTATTTATTTTATAGGGAATTCAAACTTAAAAATATGAAATCATTGTTATTTTTATGATCTAAGATCTTGCCCATTTATGTCCAAAAATTAGTAACAGTAATTGTAAGAACACATTATAAAAAAATTGTTTTGAAATGACGCATTGATTGAAAGTTTTTTCAAACATGTCTCCATTATCGTTTCCCCTTAGAAAATAGAGATTATAGTTCATTGCAATTTATAGACACTATACATGCTGGAAAATTAGTTTGAATGTGTTGATTTTGTTAATCATACTCTATCCATTCTCTTACGCAACTATATAGGGAACTCCTCTACTTATAAAATCAATTCACACCTTTGTTGTTCCAAAATTACAAGATCAAACAATACACATGGCAAACATAATTGCCTTCACATGAAGTAAACAAATTTAAACTTTAACATTTATCCCTAACATAATTCAGCAACCACACACCACCATTAATATCATCTAACGAAGAGTACATATCTATATACAGAGCGCAAGCAGAAAGAAACACAAACAAATACAAGAAACATCATTAGATAAAGGGATCATCTACAAAAGAAGAAGTGAGACATTTATGGAAATAAAAGACACATCAACATTAGATGAAGAGTTAATCTTAATTCAAAGTTTCAAGAAAACACAACCTATAACCAACCCAAATAGAAAACATTGAAGCAAGTGCAAAAAAGCATACAAGTGCAACCAAGGGTAAATACAAAGATGGTATCAAAAGGATGAAGTAGATTACTATATTTGAATATTAAATATCTATATGGTTTTAATACATTTCAAAGGGACAAAAATGACTTATACCTTTATTATCTTTATAGTAACAAACTTTCGCTTCATAATAAAAAATTAAATTTTAATTCCATCACATAGTTATGTCACTTTAAATTATTCCTATATTTACTAAATAATTTCTATACCTTATCTATCCGCGCAAATGTGCAAGTCTTCTAGTTTATAATAAAATTAAAGGAGAAAAGAATCACCTGCATTCCAGTCACAGACTTTAAGACTCCCCAGATGACGTGCTTCTTAACTCGTGAGAAGAGCCTTCGCCAAGTCCCAATAAACTCGACCCGGTGAAATTGATCCATTAGTAATTTCAGATCATTCACGACAAATCTTTGTCCTTCATATGTAACTGATAACTCAACCTGCAAGAATGAGTACATGATATTTACCTGAAATCTAAATTATTGCAACATAAGTGATGAAAGTTGACAAGTGACAACTTCTTCAAACAGTGTGCAACCACAATTAACCTGGCTAATTTTGATTTCATGAAACTCTATCATCTTTCGTGGCTTCTTCTCTTCATTAGGCTTGGTCACCTTTTTTTCTTCTTGTGATGATTGTGCAGCTTTGGCACCTTTGGAATCTTTTGATTTATTCTTAGATGCCTCATCTTGTTGTTCAATAGATCCAAATGGGCCATTTTTTGAGGAAGATAAGCCTTGTAGGACAAGTTCATCGGCTACAGATTCTGCAACAGTCTCTTCCCATGTTCTATCAAAAGAAGATGTCCTCCTTAATTTTGGGTTCGAACCATTTGCAGGATTTGCTTTGACATTTTGAGCTTTGGTTGCCTGCCAGCATGTTACCAAACTCCTTATAATAAATCTATCTACCATGCAAAAACATTATAAATCTGGATAATGGGGAAAAAAGGAAAAAAGAAGCAAAAGTCTTCCCTGGTTATCCTAACAATGCAGATCAGATTAGCCTTCCCTGGATTCTATTAATATTATTACTTGAGAACCTGTACTAGACAATTCTCACCTGAGCTGAATCACCTTGGACAGAGGGCTGAATCGCAGAGTTTGCTGATTTGGATGAGGCATCAGACTCTTTTGTTGGGTGACTGCTTGAAGTAGAAGCTTCATGGACTGATGAACCTTTCTTTGCACGCCTTGCACCAGCTGTGGTTGAAACCTTCCAAACCTCCTGCATAAATAATCATTATTAACTTATGACAAAATATCTGAATTTTAGCCTTGGTTGTGTGAACAAGTTCGTGAAATTCTAAACTAACCTTTCGACGTTGTGAATCCCGTTCTTCTTCTGGGAAGAAATAACCCCACATCATTCTGTACATCGTCTCTGTCAAATGGATCTTAAGTGGATAGACCTCTACCTATAGTGTAAAGGAAGTTCAAGTTAGGAAACAACAGGCAAAAGTCTTGGAAGTCCAAGAAAACACATCATAAATAGTATTTTATACTGAACTCCTTTTCTACTCAATATATTCCCAGTTCTTTATACATCAGATGAATGGAATATTGTAGACAATACAATAGTTAATCATGTTAGCTCCATAGCCCTTTGAAGCCACTTAGAAGTTATTTTTCAATGACATGTGCTAATGATTTTGATGAATAACAAATAAATATTAAAAACTCATGTTATATTCTAATGGTTTGTTAGAGTGATATTCTTAGAAACAAATCCACATGCTCACAACACACGAATTATGGACTTTCGTTTCAAAAGCTCAAAGTTTTAAAGTTCTGACGAAATAAAGCACTAAAAGCTTGACATCAAGGACTTTGCCAACCTTCTAAAGGTCAACATGAAGGAATTTCACCAAGAACCAATGGACTTCAACACATTTCAATCCAAGGAGGGTGAAACAATGCTCAGAAAGATTAATTCTGTGTTACTTGGTTCAGAAGGATGAACATCAGAAAGTACCTTCAGAAAGACATCAGAGAACACTTCAGAAAAGTCCATACATCAGAAATATCTTTTAAAGAGCTCAAGAAATGAAGACTCAAATGAAGCTTGAAGAAAGAGGAAAGCCTTGTTTCATGCTAACAAAAGTCAGTGAAGCAGGCTAATAACTGCTAGTTGCCAAAATGGCTTCCTATCAACTTACCATTTTTTGAAGAGAGCTGAATAAGACCAGAAAATGGCTATGACAAGTACAAAAGAGAATCATTGGAAAATTCTAACATCTCAAATGGTCTAATTATCCAAAGACTATAAATTTAGCAGGATTGGAAGATAGAAGGAACGAATGCTGAATTGATTGCTCACACCTAATCTTATTCTTCATCTTTTTGATCATAGCTTCTATTCGTAAATACTATCTTCTGATAGTTTCTAATAGTGTGGCATAGCTCAAAAAGAGTTTCTCTAAGCTCTATTAGCAAATATTCTCGAGAGATTTGAGAAACCTTAGCTCACTACCTCATTATATATCCACTCACAATGTGTTAAACGAGAATGTTCCCAAACACAAACCTTTTAAAATTTATATTGTAAACTCAACTGGGAAGTGGTCAGAAAGAAGCTTGGAGAGGCTAGATCAAAAGAATACTCTGTTTTAAGCTTGGAAAGGCTTGTTACAAAACTAATTAGATGTAGTGAAAAATATCAACGGATTTGTTGGGGACTGCACATTGCAGTGGTTGGCCGAATTAGGATAAATATTTGTGTGATCTTTCTCCACTCTATCTCTTTTATAATTATTTAATCACATCTCATCATATCCTTCCTATCACTTGAACTTTGTTATTTCTATATCAAACTAAAGACATTTTGCTAAAACTAAGTTCTCAAGATAATCAATTTGAAACTAACTCTGCTTCTGCTATCCAAGTTGGAACACACTTGAGAAATTTTTGCTTCAGTTTTCAGATTTGAAAAGTTTCTAAGCATGATTCAATCCCTCTTCTCATGCTACTCTAGCCAACTTCAAATTATTAGTCCATTCTTTGGAAATAGTTATTAGTCCAGTTCACCTGACGTGATTGATAGCAACAGTTGAATGATCGTCCCTTCCCCCTCCCCCCAATTATCAAGGTAGATAAAAAATAAGATCCTATTTCGGTCAAAGTGATGACAGCTGCATCTGCATGATAAGATGTCCTTCTATGGAATAGTAACAAAAAGTGACAAGTATACAGAAAAAAAAAAAAAATGTCCATATATCCCTGAAGAGAAACCCATTTGACAACTCCATTGGAAAAATACCATGCAAATCTAAAAAATTCAGTTTGCTCAGGGAAAGAACTTGAATGAACCAGAGGGGAGGGGGATTGGCTCCTCGGGTTCAACAATAGAAAATTAAATAACAAAATTTTAGAATAATTAAATCAGAAAATTGAGAAAAAATTTGAAAACAAGTTAAACACAAATAATGCAGAAAAGAAAATGGACAAGGGAGTAGAGAAGTGCACAACAATTTGTCCTGGTGCGGTTACAAATTACAACCTATGTCTATTATCGAATTGTTTGGGATTTTTCTTCACTATCGAATTTTGGCTTGCAAGGATTTTAATGAACCTTCCTCTACCCAATTCCAAAATAGAGCATTCCGTGATTTGTTTTCTCATAAAGATATCGCCAAACCTCTCTCTATCTCAAACTAAAATAAGGTAACCTTTCAAGATAGGGTTGCTCTTTTAACCGAGCTACAGTGGGTTTCATACTGCTCAAGAGTCTATAAGCAAGTGAAAGCGCTGAGCTTATGATGAAACATATTCTCACTATTTTCTTCTTCTCTTTCTTGTTGTTGTTCTTCTCAAATCTTCATGACTGTTTATAGTGAGTCATTGAATGTATATTAGCCGTTAGAGAAGATTTAGGCTTCCTTACGTACCAAAGAATTTGCTCACATGTTGAAATACGAGTTCATGTTGTTTCTTGTACACTAGTTGCTGCTTTGTCTTGTAGTTGATATCTATAGTTGCGAGCTTAAACATCCATAACTTTAGCCATATGACCCTTAAGACTTGATTTTTTTTTTAATCAAATTAAGAGTAACATAATTTCTATAATTTGAACTTATTTTGTAAAAATATTTGATATTAAGAAAAGAGATATCCATGAGTTAAATAGGGTGATTATAATCCAAAAATATTTTCTTTTGAGAAAAATATAATCCAACAATATAATATCATACTATAAAATATTAACAAATAAATAATTAAATATTCATTATCAAAACTAGAATCCTACCAGAACTTAAAATGTTTTTCTATTGTCCTCCAACCAAGTACACCATACAACTGCTATCTCACGTAAGAGCATATCCTCTTTATTTCGTCTGAAACTCCAACAATAATTGAGCATAAATTCTCCATAATATAGAAATGCCTGCATAATGCAGATTTAACATTTTCTATATCCTTATTTATATTTTTTTTCCATTGCATTTTGCTGTTTATAAGTTATGAGAGCTTGACAGTTGACACTGTATTAGCTACAAAGAAGGTATATTTCAGCCATGTTTATGGTTGGCCTTCGATGGAAATGGCTAACCAGCCCAACTTAATTTCAAAAGACACCAATCTCAACACTACTTAAAGTTCATCGATATTTAGAAGATGAAGGGTAATGATATTTTAATGTTCAAAGCTCTAAGATGTTAGTGCCATTTACACTAACACCGGAGCTGGTATGTCTCATTGAGTTCAATACTCAATGTGAAAACCAAAATGCAAAAGAAATTTTTTATAAACTTAACAAGATTATATTTTCTATTGGATTCTAAATTTTAAGCAACAGCTGCAGAAAGTATGAAAAAAACCCAAATTAGAATAAGAGATGGACTCTATTGTTCTGCATTGAACTTTCCTAGCTTTAAGGAATAAAATAACTTGAAGGAAACACTTACTTGCAAAAGTTCAAAGGGAGATTTTCCATCCTTTGGTGCTGCCTGTTTTGCATCAACCTGAAGCATCACTTTTCTGGCAGAAGTGGTAGAAGCAAACATGCAATATCAAGATACCCAGAAGATAAGGCAAAGATAAAAAGATACCAGGATTTAATTTTGGTTGTTTATCCCTTAAGAACCTAAAGAAAGACTTATAGTAGTAAATAAAAACATCATTCCTCTACATCAACTATGCTTCAAAGACATACATTTAGTAATCATCACGAAGATGACTTTTCCCACTTAAAAAAGTTTGAATTGCATGCAAAACATATGAGAACTGTCTAAGCTTTATGTGAGAGGCAAGAGTTCACATGATCTGTTGTGAAAAGACACTGAAACAATACAAATAACTATAACAACCTTCCATTCATATTTTGCATATTCAGTGAACTAATTATTCCATTAACTGCAATTGCAAAACTTGGTAGTCCAATATGATCTATGAAATTAACTCCAGTAAAATACGCATTTTCTTCAACAAAGATTGATTGCTTGCAATATTTCGTGGTGCATGTGCAGAATCAGTTCCTCCTTTTGTCTTACGTTGTTTCATTGCTGTTTGCTTATGGAATATAATGCGTTTTGAGGTCCCACATTGATTGATGAGTTGTTATGACTTTGTGCTTTCCATGTCAGAAATAGTGGTAGTATTTAATGTTATATTGGAAAGTGATATCATTCATGTATCTATGGGTTCTTGTATGTAGAAAGTAGCATCCATATTTATTGTAAATAATTGTTGCATTTATTTCTTACTGCATTTCTGAGTGCTGAAAATTCAAGCAACTCTCTCAAAAAGCGGGACACATTAGTCCCTTCGGACATATCCGTACCATTAAAAAATTTTGTATAGAGGGACTAAGGTGTCCTCTTTTCTGAATGGGGAGGGACCATCCGTAGACTTTTAAATCTCAAGGGACTAATTTGTTCCCTAAATATTGTCAGGGACCAAAATGGATATTTACTCTCTTTTATTTACTGTTTTCAAGTTGGTATTAAAACTCTTGATCCGGTAAGAAGGATCCTAAATTTAATGAGTGGGATGAAGATGATTAACACTAATGACATCTTGCATGTGCGTAGGCCACATAAGGCTCCTTCCCTTGATGTGTCTAATATGTGGTGCTTGCTCAGAATCTATCACATTTGTTATTTAATTGTTCTGCTGTTGTTTCTTTATGGCACTCTTTATTTGGTATTTTCGATAAATGTGTTTGACCTAGCTCCAAGCACCAAGTCTTGAGGTTAGCTTCCATGGTTTTGTGAGAAGAAAAGAGCCTAAACTTTTATGACAGTTTGCAATCTATGTTACAATGCGGTGTATTTGGCTGGAGCAAAACTCTTATATATTTAAGGAAAACTCTCTGAGACAAGACTTGATATGGGATATGACTTCCCAACTTGCATCTATTTGGTGCAAAGCTCATGGTCTTTTTAGGGTTTTATCTAAATGAGATGATGAGAAGTTGGAAAGCTTGGCTACATTGACTTTTCTCATTTTTCCTCTGTTTTTGTTATGCTTTTTGGTTTGGAAGGATTCCTTATCCTCCTTACTTTCTGTAACTCTTTCTCTTCATTCCAACAAAATTATTTTCTATAAAAAAAGTAACTTACGTTCAACAATTAAGATAATGGCTAGAACAGCTAAAGCAGCAATCAATACCAGAAGATCAACTTGGAAGCACCAATAAGTTCAAGAATAAGGCCAGGAAAATTTACATACTTTCCCCAGTCAGGTGGGGGATTCCATGCTGACAAAATGGTATCAGACTTGGCATTAGGCAGGCAGTTTTTGAAAACAAAGTATTTTGTTGTAAATTGAGAAACGCCCACATCCTTGTAATCCCGATCAAAGTCGAAAATCTAAGTGGTTGAAAGAAAGAAATCGAATTAGCATATCGAAAATTGAGACAAGAAAAATTATGGAAGTTGAAAAACTAAGGACTAGAAAGGAACCACCATGCTGAGGCATAGGAACAAGGACAAGAAAGAACAACGAAATTAGAAAAGACCTCCCTGTAAATTTTTCCTTTGTCTTCCATAACATTCATGGTTAAGAAATCCCTATTCCCCATTCACATGCTAAAGTAGAAGAACGCTATTAGATGGGTTGCAGTGCCTTCTATATAAAGTCCATTGAGAAGACTTGAGTCTAAAAATTTTTAAAGCCTATCTAATCTATCTATCTATCTATATATAGTAATATTTACTTGAAGATTGCATTAATTGCAATATGTAATGGAAAATTTAAATTACATAGAAATAAATGGAATAAGTATTATTCATATATCACATGTATTATAATGGTTAAAAATTATAATAAGTATTTGACTACTCAAGTTCTCTAACAATAATAATATTTAATTATAAAATTTAAAATAAATTATTTAATGACCTATATTATCAAAATAAATTTTATAAACACAATAAATATTAAAATGAATAATATTGTTTGATATGAACAAAATCATATATATTGATTTCAATCAATATAATACAAATGAAAAAAATGTTGTATTATTATATTTAATTCTATTTTATATCTCAATTAAATAATAAATTTTATCAATATAATTTTTATTGATACTATTCTTTTATTATTCTATCTTTTATTTTTAATATTATTTACATATCATTTTGTTTAGATTTTATTTTACTATATATACTTCTTTATTAATGACTATTTTACAAAATAAAATTGTATATATATACTAATATTCGCAATTAAACAATATACTATAGTAACAATTGGTATTTCAATGTATACTAAAATAATAAGACAATATCTACTTAAACCAATTGGTGATACAATAAAACAAATTGTTCACATATCCAAAATTTACAACACATGTAGGATCAAGAATATCTTGAGAAAAAAAAAACAATTCTCACTCCTTAAATCACATGATTAAAGATCCAATAAAACAATACATAAGCTCATATGAGATTGACAAAGCATCTAATGACATAGTTGAACAAGAGCTTATATATCGAATAGAATTTTTAATACTTTAGACTAAATTCCCAAACCTTTGTTTGCAACAAGAAAAAGGAATGTCAATTATATGCTCCTTAGGAACTAAATTTGGCATTACAAATTTATGCATCTAGGAAAGTAAATAATAGGAGAAAAATAATTACATAAAGCAATGTTGATGCGAAAGTTCTTATCAAATGAATAGTTTTGCCAAGAGAAATTTCGAAGTGACCTTTTATTTTGAGAAGAAAATAATTCCCAATAAAATTCTGCTATGCAATGACAAAAAACAAACGTCAATGCCAATTATTGAACTCTATGAGGTTATATTTTCCAAAATGAATATTTTATCATAAAAAAATATATGTTGCATTGTTAAAAGTGATCTCAATAAAAAGGTTGAGAGTTTTTGTAGTTGAGCAGATGAAAAGTACAAAATTACACAAAAAAAAATATTATCTACAATGATATATTCAATAAACTCTCACAATGCAATATGTATTTCATTATTTAGAACAATTAAAAAAATTTTGAATGTTTTCTTAATACGTCTAACTTTCAATTCTTATCATAACTTTTTTTTTTAAAGCATTCTTATTAAAAGAATTTATAAAAAATATTAATGAACCTGTGCAACACATGGAAATTACTTCTAGTAGATATGAAGCTAGACTTAGTACGGAGAATATTAGATATTAAGACAGCAGTTCATACTTAGTGAGAAACAAATTTTCAGTGGACTCACTGATTTTTAGAAGGAAATACAAAGAAGGAAGATGAATTAACGTTTGCGAAAAATTCTTACCATGTCATTA
Source organism: Pterocarpus macrocarpus (assembly GCA_031439585.1). Lineage (NCBI taxonomy): Eukaryota > Viridiplantae > Streptophyta > Magnoliopsida > Fabales > Fabaceae > Pterocarpus > Pterocarpus macrocarpus. The sequence goes on from CM062514.1 coordinate 14,051,901, forward strand.
ATCTCAACTTCAGCAAAGGATTTACCATCAGTAAGCATGCTCCAAACAACTCTGTTAATTTGCAAAGATATGCGCATAGCAAAGGAAGGACTTTTGTTCTTCTCCTTCTCCATTAGCCGTAGCTGTGCAGCTTTTTGCAGAGCCACTCTTAATGACGCATATGCTTCCTTCCTAGATTTTTTTGCAATTACAAGTTCTTTCTTCAGTCCTTGGACCTGACAGTGTAGGACTACTTTGATTACACATGCGAATTTGTTATCTAATAAAATATGCATATAAGTGCATATCTATGGATCTTAAAACAAGTTTGATCATAAAGTCATAGTGAAAATATACTTTTGACAGCTTTGGATCCCACAAATTCCAAAGGGAGATGCAATATCCATTCCATACTCCTTAAAAATGGGCAAAGAACCAAACCAAGATGGTAGCAAGGTAGCTAATGAGTAGAACCATCAATTTTCCTGGGCCACTGCCCACACTGAGAGAAGCATTAAGAATTAAAAGGCATAGCTCTCACAACTAGAATGGGTGAGCGACTTTAAGCAGAAAACCAGTGAACTGGTCGGTTAGACCATAATAAAGGAGGGATGACTGAACCAGTCAACAAGTCAAATGAATGGGCCAGCTATAACTTGCCACTCTTCATAAAATCCATCCAATTCATTGACTAAACCGGTCAATGAAACTTGATATCAATTAGAACCAGGCAAGTGGCACTTAAGTGGGTAGACAACACTTTGCACAAAAGTGCTAATGCAGGGAATTGAACACAATACTAGACTTTACTTAAAGAACACAGTACTAGCCTGAATTTTTTACCAGACAGAAACAGCCAAATTTAAAGAACATTTACAATTGGACTCAAGCCATCCAGTCACAACATTTAAAGGATTGTTAATAAGATTCATTTCTTACCAGGATGGCTCTTCCACCAACTATCATCCACAGGTTGCCTTCCTTTTCTAGATGTTGGTCACCCACAGTGTCACACCAAAGAGACAATTTTCTTATATCATCGAGAAGCAACATCTGTTCCCTCTCCTTCTTTTCAAGGTTGATTTTTGCAAGTTCCACCTCTTCAACACCATCAGGAACCACCATATCTGCTTCCTCTTCAACAAGGTCATCATCTTCAACAGAAAGTGACAAGCTATTTTTTGGAGGCCTAAGTTGTGCACAATATACTCGTTTTATTTAAAGAACTCTTCATAGAGACAAAACATCTTGCATTTGCTTTGAAGGAAAGAAGAGATTGCATCAAGGCAATCATATAATTAAACTAGCTAGATTATCTAAATTAAAACCAAAACCATCAATAAAAAGATATCTGACAAAAAAATATTTCACAAAGTGAATGAACAATAAATTCAAACAGAAAACTTTTGCAGTGTCAATAAACATCGAAGACCATATTGCGTAATCCACAATACAAGGGCAGTTTAGATGTCAATTAATACATATAGGTTAATGCTACATATGCAACTTGACCATGCCAAATAACTAAACATCTAAACCAACCAAAAACCAGCTTCATCTGTCATATGTAACAAGTAATAAATCTGACTTTTGAACCCTGAAAATAATAGCGATCTTAGCTATGTAGTCATTTATACTGGAACAAGCAAACATTTATGGCGCTATTAAGTTTGACAGAGTAACAAATGGTGTAAACATACATGAGTATCTGAAGTATGTAAACAGATAAAGGAAGAGTCATAATGAGTATAAAGCAAGAGGGATTGTCCATACTTTGGAAGGCGCGCAAAGAGAAGATTGCTCAATACATCCAGCATGACCTGAAATTGACGGGATGTCATTGTTGCTGTTATATTGTGAGAATTGAATTTCAGCTCCTTCAAGGGCTTCACCTACAGCAGTAAGTTAAAATATGAATTTTCAACAGAATATTGACCACCATAGCCATGACAAATGACATATACAAACAAAAGAAACATACTCTTTAAAATTATGCACTTTTGGGAATACGTGCATCTAAGTAAAAGAAAAACCAGATATGGATATTATAGAAATTGGGTAAAATTTGTGTAACAAATCAGTCTACAGATGTATATATTTATACTATGTACAACACTGAATATAAAAGGAATGAACTCCTAAATCTAAGAAGAGATTAGCTAATAATCAGTAACAGATACATGATTTACATGTGCTTAATTCTAACACTCCCTCTCAAGCTAGAGCATATATGTCATATGTGCCAAGCTTGTTACAATAGATTCAACCCAAGGTCTTTTAAGGGACCTAGTAAATATATCAGGCCAGCAGGTTATTAGAATTGACAAAACTTTGTGATTTTGCCTGTAAGAACCTTTCACTAACAAAATGTCAATCAATCTCTATGTGCTTGGTCCTTTTATGAAAAACTAGGTTAGAAACAATATTTAGTGGAGCTTGGTTGTTACAAATCATTTTCATCTCCTTGACCCAATTTAGGCTACAAAAGTGTTTGACTCAACCATGTAAGTTCATAGGTTACTCAGCTTCTGCATTAGATCTAGCAACTATATTATTTTTCTTACTTCTCCGTGAGATTAAGTTACCTCCAACAAAGACACAATATCCTGAAATTTATCTTCTATTAGAGGTGAGCCTACCGAATTAGTGTTAGAATAATTAACCACTTGAGCATTGACTTTGTTTTCATAAAGTAACCTTTTACCTTGTGCACTCCTGATGTACCTAAGAATGCAAACCACAACATCCCAATGACTATCACATGACTATCACAAGGAGCATTCAAAAATTGGCATACCATACTTATAGCAAAAGTAATGTCTAGTCTGGTTAAATCACACTTATAGTAAAAGTAATGTCTAGTCTGGTCACTATAAGGTAGTTAAGTTTGCCAACAAGACGTCAATACCTATCATGGTTTTATAATGGCTCTCCATGATGTGATAGTAGCTTGACATTTGGATACATTGGCGTATCACTAGGTCAGCGATCTAAGATGCCAATTTCGTCAACCATGTCTAATGCATACTTTCTCTTCTCTAAGTGAGTGAACACCTGTTTTAGGCTGAACAACCTTAATCCCCAAATAGTACTTCAGAAGACCTGAATCTTAGGTCTAAAAGTGGTGCAATAGATGCAGTATGAGATTTTGAATATCAAACTCATCCTTACCTTTAATGACAATGTCATTGACAAAAACAACTAGGTAAATGCAGCAACCAGGCAAAAGTGGTGGGACAAGACAGAATGATCAACCCACATCAAGTCATGTTGAACTGCTAGATAATAAAGCTAAATTTCCCAAACCAAGCACAGGGTGATTGTTACATTTGAGAATAGAGATAGAACATATTTGAGATAAGACTTAAGAATTATTTGTGAATTGCTTGAGTTCAAAAGACTCAGCATGCAGACTATATACATCCACTAATGGTTACAGTAATTATTTACAAAGAATAAGAATGTATATTTCCTATGAGAGCTAGTTCCTGTCTACATGCATGCTCTACATACATTATATGACTAAATAATACTCCATACTCCTACTTCTAACACTTTCCCCTCAAGCTGGGGCGTATAAGTCGAATGCTCCAAACTTGCAACAAATATACTGAACTCGAGGTCCTCTTAGAGATTTCGTAAGGATGTCTGCTAATTGCTTATTGGAACTAATGGATTTAGTGACCAATTCCTTTGAAATGACTTCTCCTCAAACAAAATAACATTTTCAATATGCTTGATTCTTCTATCTGAAGAGCTGCTTGATTATCACAACATAACTTCATTTCTGGAAGATCTCCAAATTTCAATTCTTGAAGGAGTTGTTTAATCCAAATTAGTTTGCAAGTGGCTGTAACTATACCCCAGTATTCAACTGCTACGCTACAACGTGCCACAACATTTTGCTTTTTACCCTTCCAAGAGACAACATTTCCACCGACAAAGACATAATACCCTGAATTCAACCATCGATATCAGTAAGGGAACTACCCAATCTGCATCACAATAGCCAATTATCTGAGAATTCCTTTTGTCTTCATAAATCAATCCTTGCCCAGGGGCTTAGTATATCTCAAAATTCTCATTAATACATCCCAATGATCCTATTGAATTTGTAAGAAATTAAAAGAGAAGGAGGAGTGTACTTTGAATTGCTTAGGTTCAAATAGGTTGCAAGCTTGAGTTCTTAGGTGCTTAGTATTGACACCTGGCAGCACTATAATCACTCATTAGGAAATAAACATACATCATATTTTCAAGACTTAAAAATTAACGAGAAGCTGTTTCCTAAGATCCTGATATTTCCAACACCATATTAATCACATGGAAGGAACATATTTCCATACTTTACATATTAATAACATGATAGCTACACATTCCAGTGACACACATGTAAATCACATGCATCATTTTAACACTCCCTCTCAAGCTAAATTTTACTAAGGTTTATGATTGTTATAAATTAATCCCTTAACAATATAAAGAAGACACCACAAAACATGACTGGCAAGGCGATAGATATTGGAATGATATTCAGCATTGACTTCCTCCAAGTTTAGCAACATTTCAAACCCACTGGATGGGGCAAGAACGCCTGGGAAGGGCGTATATCGGAGCTTGATTGATGGGAATGCTGTATAACAGAACAAGATTGTTGGGAATGCAGTGTAATTGAGCCAGATTGCTAGGAATTCCGTACAATAGAGCCAAAGCACCTGCAAATACTGTAGAACAGGGCCAAAGTGCATGGGAATGCAGTAGAACAAGGTTAAAGCATTTGGGACTGCCGAATAATGGGACCAAACAGACTTAACAAACATGTATAAGCTTTCTTCCCCCTCAATGCTATGTTTAGCATTGGACGTGAGCCAAATAGTGGCCAAAATAAGAACAAACCAGAGATCACAATTGCAAGCAACTTCAACAAACAGCACTATAACAAGCTCAACAGAGTTCTGACCACCAATGACTACACTCGAGCACTGGGTATGACAGATCCAACACTAAAACAATAGCATATGACCCATATAACAGGACCAGGAAGCGCTTATGTTGTGTATTCTATGGTTCAGATTGTAAGAAGCTAAAAAGAACAAAAAAAAATTGGAGAAAAAACAGTGGACTGAAACAGTGCTAGCAGTGGACCGGAAACACGTTGGGAATGCACTGGCAACAGCAACTGTGGAAGTCAATGCTGGTGGGTAGACGTCACACACCGTCACGTGCTGGAATGATGGAAGCGCGTGTATAAGCATGCAAGAAGTTGCGATGGCGCATGAGGGCCCGTTTCTTGGTGGTCGGAGACGTGGCTCGAAAGGTTGGTTGAGATGGTCTTGAAGGTTTGGTAGCTAGCTGGAAACGTCACTAGCGGCTGCAAACAGTGGCAGTTTGAAGTAGAATAAGAATGACTTATGACTGAAGAATGGAGAGAGCATAAAAATGGGTGACCTTGGTGGAAGAAAATCCATGGTTACTAGTAGAGGTATTCGCGGTCCAGTTCCGATTTTGAGGAAAAAATTAATTAATTCAAATAATAAATTTTATTTTGATTTAGTTTAATTTGATTTGATTATAATTAAAAACTTGAATCAAATCAAACCAATTTAAATTGATTTGGATTGGTTTGATTTTTGATTTTTTAATAAAAATTTTTATAAAGTATAAAAAATAAATTTTATTTTGAATAAATTAAAAGAATTAATAGATAATTATAAATCTAAAATATAGAATTAAGATATAATAAGAATATTTAAATAATTCTAATATTAAAATATTATAAAATATATATATATATATATATTATCAGTTTAGTTCAGTTTGGTTCGATTTTAGAAATTAAAATCGAAAACAAAATCGAACTAATCGATTTTTATAAAATAAAAATCAATTAAAACCAAATTATTTTGATTTTAATCGATTTTCAATTTTTTTGGATCAATTTTCAGTTTTAAATCAGTTTGGATCAATTTTGAACACCCCTAATTATTAGGAGTTCAAAGCAAACTCAAAGAATTCAATTTTTTATGTAGGAACTAAACAACAAAAAAGGATATGGCACCACTTTGATATTATGTTGAATTTTTTATAATAAAAAAGTAGGCTGAATTGCTTAGGTTAAAATAGGTTGAAATGCTTAAGTTCATAGGTGCTTAGTATTGACACCAAGCTGCACTATACATACTCATTGGTAAATAAATGCATAGCATATTTTCAAGACTCAATAATTAATGATGAGCTATTTCTTAAGAGCATAATATTTCAAATTCCATATCAATTACATGGAACACACATTAATAATAAGATAGCTATATATTCAAATAACGCACATGTTAATCACATGCATCATTTCTAATAGATCCACGAGAGGAGACTGCATAAATTAATTTAATGACTATGTTATTTTCCAATACTACTCTATCATGTTTCCAAGACTTGGAGACTCCCAACAGACAAAAAAGTCAAAAAGGACACAAAATGTAAAATATGAAGGAGATAAGTGATGATAATTCAAATGACAAGCATAAATATAGTTAGAGTTATAAGAAGACCTAATAACTTTGCATAATGTGAGTTAGAAATGATACATGTTAATAACATTTATCTTTCTAACACTCCTCTTCGAGCTAAAGCTTTCTAAGCTTTAAACTTGTTACAAAAGAACCCTTCAAAAAACTAGAAAAATATGACAAACTCGATAAACTACTGGCAAGACAACTCAAGGATGTTGGATATGTCTGAAAAGATAACACAAAAAGATAGCTGGAATGACAATTAGCTTGAAAAACTTGTTGGAAAATTGCATGATTAGGAAGAAGAGAGACTTTGCTAGAATAATCATCGACAAAATTTCCTAAAAATGCAATAATAGAAAGCAAGAGTGGCATTTGGAAGCCTTGCACAGGAAGAGTAAATATTGGAGTCGAAAGAGAATTTGCCGGAAAAATGAATAGTTGCCAAAAAAACTTGCTAATGGCTGCAGAAGCAGTAGTTTGAAGGAGAAATGGTTGCCAGGAAGATGGCACGAGTTGGAGTGATTCACAACTAAGAGAGAAAAAATGAAGATAAAAGGTGAAGCTAATGGAAGATCTAGGGTCTTGATGGTTGATATTGTGCTTTACAAATGGAAATAAAGTTCTAGATTTTAGGAACTCAAAAGCAGGGTAGTGATGTCACATGTCACGAAGGATGTCACTGCTCTGATATCATGCTGAAATTGTAGGAAAAGTTAAAAAAAAAAAAAAAGGAGGAGGAGAGAAAGAACAATGTGTGGGTGAATAGTTTGAGTCCTTAGGTTCAATTGCCTCATTATTTGAGTTTGGATACCGAGCACTATATATAGCCATTAGAGAGTAAAATACATTTCAAAGATAAATAATAATGGTAGCTATTTCCTAAGACTCTATGTTTCCAATGCCACATAACATGGCAGCTATACATTGTTCTTTCTCTCCTCCTCCTTTTCTTATTTTTCCTACAATCTTAACAATGTGATGGGTAGCTCTAGTGCAGGAGGTGGAGCAGAGAGTCAAATAAAATAGGAGATAAGTCTTGAAGAGAATTAGGAACTAGATCAGTAGTAACAGGGATTAGAAGGTGATCAAGAAATTTTGGACATGGTCTTTGTTGATCAGTGAGCAATGGAACAATGAAGAAAGATGCGAGAGCAACCTGAAGGAAAAAAGTGACTAACTAGAAGCATATTATCTAGGAAAAGACACTACAAGGATTTTATAGCCACCTTATCTTTTTCTCGAGTAAGGTTATGAACAAAGCAACTACTTTTAAAGATAGAGAGGAAGAGAATAGATATCCTATTTGGGAAACAATACAAAATGAGGCACCTGATTATGGAAGATAGAAGACGGCATGCGATTGATAAGTCAACGTGTAGAGAGAATGTCATTAACAAAAATCGAAGTGGCATGTTAAAGTGAGTGAGCAAGGTACGAGCTATTTCAGCTAGCTATTGATGTTATTTTTCAGCTATACCATTCTATTGTGGGGTACAAGCACATGATGATTGGTGCAAAGTACCCTGTGAGGTGAAAAATAGGATTGACAATGTTAGAACCGGAAATCATAGAAAAAAGAATGCAAAGAATCTATTTTATTGATGTAAGATTGTCAGCTTTGTGCCAAGAAGCCTAGAAAGATCACACTAATATGAGAAAGAGTTAAAGCTTCTCAACTCTCCAATACTCACTAATAAGTGCCAAAGACACCTTTCCCTTTAGCCTATTCCTTCTATTTATATTAACCCTTAACTAATCAAGTATAACTAACTGTAACTAACTAATGGGGTCCTAACAAAAAACATATAAAAAGATACTCACAAGCATTATCACTTTGCAATGTTTGAATAGAGGCACCAAATTGAGTTTCTTTAAACAAAATCCATGAAAATTAGAGAAAACTTCAAAGTGATTTTTCATGAATAGAGAAATAACCAAGTATACTGAGAGAAACTATCAATAAAGGCAACAAAGTGTTGGTAATCCAATGTAGATGTCCAGTGCCTTAATCCTATACAAGCACAGAATCATTAGCTAAGATAATAGAGTAAGGCAAGGTAAGAATGAGTTCACTGATAGAAATTAAATCGAAAGGACAATTAGGAACAAAAAATAAAGAATATAAAGAAAGTGTAGGAAGTGGGTTAGTTCGACCGATGGCATGGACTTCGGCTAGTAAACCATTAGCTAAAATAACACTAGGTAATTTATCTATATAAGTTAAGTGGGAGAAAAGGATTTATTTTTTTTTATAGAAAAATAAATTTTATTAGAAAAGAAAAGAATGTACAAAAGAGGATGAGTCATCTTCATACAAAAGGTATAGCTAAGACCTAATTGAATGAACCATGTAGTAAAGCATGCCAATCTCTTTGAATATCAGCTAAAGGAACACCCCTAAACAAACCATGAGTTGAGCACCAAAGGGAGGCCAAAAAAGTAATCCTATCCCAAATAAAATAAATAGATGAAAAGGAATCATTAAAGACCCTAGAATTCCTTTCCAACCAAATACAACAAAGCACAGCAAAGCCTGAGTTCTGCCATAGAATCTTAGCTTCTTTACACGAACTAAAACCACTGAACTTAGTAAAAAGAAACTGATGAATATCTTTAGGGCAAATCTACGATTCTCCAAAGATCCCAAAAAGCCTGATCCAAAGAGATCTTGCCATCGGGCAATGCAAAAAAAGATGAGCCCTAGATTCAAAATCTAAACCACACATTATACACATATTAGGGGACAAAGCCATGAGGGGCCTGCGCTTCTGGAGCATGTCGTTAGCATTAATCCGATTAAGAACAGCGGTCCAAACAAAGGCTTTGACCTTAGAGGGAGATTTAGATTTCCAAATGGGTTTATCCAAGAGAAATGTGACTGTGTTAGCAGAGGAAGTCAGGAATTGAAAATAGGATTTACAAGAGAAAATACCAGAAGAGTCGAGAGTCCAAATCCTGGTGTCATGGGTATTGGATAGATGAAAAGGATTGAGCAAAGGAAGAAGGGACTCTAATTCATTAACCTCTCTATCATTCAAGTTTTGAATAAAATGGAAGTTCTAAGAGAGGTCATCATGAGAAAAAAATTGACAAATAGGGGCATTGTGTAGGGAGGATAATCGAAAAAGTCGAGGAAATGTAGCAGAAACGGGAGCATTGCCAACCCATATGTCTTCCCAAAATTTAATATGGGAACCATTACCTAAGCGGAAGGATAAGGGAGAACAAAAGGAGGGTAACCCTTGAGAGATGAATTTCGAAGGACAATTATGAGTTACTCTACTTGTAGATTTGGTGTCCCAACCATTCGGCTGCAAATCATACTTACTTCGAATGACTTGGTGCCATAAAGAATTAGAATGTAGAGGAAAGTGCCAAAGCCACTTAGCTGCCAATGATTTGTTTTTAGAAACAATATTACCCAAGCCCAAACCCCCTTCCTTCTTAGGTTTACGACAAACCTCTCAACTAACAAGGTGATATTTTCTAGATTTCCCAGCCCGTGACCATAAGAAATCCTTCATGAGTTTCTCAATATTATTGGCTACCGCCACAAGAATGCGAAAGAAGGAGAAAAGGATTTATCATCAAACATATGCTCAAAAATGTTAGAATAAAGAATTCAAGGTCCAAGGGAAGAAGAAGTGAAACAAAGGCAACAAGATCACCGATCTAAGTAATAGAGGCAATTGGTGTAGTGGACTGCATAGCTGCTTTGAGTTAGATATACTCGTTATACACAACAACAGATAGGGATACCTCATCAAATAAGTTAAATAGAGCAACTTGAGCAACATTGACATTCTTAGACTATTTATTGGCCTTGATTTTGCACTATTCCTTTATCAGGCCAAATTATTTTTGTTTGCAATATGTCCAACAAGAATGGGACTAATTACCACCATGACCTCCCCATCCACCTCGGTCGCTAAATTGGAAAATAGACACAAAAGAGTTAGCAAATGCATGGGATAGAACGACAGGTTGAGGGTTGGAGAGGCATTGTAGTATTAGGAGATAGTATCATATGATGGAGCTAAAAGACTTGAGAAGATTTGATTAACTAAGTCAAGTTTATGTGGAAGACTAGCAAGGGCATGGACCACACAAAACTTGCCCCATTCAACATATTTGTCAGCATTAGTAAATGGCATAAGAGCATCAAATTCAATAATCAAATTATCAAGCTTACTCAAATAACTTTAAATGTCCATGTCTTGTTTCTTCATAGCCATGAGAGAGACAATGTTGTACATATGGTCAACATTGTTGGAGTGCAGTTTCTTGGTCTTAACCTAAATGTCATAGCATGTTTTAAAGGGGTAGTGGCAAGACTAAAGATTTGCATCAATTGAAAGCCAAAGAACACTATAGAAAAAAGCATCAATCTCTTCCCACCTAGCTTGGTCCTTGGTGGGATCCTTGGCATATTTGACCAAGTCATCACAACAACCATGCCTTTGAAGCCATAATGCCATAGCAACAACACAAGAGGTGTAATTAGCTGCACCCACAAATTTATCCCATTGAATCAAGGGAATGTTGGTAAAGTTGATGGGGAAAAAGGTGTTAGATACCGCACTAGAGGTAGACATGCAGAGTTGTTCATGGATTAGAGGATGGAGGGTAAAGCATAAGAGATTTATGTCAAAAGGCAGGCCACAGTGTGGGTGGTCAAGGAATGGTAGGGGATATGCCGATGGAATCACTGGAGAAAATGGGTAGTTAGAAACTATACCATATGCTTAGAGGAGTAGATGCTTTGGATCATATAAGGGCACATAGGTGACAAATGGCAGCAATTTGTCGATGATTGGGCAGTTAGCAAATTATACCTCCAATCCAGGGCTCGATAGCGATTAATGGCAACGCCAAAAAGTCATAGTTGGTGTAGGCATAGTAGTTGGTTCATGACATGGTATCGATGCTTCTATAACAAAGTGGCTTAAAGTTTGATCCTTGTTACCTCTATTTCTTTAATTAGAAGTTGAATTTTAGCACAGATAGGATGAACTTGTGCATTTCTCATGTTTCAAGCCTAAAAACTTCTTGCTTAAAAGGGAAACTTAAATTTAAAAACCACTTATGTGCCTTCCCCTAATAGCTTAAATTTTTAGGAGAGATAGTACATATATATAGAAATTAGGTAAAATACTAAAATATGTCTCATTGATCAATCTATGCATGTATACATTTATATTATGTCTAACATCGAATACATGACAAATAAACACCTAAACCTCTAAGCAATAATTACCTAAGCATCAGTTATTCTAATAGTTAGAATTAGTTACTGCTACATGATTTACATGTGCTTAATTCCAGCATATATGTTCACATGCTAGGACATCACAATGGTAGAGAAAAAAACAATCTCACCTTCAATTCAGGAGAACCCCCTTTGTGCCTTGTGTATTGAAAGTACATATCACAAGGCATAAAAACCCTCTCAAGAAGAGCACCTGTACGCATTACTTTAGGAGAGCCTTTGCAAATTTTCGGAAGCCACTGCACTCCAGCCCCTAAATCAACATCTGTTGGTGCAACATGGGCCTGGACATGCTCCAACATAACAGACATCTCCATTCTTTTCCATTCAATTTCAGGTCGGTATTCACCAATATGTACATCTTTAATACCAAGTGCTTGTTCAATCATATCATAACCAACATGAAGGACTGAATGAAATGATTGGGCTAAAACACGACCGCTTGCAGCAGCAAGCAAAAACCTACCCTGCAAAAGCATGAGTACATACATAAGCTTGATGCTTTCTTTGCAAATTCAATACCTAATCAGATTGATCAATAGTTAAGTATGAAAGGTGTACAAGACAACATACTACATCCATAATCTTGGCATAATCTTTTTCAATTTTTTTTAATAGAAATCTCTTGCAAATTTATGACCGCATTAAAAAATAACATATGAATGAAGAAGTAGGGAATAAAAATTTAGAAGGTATTTAAAAGTATTATGACTACATGTTCTAATCTTAATCATCCATGTGAGATCCAAAAGTTAGGATTTGTTCCTCTCATACTAAAAATACAACACTCCTCTCACTTGATACATTCCCTATTGCTAGAAATAAAGTATTTGGTAATATCTCCATTATATCTTATAATAGAATATCTTACACTTAGAATATTAGAGTATCTTAGATGATCTCATAGGATTGATTTCTATATTTTCTTATTTTTTTATATTTCATAATTTGTTTCTTTGTATAATTAGGATTAGGATTATAGTTATTACAAATAAGGTTTAGTGCTTTGTATTTTGTATCACACCATATCTCTTCATAATATATCATCTCAATACTTTTTCATATCATTTCTCTCTTCACTTCTTTTCCTACCTAAAATCCATAATTTCAACATGGTATCAAAGCGATATCATCATCTGTGACCTATGTGTCCACAATCAAAGTTTTTTTTCAATTTCGAACTCTTTTATTTTTCCTTTGATGTTCATGTTCCTTCGTTGCTTCTCCTCAAATTTGCCTTCTTTGGTATTCCTCCTGTGGTTTGTCTTCTCTGGTCGCTCCTCTCGTTTGTTTTTAATTTTTGGTAGCACTCTTCTTATAGTATGGCTTGTTTTATTTTTAGCAATCCTATTCTGGCCCAATTTTGTTTGTGGTAGTCCCAATTTGGCCCCATTTCATTTTTAGAAATCCTAATTTGGCCTTGTTTCATTTTTGACAATCTCAGTCTAGCTCTTTTTCATTTTTAAAATTCCAAGTTTGGCCCCATTTCTTCTCCAACAATCACAATCTGGCCATGTTTTATTTTTGACAATCATAGTCAGGCTTCATTTCTTTTTCGACAATCCAATCTAGCCCATTATCTAGGAGTGCCAATCTGGCCCTATGTTGTTTTTGGTAGTCCTAATTTGACCCGTTATCCACGAGTCCTAGTTAGGCCTATTATTCAACAATCCCAGTTTGACCCGTTATATTTTCTTATTGTTAAGAGTTTCATTTTAACAAGTTTAAAGCTTAATATAGCTTGAGGGGGAGTGTTAGAAATATATAAAATATTTAGTATTTCTTAAGATTGTGGGCCTTGCTCCACCCAAAAAGCTAGCTTAAGGGAGGATGGATGCCCAAATGTATACAAAGGCTACTAGGCCATATCCTTGAGCAACGTAGGACTATTGAGATATCATGTATTGTATAATATTGCATACAAATTTATTTTCATATGTCCATTTATTAAGATAGATATGTTATCTGTATTAGTACCTTAACTAAGGGAAATTAGTATCGGTGATACTCACTATTTTTTAGGTAACAATTACCAAATGTCTATCTTATATAAATCCCCTGTACAGATTATTCATCAGCAAAATAACATTTGTTTTTTCATACTCTCTTTCAAGTTCTTTGAAGTTGGTATTAGAGCTCTCAATCTGGGAACCTAATCACCTTTCACTGCTTCATTGTGTCTCTACCATCCTCCATTACAAACCTTTTGAGAAGCTTATAGCCTTAATTCTTGTTTCAAAATTTTTCTTTATTTTTCTTTCATCCCTAAGCCTCGAGTTGAAATATGTTGCTGGTGTAGTTATCTAATTCATGCATGACCGGAAGGTGAGACACATGCAAGCAGTGGATAGAATCTTGTAGTACCATAAAAATGTGTTCACAAGTTTGATTTAGAAGGAGAAGGAAAGGTTATGGGGTCTTACACCTGTTTAGGAGTTTTATATTATAGAAGGGAAAGGTTTTTGAAGGTTTTATTAACCCCTCAAAACTCTCCACTACCCTTATTTCATGGTTCCGATTACAATATCATTTAATATTTTATCCCTATTAAAATGTTGAAATGTCATTTTCAACTATATTATAAAATTTATTAATTATATATAATTATTTTAATAAAAAGTAAAATTGTAAAAATTCATTATAAATCCTCTATTTTCTACTCTTTATTTTACATTCATGAACAAGGGTATGCTATAACCCTGTAAACCCTCCCTTTCTTTACCCTTCATTTCCCTTTAATGTCTTTCCCTTTCTCTTTCTCATAACTCGCAAACATGCCCTAAGGCTACACCTAGGAATGGATTGTTATTTAATTACAGTAAAAGGTTATCCATGGAAATCTACACTGATGTTGATTATGCTAATTCTATTATTGATAGAAGATCAACATCAAGGGTATTGTGTGCTTTTGGGAGGAAATTTTTTGACATGGAGGAGTAAGAAGCAAGGTGGTTGCTAGATAAGTTCAAGCTATGGCACAAGAAATTTTTGAGCTGCTATAGATGAAAATTATACTAAATGACTTGAGAGTAAAGTATGACTCCTATGAAGATATTTTGTGACAACAAACCATCATTAGCATTGCTCATAATCCTATTGAACATGACAAGACTAAACACATTGAGATTGATCAATATTTCATCAAGAAAAAGTTGGACAGCGGATAGATAGCCACACTGCATGTGTTTGTTTTAGACTACAATCGGCAGATTTGTTATCTGAAGGCCTACACACAAAGTGATTTCAAGAACTTATATGCAAGATAAGAATGATAGATATCCATTCACTAGCTTTAGGGGGAGTGTTGAGATATCATGTATTATTATATAATATTGTGTACAAATTTATTTTCATATTTCCATTTATTAGAATAGATATGTTATCTAGATTAGTACCTTAACATAGGGACATTAGTATCAAGCAATGATTACCAATTAGTAGGTAATAATTTCTAAATGTCTATATAATGCAAATCCCTTGTTCAGATTATTCATTAGCGAAATAACATTTAGTTTTTCATAATCTCTTTCAAGTTCTTTCAATCGGGACTTAACGCATACACCTTATGCCCAAGACTAAACATTTGGAGTGAGAAGTTTGCATGACTCGATATCTGTGGGTTACCCAAGATAATTCACAAGATACATTCTGATACCATTTTATGATTATGGGTCAAACTCCACCGCAAAAGGTAGCTCAAGAGTATATATATATATATATATATAGACAAACAAAAGGAAGCTCCTAAAAATTGGTCAGTATAGGAGAGTTGTCCAGTATCTTTGGATATCCAAAATATTGATGCCCTTAGAAAGAACATGTGTTGAGCACCAAAGAGAAACTATGACAACAATCCTATTACAAGATAGATTCAGAGGTGAGGAAATACTTTTGAAGATACAAGTCCTTTTCAACCACAAAATTCCATAAACATCATATTGCCACAAGATTTTGTTTCCCTTCTTGCGAAAACCATGAAAATGGATGCTTAGAAACTGATCCAACTAACTAGAACATTTCAATGGTCACCTAAAATTCCAAAAAGTTTATTCAAATGGAATCACGTGGCTAGGAATCGAGAAATGAATGAGGCACTTTTAGACTCAAATCTACACATGAAACACATATCAAGAAAGAGATATGTAAGGCTATCTAATCTGCAACAAGTCATTAGCTTTGGTTGTTTTGAGTAAAGGTGTCCAGACAAAAATCTGTGACCTCTAGAAGGAGCTTTAAAATCCGAAATTGGCTTGTCCATGGAAAATCGCTCCCTTTTAGTAGAATGTAAGACATGATAGGATCAAAGGTGCTAGATTCTCTGATCCAGATTAGAGGAAAAGGGATTGGAATCAAGCAAGGCCAAAAGGGTCTGAAGGTCAAAATGGATATTCCAGTTCTAGGAATGAACAAAATCACGCACAAACATGACGAGAAGTAAAGAAGAAATTTATTGGAGAGCAGAAAGAGAGAAGTTAAAGAGCATAGAGAAAAAAGTTTACAAAATTAAGGATGGTAATATATCACAAAGATGCAAAAGTAATACATAGAAAAGATAAAGAAAAAAAATAAAAACTATAAGGCATGCCAATCCCTTTGTATAGCTGGAAAGGAGATTGAAGCTAACTAAGCAAATTCTTTCAACTTCCAAGTTGAGAAAGCAAGCCCAACATTCATTACACTCTCCAGATGGAAGTGCTATAGGTAACGTAAAAACAAATAAGGAGCAGGTTCAAAGATGTATAACCACAGTGTTCTATAGGTTTGGATGAAATATCACAAGCAAGGATTTTGGAAGCATGCAAATATAATTCACTTGCTACTTAGGAAGCACAAACACTTCAGAATGGTTATTGTACCAGTTCATGTATATTTGACGCCAATCATTGCTGGACACAGCTGGATGCAAATCCAAAAGGTATTATTTAATTGTTTTAAATTTTACATCTGGGATTTCAACCTAGCAGGGGCATGGTTCAATGTAGGGTAGATACAGCTTTAACCTATCCCCTTGTTGCTTGGCGTTTATAACATGGTGCAATTTTCTTGGTACGTAATAAAAAATTAAAAAAAAAGAAAGAAATGGTAAATAGTCTACTTATCGTAGTTCAATATTAAATTAAAAAAAAACTCGAATTTCATTTTCTATCAAAAGAAGTAAATAATCAAAAAAAGGGAGAAAATTTCAGCACATTAAATCACAAATAGAGTGTTATTGGTAGCGATACTTGTTAAGATTCTACAAGTGTTGAGAAAGCGAAGGAAATCAAAACAAAATGAGAAAAAGTGATAGAAAATTAGGCTTCTGTATAGAGAATAAACTAAAAATGATTTAGTATTTTTTATGACAGATCAGCTAGTAGCAGCTGATCTCAATAGAAACTTACCCTTGTCTAACTAACTCTAACAACTTAAATGACTTACAAAAGCTAGGCCACATGGATTAGGAACATGGATTGTGAAGTGTAGTTCACTCTATTACTCCTACCATCACTACTAAATCTTTGCTCTTCAAATTTTATCTGTTTGTCTTTTTATTTGTGAATGAGCAAGGGTGTGCATGTGTCTGTATGTCTAGAGGGATAGTTTCAAAAAAAGGGAGATTAGATCTAGTCATCTGGGAAATAGTCAAATTGGAGAAGTTGAGAAAAGCCTATGATAACATACCAAGTTTCTATGTGTCTGTGTTTGTGTTGGGGTGTGTGTGTGTGTGTGTGTGTGTGTGCGTGTATGTTCATCAGCAAACTAAGTATAACACCTGAAAAAAAATTAAAAAGGATCATAGGAAGGGAGTACTTAAAACCATAGAAAAGTAGAGCTGACTGCTTCTTATGGAAAATAAGATCTTTTGAGAAAAAGGGGGGGTTGGGAATACAAGAGAAAAAAGATATTGTTATAATCCCAGTTCAAGTATCTGCCCATAAGAACGGAAAATAATAAAAATGCACATTTCTGCCATTGAGCTCCATTTAAAATGCACAATTATTTTTGGAACTTACATTTGCATCCTCTGAGTGAAGATTAAACTGTGGCTCAATAACATTCACCATGAAGTGTCGAGTCCCCTCCATTGAATCATCTGTATTTTCATTTTTAGCTGGAAATAGACGAAACAAGGAAATAACAGAAAGGGAGCAGACCACTCAGTAAAATTACTCAAGAACAAATGATGCTCAACAATATGCGATAGAAGGCGTATTTACTTATGTATCAACCTATTTTGTGTGTATTACTAGCCTCTAATCTAATTTGCATGTCCAAACAGATAGAAGTTGCCAAAATTTCTTGAACCATGTGATACTTACCGGATGACAAGTCGTCCACCTTGGCCAAATTTGGCGGGGATGAGAGTGATCCAGAAGTCCCAGCAGTTTGAGAAGAGGTAGTATCTGGTACATTACCAGTGGGAAGGCACTCAGAAACCTCATCTT
Source organism: Pterocarpus macrocarpus (assembly GCA_031439585.1). Classification (NCBI taxonomy): domain Eukaryota; kingdom Viridiplantae; phylum Streptophyta; class Magnoliopsida; order Fabales; family Fabaceae; genus Pterocarpus; species Pterocarpus macrocarpus. The sequence goes on from CM062514.1 coordinate 14,070,089, forward strand.
GATGGGTTTCAGCTCTATCATCCCTATTGGTTTCATCTCTATCATCTTGATCATGGGTTTCAGCTTCAGCATCTTGATAGTTTTCAGCTGCATCATCTTGATGGGTTTCAGCTCCATCACATTGTTTGTTTTCCCCAAGTAATTTCCTCTGTGCATACTGCCGGGATGGAGAAGGTTTGCGAGGTTCAGTGGCTTTGGATAGACCACCAACCCAGGAACAAACAGCATCCCTGTTTTCAGTATTCCATAGAAGCTTGAGGCCATATACAAACACACGACGACAGTTGTCAGCTATTACCACATTGTACCCATCATCATCGCTCGGGTCAGACCGCATAGGCTCATCAGTCTCGCTTTCATTTTCAAATCGACCCCGTGCATTACTTGTCATCTCAACATTTCTTCTTCCTGCATCTTGCCAGGCTACTAAACTAGCAGGATCAGCCTTCGGGGTCTGCCTCCTTATAGTGAAGTAATCACAGGATAACATGAATCCATCATCATGGTTTTTTTGTATCATGTAACCTTTTGCCGAGGGGATTTTGTCCTCTGATGCAGATTGTGAGCTTGTTTGTACCATGCTAACTAGTTTAGCAATGCTAGTGCAGTCTTCTTTGTTTAAGAAAGCCTTGGGCATGTGCAAGTCAATACCTTCGTAAACAATCTCTAGAAGGTCACGCTTGCTTTCAAAAGTATACTTTTGCTTGCCCCTACCAAGACATAACTCAAACTTGAGCTTATTCATCATGAAGGTCAGTCCTTTGGCTCGATCGCCATCATGTAGTGGCATGTTCTTTATACAAGTTGGTGTGGAATCTATACGGATCATAAATTCGGTCATCACTTTATCCAGTGAAAGATTGCCTGATCTAGCAATCCGTGGAACCCCAAAACGAGGAAAACGGGAGAAGAGGCGCAGTTTATGTGGAGGAAGGTAGTTCAAGACCCAGAATCTTATAAGCCATGCGAGATCATGAGCACCAAGTTTCACCATTGTGGGAGCGGGTGAAACATTCTGAGGAGGAGTATCATTTCCTTCAATATTATCCCTAGCAATTGAGGATGGGGGCGGTTTTTCTGACGAAGGAAGAAAGGATCTAAAAGATAGGTCCATCCGAAGGGAAAGAGAAGTGGATCTGAAGGGATCAAATACTCTCTCGCGAGGTTTCCCCTCAACTGGAAGTGAAAATAAAAAGTGATTCAAGGGGTTGCCAGAGTCACAGTCCCAGTCCATTGTAACTTCAACAGCAAAGAATGGAGCTTCCAAAAATGCACCAGAGACACCTGCTGGAATTTTGGAACCCTGTCTGTTTGCCAAACTCTCCAAACTGCCCAATAAAATCTTGAAATCTTTGGCAGAAACATGAACACGGCCATCTGACTGGTGAATTTCCATAGAGCTAGTTACAATTTGAAGTTTATCAAGCTTTTCATAAGGATCCGTACTTGCCAAAATACTCCATATTGTTTCAGAAAATAATAAGGAGATTTTTCCATGAATGTAGTTTCTCATGTCATCCCACCATGGCAAACTCTTCTCCTTTTTTGGCGGCACAACAAGTGGACCAGGATTCCTGACACTTAGATTAGCCCTTCGTAGCACCACTGTGAAAGCATAACTAACATCAGCAAAAACTGGTTCGTAACCCACCCCAAATGACACTTCGCCTTTCTGAAAATGTATTGGCAAATCCAAGTACGTCTTCATCGGTGGAGTAGTACCGCTAGCTGATCGTAGCATGCACACCTTTCTCCATCTCCCAACGTAGACATCTTGAAGCATTTGAGGTTGAAAGCTAGTGGCCTAGTTGAAATATATGAATAATAATAATAATAATAATAATAACAATCTATATTCTATATTCTATATAAATCTGTAAAGATTCGGATCGGTAAATTTTCCCTATCAAATATGTCAAATCAGGCATTTTATTATTATACTATCTTTCTTTCCTTTATTGGCATTCAAACTTGGATCAGCATGGTACAGTTCTTTAACAATCACAGTATAATTAGGGAATATTTAAAATAAATATAATCAAAATATATAACAAAGGCATGATATTATATATTAGTTGGCTTTTATATTTTACTAAATAATATTTTATTTAATGCAATTAGGAAATATTTAAAGTAAATATAATTAAAACGTTATTAAGCAAATATAAATATATAATCAAAACATTATAAATATCTAATAAATAGTATTTGTTTTAAATTTTAAAATTAACTAATTAATAATAACTGCTATTTTATCTTAATTTTAAATTATTTTATATTTTTGCTTGCAAATAAATATATATGTGATAATAAAGGAGTGATATTATTATCTTATATATATAATCTATTTTCCATATAAGAATAATAATAATCTATTAAAACTGTAAATATTCTGTCATAATACTTTCTCACCTAATTTTTCATTTATGTTACTTTATTATATTATTATTATTATTTTATTTATTCATGATTGTCTTTTCAAGAAAACTATTATTATTTATTCTATTAATTTACTCATTTCCATTGTTGATGTCTTTTTTTTTTTGTCATTTTTCTCTTCAATCTTCCTTTTTATAATTTTTTTTTCTTACAACTGACTTATCTGTTCTTTACAATATTCAGGCAAAGCAATTAAAATTTTACATTTGTATTTATCTATTTTTTTAAAATAATTTTGATATACAATTATATTGTTAACAAATTATGACTTATTCTTCATACGATTTTTGAGATAGCTTATGGTAAGAATCAAATATTTTTAATGATATAATTATATATTAATTATATATTTGTGTATAAAAATTTTATATTATCAATATATATAAATTTATATATATCTAGTCTAACCTTTTAAGGTCAGTTAATGATTTGAAATATGGATGATGAGAAGTCATTCTCTTTTTATCATATTTAAGATATTAATTTATATATACTGAGACTATAAAATAATTTTATACTATTAATTAATAAAATTGTAAAAAAATAACAAATTATGGTTAGTAACTACCTATCATAATAATTATCCATCATGACTTAGTTCTTTCTTTCAATTTTATTATCTGACAATGCTTATAGAAATTAATCTTGACATTTAATATATCTATTTTTTTTTAATAATTTCTTCTAGTTTGTTTGATATCACATTTTTTATTATAATATATTTTCCCTCTCTTTACTTATTTCTCATGTTGTCCATCATTTTTTTTTCACAATTCCTTATTTATAATAATATTTTCAGTATTTTTCTTTGTTCTCTTCTCTTGCTTATATATTGACAACGTGTTTAGACAATAAATGATGAATTTTCATTTTATGCTTTTGAAGTATGAAATTTGGCCCAATGCTGTATTATTTTATTTTTTGGTACATATGTTGTGTTATTTTAAATGATATCACATTTTCATTGTAAAAATTAAATGATATTTTACAAGCAAATTTAATAAAAATTAAAAATAAATTCAAGTTAATAATTTCATATAATTATTTTTGGTTTTGAATTAATAAGCAAATGATGCTACTTGAATAGTGTTAATTGGAGCATGAAAATTTGATTGAATTATTATTATTATTATTATTATTATTATTTATTTTTAATTATAATTATGATACTTTTTATTTTTTATTATATAAATTATATTTGAATTAAATAATATTTATTACTTTTTATATTTTCTAATAATTATTTTTATTTTAAAATTTTTAAAATCAATAAATGTATAATACTCTCTTTGTTATATATTTTGATATTTTTTATTTTTGCTCATGTCTCTCTTATTAGAAGATATAATAATAATAAATATTATTTCATAATTAAAAATATAATACTAATAAATATAATTAAATGATGAATTTTATTGATCATTTCATGATAAATTTTAAATAAATATTATTATAAATATTTAATATTTTAATAATATCTTAGAATTAGTTATTTTTAATTATATATAATTATAAATTTCCTCAAATATTAATTATTATTTATTACTTTTTAAGAATTACTTTTTAATGAAATATAAAAATCAAATGTGCGAGAGAAATACAAATAGTTCTTACATATTAAAATCTAATCAGATCCAATCTTATATCTCAATATTTAATTAAATTATCTATTATTTTTAATATATAAAAAAATTTAATGAATAAGTTATCATAGTATAGTGCGTTTGGATAAGATTTTTTTTACCTAAAAAATCACTTTTTTCACAAAAAAGATTATTTTTGACATATTTAGATAAATTATTAAAAATAATTAGAATCTCAAAAAAATCTGTTTTCAATTTTTTTTATAAAAGCTGAAAAGAATAGTTTCTGAGAAAAATTATTTTTAACTTTTTTAATTATATATAAAATTTTTATTTCAAAATCACTTTTTTCAAATTTTTTGGTGCTACAAATTTATGTATTTGTTTCAGATTTTAAAAAAAGTGATTTTGAAATAAAAATTTTATATATAATTGAAAAAGTCGAAAACTAATTTTTTTTAGAAACTACTCTTTTCATCTTCTACAAAAAAGCTGAAAATATATTTTTTTGAAATTCTGATTATTTTTAATAATTTATTTAAATATATCAAAAATAATTTTTTTAGTAAAAAAAGTAATTTTTTTGACCAAAAAGTTTTATCCAAATGCACCCTTAGTATGTCATATTTAGTAGAAGCTTAATTTTGATATAGGCAATCCCTTACACTTTTTAAATGTTAAAAAATTTTGTGATTCATTTAAAAATGATTCAAATCATACATTTAAAATTAATTTTATATATATATATATATATATATATATATATATATATATATATATATATATATATATATAAATTTATATTTAAATTTTGTTTGTGAATTCTTGATCTCAAATTTATTAAAAAATTTATTTAAATATTATGCACATTTTCTCTTATCTTTCAATTATGAAATAATTTTTTATCATATTTATATAACAAGTAATGCATAACATTAGTAGAAAATAATATTTTTACAATATTTTTTATCACCACAGGTACTCTAACTAGTAATAATAATAACCAAGAAACATAACCAGGTTGAATATCATGTGAGAATAGATCCTGTCAATTGAAAATCTCATATGATCTTATCATTTGTTAATTTTTACTACTGATTAAGAAGGTGGGGCCAAATATATGATCTACAAGAATATCTAATCAATAGTAAAAATCAACACATAATAAAATCATATAAGATTTTCAATTGAGAGAATGTATTTCTATATCATATAGTTAATCTCCCAAATTTAATGAGAACAAAATCTAAAGCTCAATTAAAGTAATAGCTAGCTTATTTCTTTTTCAATAGCAATTAATACAAAACATATATATTTACGTTGATATTTATTATATAGTTAAGATCCCTTGTCAAAAACCATCTCTTCTAAAAGTTTAATACGAAGGAGCATGAACGATTTTCATATCTAACATGCCCCTCATCCAAGTGCCTATTGGCCTCAAGTGTAAATAATGCACAAACCTAACTTACCTAGTGCTGAAATTTAACATTTTATCTAAAAGAATGAGAATACCAAAGATTGAATTCTGGATCACTTGGTCATAGAGGTTCCATCCTTCCAATAATATAACATAAACCATCTATTCCAAAAGCTTAAGATATTAGAAGGAGAAACATAAATAATTTTTATATCCAACGGCCTTTAAGATCATGATACTGTCTATTAATGGGATCCTCTTAAACCTTGATGGCCAGGGTATGCAATCAGCAAAATAAGAAAGGTATATATAGAAGGATGAAAGAAATTAGGTTTCTCAATATTACCTGCTGAGCCAACACAAGACAACCTTCACATTTACCGGAACTTCCAGAGAAAAGAGGATGTGTGTAATCTCGAAGCTGGACTGCAAGAGAAGCCGCGTTTAAGAAAATGTTTGCCCCATACAGTCGAGAAAATGGTATATCATATTCAAGAATGACAGGATCAAGCTTCTTCAGAACCTCAATCATCCCAGAATCTCCCCCATCAATTCTTGTCAGCCTTACATCCAAGTCTGATGCAGATATCGAAAAAAGTGAAGACCTGGAAGCACTAGGTTTGAAACCTGCTTGAAAGCCATCACTACAAGCACCTGACCCTTCAGATAACACTAGGCTCTGGCATGCCTGATAATATTGTCGGAATGATCGTTTATAAATTTCTTCCCTCATGGATTCAATAGTTGATGAATTATTTACGTCAACCTCAGTATCATTAAAATCAACCTTCCTTTCTTGAGAAGAATTAACAGTATCATCAATAGATTTTAGATCTTGCCTGGCCGTAGATATAAATTCATCTAGAAAGTTTAGTCGTACAGCTAACTCGCCAGCTTCCTTCTTCAACAGCTGATAGTGTTCATCAAGCCATCCCTGGATAGGTTCCTCTTCGATATCAGCAGTTAACTTGCGTATGAAAAACTTTATGCATCCAAATTTTGGCGAGCTAGGTTTTTTAACTTTAGAACTCTCTTTCTTCACAGGAAAAATTAGACTAGTCTTGGCGGCAATGATGAGCTTCAAAGCTCGCAACATATCCTCAAGAGCATCATCAATAGCTCGCAGTTCCAATCTGTACGGCATACAAATGTGGACATCAAGACCTTGAATTACCCAATCCCATGTTGGAGCAACAGCCACCTTCGCATCAGATGCACTAACAGATTTACTAGGGATTCGTGAGATTTGCATCCGACTACTCTTGAAGATTCTGGCCCCATTGAAACTAAGCATAAGTCCTTCAAGGAGCACCCCTATATGAGCATTCTCGGAGAAAATTGACTGCACCCGAACCATGGCATCAACTCCATCTCCTAGCTCAGCAGATATATTAAGCATTTCCACATCAACAGCGAAAATAGATTCTTTCTTCTTCTTCTTCTTCTCCAGGTGCCCTGATTCCACCTTAGCATCTCTCACATGAGACAAATCTTCCATGTGCTCGTTACCATGCTCCTGAAGCTTGTTATTGTGTGCTACAAGTTTCAGCCGGAGAATAAGTTCAATTAGTGATAGATGTACATCAGGCTCCCACCTCATCGTAATATCAGTAGCACTGAAAAGTGAACGGGAAGCATTCTCCTTGAGGCCGCCAGAGCGCTGTACAAATTTAGCATTCTGCATATCAAATAAAGCCACCTCTGTCACTGGCCTATTTTCCTCCGTATATTCCTGATAGGTGGATCTGGTCCTTTCGAGTTCCATCTGCGTGGACTGTTTCTCCTTGTTCAAACACAACTTAAACCGAAAAATTTCAAGAGAGATAGAGTACTTCAGCTTCTGGTATTCGGTAGTGGACATTATGTTCGCATTGCGTGGGGCACCATCTGCTGACACAGTTATTGTAACCCTGCCACCCTGTGAGCCATAATTAACTCGCTTGGGATCTGGAACAACCGTATTTTCCAATCCGGTCTCCCCCAATACGTATACTGAACACTGTTCAAGATTGCATTTCACTATTTTAGTTCCTTTTCCCGAAGCTTTCGATAAATTCCTCTGGCTCTGTGTTGATTTTTTCTTTGAAGCGGATAGGCTTTTCAGTAAAGCTTGAAAGGATATTGCCGTTGATATGAACGGTTCTACACGCTTTAAACTTACATAAACTCCCATGCTACTCACAGCAACCGATAAACCTAGCATACCCCGAGAGCCATCTTCTTCAGAGGATTTCATGTCCATTTTGCCCCAGTCCAAACTGACCTTTGTAATGTGCATGATAGAGCCAGAATTTGATTCTGTACCAAAAAAGCTTTCTCCCAAGCATTTTTCATATTCATCAGCCAAGTGGAGATTTAATTCACCAAGTTCAAAGTGTACAGTAGTCCCCATATTTGAAATGTTGTTTGCAAACAGATGTGATGATTGTAAGCAACCCTAGATTTTGAAAGCAGTAGAATGATGCTTGGCAGTGAATATCGTTACCCAAAATCATTTAAACTAACATATAGAGTAAGGTTAACTTCATCCAAAACAACACTATTTGAGTCAACATCATTGGAGATATATTGACTTGAAATAAACGCATTTAAAAAGTCAAACACAAACCGCCTATAGCTTTCCTACGATTAGAATCATCAACTAAGATCCCCTAACAGAAGACGCAACAGAAAATGATCCTCTGAACCTTGTTGAATTTGCAGAGAAATACAAGAAAAGGAGAAGAACAAGTGATTGCTTGTGTTCAATAGGTGCTTGCTTGGTATAGATAAACCAGCAGTACTATTTATATAGTCATTAGGAAATAAATACGTGCATAGTTTCAAGAACAGGTAATTAATACTGATCTATTTCCTGAGACTCTACGTTTCTATTGCCGCACATTAGTCACATGGGTCAATACACTTAGACACATGTATTATTCTCAACAAACCTTAAATCTCATACCCAAGCAGCTGTTACAGATGGCTCTCTTTATGAAGCTTATAAAGATTTTATGCACATCTTTAACACTTGCTTGATGAACATAGAAATTTCAAGACCCAAATAAATAATTATGCACCCATATGCTCTTCTCATTGTTAGGCCCATGGACAGTCTCCATCCCAACCTTTCGCTTATCCAACAGGTCATTTAATTTAAAGAGTGAGCTATGTTCCCAGAACATCTAAAAAATCACATTAGACATGAATTTGGCTGTGCATTACAAAATGTGAGAAATTTAGCATCTAATGCAAACAGTTTCCAGGATAATGTTTCAACTTTCTAGTACTTTTTAGTTCGTAAAATAGTGGTAAGTATATTGGCAAGTACTCACATGGTACACTGGAGATCCAGCCATATTGAAAAGCATTATTGTCATCTCAGGAGCTGACATGTTACATTTCCACATGATGGCCTTGCTATCAGTAGATTTTGGTTTTACTACAACAGAAGATTCTTCTCGAAGAACCATTTTTTTCTTCTTGGACAAATGGAGAAGCAACCAACGCTTCAACTTGCTAGTTATGATGTTGCACCGCAAACCTCCAAGACTGATTTCAATTTCAGCTCTAATAGCTGAGAATGACTGGAGGAAAGGACCCAAAATAAAGAGTAAGTTTGCACAGAAAATACAAAGAATAGTAAATTTACAGTCCATATCCAATGACAACACTGTAACATAATACAGCCAAAAAACAACAGGTACAGGAATTAGATTACCCTTATACTTGAAGGGAGATATAGTAAAAAAACTGAAATTATTTAGAGAGCACAAGATCCTCTAAAATGAAAATTCCTATAAAATGAGAAAATGAGAAAAAACTCATCTTTGGATCAATAAATAGAATTGTATATAAGGTCCACCAAATCATTTAAAAATAAATAGCCCTTCACTTTTTCATTTTAGAGGGATTCTCACTTTAAAAAATCTTTATTATATTTACTTATAAAATTGACGCACCCCAGTTTACAATTTATAGACATCTAATAATTATTGTCATTTGTTGATTTTGGCCTTCCCAATGATCTGGCCTCATTATATGGCATTCCCAGGCACTTTGGCCCAATCCAATGGCTTTCAAATTTTGCTGAACTTGAAGGAAGCCTATGCTAAAGATCATTCTAGCATCTTCTGCCTTGCCACTTTTGTTTTATGGTCTCTTCTCAATATTTTATTATTATTAAGGGATTAATTTATAACAGGCATAAAGTTTAGTAGCCTTTAGGTTGAGGGGGAGTGTTAGAAATAATAGATGACTTTTGAGTTCTGTCATGTGATTAGTGTGTGACATTGAAACCATAAAAGTCTTAGGAAATAGCTTAGCATTAATTTCTTGTTAATGAAACTATGCATGTATTTGTTCTCTAATGGTTATATATTGTGCTGCTGCAAATCTAAGTAAGCACCCATTGATACTAGAGTTATTCAGCCACACAATTGTTTCCTACTTCTCCTTGTCTTTTATTTCATATAAATTCAATCGTAACTTTACAAAATGTTGTAGCTAACGACAATAGACATGAGTCTTGGAGCACCTTAGAAGCCCTTTGTTAGCCAGGCTTATGTGGGCTAATACCCTTTGTCAACCTTACGCTAAAATTCAACTTTTATTGTAAGAATGGGAACAATAATGATCGAACTCTTAACCACTTAGTTAAGGATATCCCGACATTATATCAAGAACCAACTCTCCTAAAAATTTAAACTATTAGCTCAAGACATATGAATAGTTTTATATATAAAGATGTTTTTAAAGATATTTTTAAGTATAAAACTACTCAACATGTATGGCCCCACAAGTTCCCAGCTGATTATTAACAATTGTACGACTTCAACAGCCTGTTTGCTTTCCACTAAATTTCTCTATATAAATGCACTTTACCATTTTATTGCACTTAGTGTTGAGAAAATCTTGTTAGGTTAAGTAAACACAAGGGAATAGCATTTTTACAATGACACAAAGGTGCTTATCTGGATTGCAAATAACTTGCCTGTACAGGGACATACACAAAAAAGACCAGATCTAACTTCAAAATCTCTAGGATTGAAGAACCAGCTTCTCTAAGTAGCTGTAATATCAACGGAACAAAAGAAAATTTGTTAGCAAGAAGCAAAATGAAAAAGTGGAATCACACCACAAGAGCTTCAACAAAATCAACAGACATACTCCATACATGAATTTCACTAAACACCAGTTGGAAATCAAGGTGTGTAATCTCCCCAGCATCCTCAGTGGATCGAAATTTGTTGATTTTCAATTGGATGCCCATGATGTTATTATCAACAGAAAGACCAAATTCGCGATGCAAGAAATTCACATCTAGCTTTGGTAGATTGAAGCTGACCTATCAATGACAATTATAATTCAACAATTGACATTAAAACTATTTGAAAAACTATTTAACTATTTTACCTTTGGTTAAATATAATCATTTATAACATAAACCGATATCCGATTAACAGCCACTAAGTAGACAAACGCTTTGACTTTCAATAGGAACCGAGATTTCCAAATTAAATCACCAAAATAAACCAAAAATACCAAGAACACTGTCATAAACTCTTTCAAAGACTTAAATTATTAGGTAAAGGTATATGAATGGCATTATATCTAACACACCTTGCATGCAAGAACCCATTAGGCTTGAAGTGTGGGTAATGCACGGAGCTATCTTATCTTGTGCTGAAATTTAACTTTTATTTAGAAGAATAGGGGTAATAAGGAATGAACTCTAGACCACTTGGTCATAAAGAATTATACTATGTCATAAATCAACCCTCCCAAAAGCTTAAGCTGATTGTTGAAGAACATAAATATCTTTATATCTTAGAAACACAAACATGATATTTAGAGAGACTTGCAAGGATCCATTGGTCCAAAGCTAAATTAGAGTCTTTACATATCCAAATTCTACTATTCTAGGAAAACGAAAGTGCCTTTGAAAAACTACATCTATCCACAACATGACAACTGATAACCAATGTATCCGCTCGTCCATTTACAAGTGTCTTTTAAAGTTTTTGCTAAGGATTAATCTTGAAATAGCCTCAAATATAGAGGAAGATTACTTAATTTGACTAAACTCTCCTTTCTCTCTCTCTCTCTTTCCCCCAATTAATTTGACTAAATATAGAGAAAAATGGCTAAATAAAAGTGAGGGTAAAGTTGGAAAAAGTTCATTAATAGCCCTAGATATTCTCAAATGATAAATAATTTAGGACAAAATCTTTTTTCTAAAAAGACATTTATAAATGGATGGAGGGAATATCATTTTAAGAGCAAGTTGCACAAAATAAAATCAGTATGCCATACAACCTACTAGCAAGATAAACTTTAAAAAAAAAAAAAAAGCTCATATCTATACAAAAATTTGTTGATAAAAGAAGAAAATTGACTAGAGAAGAGGAAGAATGGTTAAGAACTTAACAGTTCATTTATTCTACTGTTCCTAGACACAATAGGAAAAAGGGCAATGGAAAAGAGTAGATCCTAGCATTGCTACACTAACATTTAGGCTCAATGTTAGTTGAATGAATGGGAGAAAACAAAACCATACCAGAATGTCAAGCCAAAGAATCATAGATAACAATACTCAGAAAGACAATGCCCAACGTTTCATTGGGAATAAAGAGGTTAATAGAAGACAAGTGGGAAAACATTTCGACAAAAAGAAAAAATGGCCACCAACAACTTCTCTATTTTCGGAAAGTAGAATAGTTTTCTTAATTGTTTATGATTACCAAATACATTATCTAGGTATTCCTTCACCTTTTTCTCGAAAACGTTGAGCTGCTATATATTAGAGACATTAATATGGTGAAAGAACCTATGGAAATATCTTCCAATATTTTTCAGGAGAGTAACTACATCAAAAAGATGTTAATGGAGAATAGACCAAAGAGAATCCTTTTATCAAGCTTAGCAAGAGCGGCCAAATCACTAATATTTTTTTTCATCTATTGATAAAAGAAGAATTTTAATCGGCCACGACGATATCCATTGAAGGCTTGTGGCATCTGAGAATCACCAGATTTAGCACGATCTCCCATGGAAAGAGCACTACCATGGTTTGCAACATGAGCTTGAAGAGAAGGAACACCTAGAGTCTGAGATGCCTTTCAGATACAAGCCTCCTGAGCTAGTAAATGCGCTTCGACTTCCACAACCGACTACGGATCCGTGCGTGTAGTGATGGAAGTGACGAAGGCATCGTAATCCAAAGACAAACCACCAAGTACCACATTGACATGCTCTTACTCAAAGACGTGACAACCAATAGAGACCAGGGCATTCACCAAAGCCTTGATTCGAAGGAGATACTCAACAATTGGAGTTGAGCCTTTCGTCGTGTTCCTCAATTCTAGGAAGCAAAATAGGATTAGATCTTCCAAACCTGCCTAGTGAAATCACACTCAACCACAGGAGTGAGGATCGAATTGCTCATCGATGCCATTGGCCATGGTAGAATGAGCTAATTTTGCTGCTCCCAAAAGTCAAAACTCCTTACAAACATGATCATTAGGAGCGTTCCCCAGCGTTGCAAATCGTGGAGTTTTGGCCAATTGATCAAGGTAGTGGCTCAGATTGTGTCCTTTAATTGCTGCAAGGACTTGAGGGCGCCACAACAGGCAATTTTTATCATCAAGTTTGATGGCAAGAGGTCGATGAAACGTAACTCGATGAACAGGTGGAAGTGAAGAAGGAGACCAATCACGGTGATTTTCGGAGACTGAAAAAGTGAGATCAGGAGAAGGAACGGAGGTTTCACCGTGAGGTTGAGCTTCAGGATCCATTGTTGTGGCGCTTAGGCTCTGGATACCATGATAGGACTTGAGCCGAGAGCGAGAGAAATAGAAAGAGAGAGAGAGAGAGAGAGAGAGAGAACATAGTGATGAAAGAAAATGATATTATGATATTATGATAAATGAACGAGCATAAGTGAGTTTACATACCACAATAGGTGAGAGGTTTTGGCAGGAAGGGAATGCTATGGTATCATAATAAAAGTGCGTATTTCATATAATTTTGTGATGAATAGTGAGGATTGTGTCATGTCTTATGGTGAGATTATGAGGTATATCAATGTATCAATTATCTATGATGTATTATAATAATATCTAATTTTAAAAAAATTTAAAAATATAATTAAATATATTTTAAAAATTAATTATCATATACTGACAGTATAAAATTATATTGATAATATAAAATAATTTTATACTGTCAGTGTAATCAAAAAATTTTATCAGTGTAATTTTAATTATCATATATTGACAGTATAAAATTATACTGGCAGTATAAAATAATTTTATATCGTCAGTGTAATCAAAAAATTTTATCAGTGTAATTTTAATTATCATACACTGACAACAGAAAAATTTTTATCGATGTAATTTTATAAGATCGCCAAGATAATTTTACATTGTCAGTGTATGATAATTAAAATTACACTGATAAAATTTTTTGATTATACTGATATAATTTTATACTGTCAGTATATGATAATTAATTTTTAAAATATATTTAATTATATTTTTAAATTTTCTTAAAATTAGATATTATTATAACAGATCATAAAAGATTACAAGATTGATACACCTCACAATCTCACCATAAGACATGACACGATCTTCACTGTTCATCACAAAAATGCACAAAATGCATACTTGTGCAAGGGTACCAGAGAATTCACCTTGGCAGGAAAGTCTGTTATAGCTTGCAGATTGTGGCAGCTGTCACATGAAGATGTAATCCTCTACAACCAGGCCTATTTTAACTAGCTTACACTCTTTAGTTTACTCTATCGCTTTCTAGGCTTCTAATGTGTTTTCCTATTTCTTGTTGTTTGAGGAGGATATCTCATCCTTTGCAAGTGCATTTGTTTTCCCTTCTCTCTTAGCAAGGTTGCTCATGAGGCTGCTACCATTGTGGAGTCTGGGAAGGGATAGATGTATTCATCCCCTCTCAAATAAGCAGGGAAGCTGTTTATGCAGCTAGAATATATGACCACCAATACACAAGCCTTAGGAGTTATTCATGATGATTAGAAAAAGTAAGTATGTTTGAATTCCAAACCAAACCTTTTCAGGAAACTTAGAACTGTAGCTTGCAAGTGTTTGCTGCTTCTTAGACGGCTGTTTTGTGCGTATAGAATCAACATTCGATGCTATATTTTTGTCAGAGCTAGAATAAGATTCCAATGAGCTCTTTCTTTTCACAAGGAACCCCTCATTCAAATTCACCACGACCTCTCCAGTTGAAATGTCCACATTCTTAATAATTATACCCATTTCCCTGTCTCCAAAAGGTAGAAGAAAAAGAATAATTACGAAGCCATACAAGGATTAAAAAAAAAAGAATAATTATGAAGCCATAGAAGGATAAAAATAAAAAATTAGGAAAATGTGAAAATTTCAAGTTTAAAGTCAGTTAACCCTACCACAATGGTATAGAATACAAGAACAATTGAGTTTTTTTTTTTTTTCCTTGTCAACAAAGAACAAGACATTTATATAAATTGCAAAGGGCAAACCAAGTATAAGAAGAAAAGGCCTCTTTCTAGGGCAAAGAAACAAATTATCAGCTACAAATACAAAGATTAGGAAGCAAATTTCATTTGACAAATCCTATAGTTTTAAAAAATTCTCACTACCCATAACATGCCACCAAAATTGGAACAAAACAAAACGAAACTTATAGTTAGTTTGGAATTTTCAAACTTGGATCCAAGGTTAAGAAAATCAGATCTAGCATCGAACCAGTCAAAGCACTAGTTTAGAGGTTCAGAGGTCTAACTGGTTCAACCAGTATATAATATAAAATAAATATATCTACATATACATATAATATGATTAATTATATACCATAAAATAAATAAAAATTATTAGATAATACAAAAATTAATCACAACAAATATTACATAATTAAATTAATTGCCATATACGTTGCTTGCCAACATTTATCTTGTGTGAGATTTGCTTGCTCGCTGTCTTACTACCATATACGTTGCCTATCAACATTGATATAATAATCATCAACAAAAGAACCCATAGAGTCTCAACTTGTTCTTTGTTTTTATCATTATTATTCTTCCGTTTCCATAGTTTGATGCACAACAATATGGCTTCCACCACTTCTTCAAAAGTGCTTCTTATTCTTCTCTTGTAAGCTTTTGCATTGTTTCATGTGCTGCTGGCAACTTCAACCAAGACTTTCATATCACATGGGGAGATGGTCATGCAAAGATACTGAATGTCATATGAGCCACAACATAGTGTTATTGGGACAATCCAATGGCCTTCTCCTTAAGCATCGCTTAACAAGTTCCAATGCACTGTTATTTTGTGTATTTGTTAGTCCTACATCAAAGGGAGTGTACTACAAACACAAGCATGAGGTCTATAAATATGAGAATAAGTGGATTAGACCAACTTGTCTAAAACTAATGAGTAACCGCTGACCGGTGGAGCCGTTGCTGGTTCGGGCGGTTTAGCACGATTTTCACCGATTTTATCTTGTCGTTGACCAGTTTTTAAAGTTTTGACTTTTTGTGATCAATCGGATCAGATACGGGTTTGGTTCCTAGTTTAACCGGTCAAACCGGCTGGTCCAGTCCGATTTTCAGAACTATGCTTGGATCAAACCATGCAATATTTGTCAAACTAACTCCCTCTTTCTATTAGGTTAGTTCACAATTGAGAGGTGCACAATGTGTGCACTGGAACCTCTCTCTAAGTTTCTCTTATCAAAACTCACATTGCATTTAGCTTAAAGGTTTAAACCATACAGCTTGATGAGATACCATACACTATTTCTATTAAGATTTATTAAGGTTGAGGATTTTCATCCTATTTGTTTGGTGTCAAATGTTTATAAAATCATAATAAAAGTGCTTGCTTCTAGATTTAGTAAGGTCCTATCTAATACCATTTCTGAAAATCAAAGTTTTTTTATATTGGGTAGGCAAATTTTAGATGCAGCCCTCATTGCAAATGAGGTTGTGGATAATGTTAAGTCCTAAGGAAAACATGATCTTCGTTTTAAATAAGACTTTGAGAAAGTTTATAATTTTATTAGTTAGGGTTTTTTTAATATAGTGGGAAGTGACGAATAAATTAGATTTTAGGATGCCTATCCTCTTCTAGTTTTGTAGTTATTGTTAATGGTGAACCTAAATCCTAGATCCCATTCTAAAGTTCAAAGATGTTTGAGACAAAAAGATCCTCTCTCCCTTTTTCTTTACCTTTGTAGATGCACTTAGTTGATTAGTGTTACGAGCTGTGAATAATGGGTTAGTTAAGGGTTTAACTATTGGCGGGGAGCAGGTGTTAACCTCTCATGTTTACTTTATTGATGATATAGTTTTCTTCCTGGAACCAGATGTAGACTTTTTTATTATCATTTTATCTATTCTAGGTTTCTTCAAGGTCATCTCTAGTCTTAAAATAAACCTTTCCAAAAGTGATTTAATGTGTATTAATGAATATAATCAAATTCTAAATGCTTTTGCTATGGTAAGGTGTTAGGTCCTACAATGGCCTCTCACTTATTTAGGTTTTTCTTTGAGTTAATCATCATGCATTATCCTTTTAGGATCTTGTGGTACGCAAAATTTCTAAGTGATTAGATTGTTGGAAAGAGTCCATTATCTTATTGAGAGGAAGGATCACTATTATTAAGTCATGGTTGTCTAGCATTCCCTTATACTTTCTCTCTCTCTCTCTTTCGTATATCTATGGTCATGGCTCAAAAATTAGATAAACCCATGCAAGATTTCCTTTGGCAGGGGGTAGGGGATTCTAAAAGAGATTGCCTTGTTAATTGGGAGGGGTGTTGTAAATCAAAAAAGAATAGGATTAGGCCTTGGTAATTTGGTGCCCAAGAGCAACACAAAGGCAACAAAATGGCTTTGGCGTTTTCCTTTACAACCTAATTCTTTATGGCATCAAGTCATTTGAAGTAAGTATGGTTTGCATCCAAGTTGGTGGGATACCAATTGATGCAAGTAGAGTAACTCATAATAGTCCTTGGAAATTCATCTCTCAAGGTTTGCCTTCTTTTAGTTCTCTCTTGTCCTTACATGTGGTTGATGGTTCTTGTATTAAATTTTGGAAGGATATTTGGGTGGTACTACTCCCCTCTCAAATACTTTTCATTGGCTCTTTTGTCTATCTTCTTTGCATAATGTCCTAGTTTGTCAAATTTTTTCTCTCAAGATGACCTTTATTGGAACTTCCATTTTGTCCAAAACTTAAATGCTAGAGCGATCTCTCTTGGAACTTCCATAATTTGTCCAAAACTTAATTAATAGAGCGATTTATGAATCAAAGTCCATTTTTCTTTTACTTGATTCTATTCATCTTTCCGATACCCCTGACAAAAGAAATTGGACCCTTGATACCTCTATTGTTTTCTCTTGTAAAACTTATTTTCAATTCTTGACCTTCTCTTGTAACATTGAAAGATTTCTCCTAGATAAACCCATTTGAAAATCTAAATCTCCCTCAAAGGTCAAAGCTTTTGTTTGGAATGTTATTTTTAGTAAGAGTACACAAATGCTATGCTCCAAAAGCACAAGCCTCTCACTACTTGTTTCCAAATGTATATAAATTGAGGACTTGTCTTTTTCTGCATTTCCCTATGGTGAGATCTCTTTGAAATGAGCTTTTTGGAATATTTGGAGAGTTGTGGGTTTGCCCTATAAACTTAACTCAAATTCTACTAACTAAGTTAAGAGGTTTTGGCTCTTGTAAAAAAACAACGATCTTGTGGTAGTGCTTAGTTTTTGTTGTGCCTTGGTGTATTTGATTAGAAAAAGAATGCTAGAATTTTTAATGATTCCTTTTCAACTGTTAAATATATTTGAAAGAGGGTTATTTTTTCAAAATCCCTTTGGTGTTGCGCCCATAGTTTGTTTAACGGTGTTTGTTTAGTTGATATTCAAAGGGATTGACATGGTTTGTTATATGGTTTATCCTTATAGGACATATTGTTATTTTAGTTTGTAATGATGTTTTATCGCCTTTTGTACTATTTTCTTTGCTTCTAACTAAATTTCTTCTAATACCAAAACAAAAACTTGCTTTCTCTTATTGCTCACTTAGAATGGGAGTTACATCAATTTGATGTGAAAAATTGCTTTCCTACATGGAGATTTAGAAGAAGCGGTTTACATGGAGATTCCTCTTGGGGATGATGTCATTGGTGAAAACAACAAAGTGTGTCATAATTCATCCCTCCCAAAAGCTTAAGTTATTGGGTAGAGGCAAATAAATGAATTTTTATTTTAACATACCCTCTCATGCAAAAGCCTCTTTGGGCTTGAAGTGTGGATAATATACAAGTCCACTCTATCTTGTGCTAAGATTTAACATTTGTTTAGAAGAATGGGGACAAACAAGAATTGAACTCTAGATCTCTTGGTCGTAGAGGCTCTAATACCATTTCATAAATTATCTCTCCCAAAAGCTTAAGCCTTTAGGTAGAGGCACATGAATTGTCTTATATTTTAATAGTGTATAGGCTAAAAAAGGCATTGTATAGATTAAAATAGCCCTTAGGAGGTTCACAAGGACAATGGTTTGACTAGGATAAAGATAAAGTCAAGGGGAATATACACTTGGAGGAAAACTTGCTGATTTTCTTGTGTATATTGATGACATCATCATACAAAGAGATGATTTAGTTGAGAAACAGTTTTTGAGGGAGAAATTAGCAACAAAATTCGAAATGAACGATTTTGGGAAGTTAAAGTACTTCCTTGGAATTGAGGTTGCCTACTTGAAGCAAAGTATCTTCATTCCCAAAGGAAATGCATCCTAGATCTTTTCAAAGAGATTGAGTGCAAGGCTACAGATGTTTCCATTGAGCAAAATCATCGAATTGAAAGTGATGAAGGGAGTCCCAAGGTCAATAAAGCACTATATCAGAGGTTGGTAGGGAGATTGATATGCCCAGCATATACTAGGCCAAATTTGGCATATGATGTTAGTGTGGTTAGCCAAATCATGCATAACCCAAGGTTAAGGCACGTGCAAGGAGTGGATAGGACTTTGTAGCATCTCAAGGCCACACCTAGGAGAGGATTGTTATTTAAAAACGGTGAAAGTCTCCTCATATATATCTACACCAATGTTGACTATGTTGGTTTCTATTATTGACTAAAGATCAACATCAAGATATTGCATGTTTTTTATAGGAAATTTGATGACTTGGAGGAGTAAGAAGTAAAATGTGATTGCAAGATCAAGTCCATCTTCAAGCTATGACGCAAGGAGTTTGTGAGCAACTATGGATGAAAATCACATTGGATGACCTCAGAAAAAAATATGAAACTCCCATGAAGATGTTTTATGACAACAAATCAGCCATTAGCATTGCTCATAATCCTTTCCAACATGATAGAACTAGGCAAATTGGGACTGATCGACACTTCATCAAATAAAAGGTTAGACAATGAACTGATAACCACAACATTTGTTCATTCAGGACACCAATTTGCAAATGTGTTGACTAAATGATAGATATCCATTCACTAACTTGAAAGGGAATGTTGAGATACCATACATTATTTGTACAGACTTTTTTTTTATTTCCATTGATTAGAATAGGTATGTTACCAATATTTACACTTAATTTAGGCAGAAAATCATTAAGCAATAATTAATAATTATTAGGTAACAATTGCCATACGTTATATATTGTAAACTACTATACAGCATTATCATCAGAAAATAATTTTAAGTTTTTCTCCCCTCATATTTCCTTTCAAGTCAACTTATTAACATCTTGCACTCAAGTCCACTTCCTCTTTTTCAATCGCAACTCCAACAAATGCAAGATTTATATTTAAAAAAAATGTATACAAGAAAGAATAATACCTATCATGACCAAATTCACATGAGACGGAGAATTTTCCACACATAAAAGTAGCAGAAGACTTTTCTATGGCAGCAGCAAATGCCTGGTTAGAAGCACTGCATCCTCCACCACTAAAATTGGATAACTGATCACAACTAGCTCGAGGGTCAACAATATGAACAACAATGGGTAATATATGTACCCTAACAAACAAATCTGATTCAGATCCACCATCTTTAGATATATCCACATTCAACTCCCTGATCTCAACAGTAGATTTAGGTGTCTGTGACATTTAAAATAGACTCTCAGTAACCCAAAGACAATTTTCTAATAAGATCCGAGTAGAAACAAAAAGAAAACAAAATACAGGCTGGTTTAAATATACAAGTGGATATGGTCAATTAAAATTTATTGAGTAAACACCCATTTTGGTCCTTGACGAAAATTTCAGAGGACAAATTAGTCCATCAAGATTTGAAAGTCCATAATTAGTTCCTTACCATTCCAAAAAGAGGACATACTAGTCCCTCCATACAGGTTTTTTGACAATACGGAACTGCACGAATTCTATATAGAGACTATTATATCCCTTTTTTTCAATGATAAGAGACTAATTGTGGACTTTCAAATCTTGAGGGACTAATTTGTCCTCCGAAATTTTTGTCAGAAACCAAAATGGGTATTTACTCAAATTTATTTTATTTTTTAAACAAAATAATCATTACATTTGATTATCTATCAGTCAATTTTGATATATTATTACATGCTGATGCTATACACACACAAAGAGACACTAGCATCGGAAATACTAAAGTCAACATGTTTGGACATATTAAAAGAAAATTGCAATGATATGAATATGAATACCTTGAGAACTAGATCTGTCACACAAATTGACAAATATCTTGCAATATTGCCTATCATCATCCACTTTCCCCTGCCTGAAGTACGAGCACGGGACTTCTGAGTTTTCCTCTTCCCAGGGCTTTTAGTTGAAGGCCTTGTAACAACTTCTAAGTTGCATATTAATATTTGCAACTTTGGATCCAAAGAACTAAAACCCACAAGAAGTTTGACCAAGGAATGACGTAAGCTAAGTTTGATTTCACCAATGGAAATAGATTCAACAGCACCCTGCTCATGTCATAAATCAACATTAGTATAATGCCATGAGACCTTAGAGACATAAGTCCGGTAACAGAAACAAACATAACAAATCATAAGAATCCACAAAGTGGTTGTATAAAAGCAGCAGATTTTAACTAGCATCCACAAAGTGTCTGTATAAGGAAAGACAAGATTAGCTAAGCCAAGTTGCCCGTATGTTTCAGAAGCTCCGGAATTTTTGGTAAAAAATGAAGGATAGACAATAATTCACTTAAGAATAAACTGAGGGAAGGGTTGATTAAAACCACTTTGAGAGGCATGCTACACAGGTAATTCAAGATCAAATTCCCCAAGACAGCCTATGTGGCACAATAGAAATACCAATTAAAAGGACTGTTTGGTACTAAAGCCAGAACAGCTCACTTTTTTAATTCAAAATAACTGAAACTTGTGCAATACTTTGGGGGTATGGTATGGATGCGCGGGGGGGAGAGGAAGAGATAAAAAAAAAATGAACAAGGAGGGAGAGGAAAAAAAAAAGGACAACTCAATTAGCAATCAATATAATAATTTAAAGAGTTCCTCAAGCAAGTAATTTGTTTCATGATAATGTCTTTAATTGATTAGGAGATGATAATTAAAAATCAGTTCTGTGCAGAATTCAACCAAAGCAAGGTTTACGGCCAACTTTTGGGGGATGAAAAATGATGACCAGAAGGAAGAATCTTGACCAGATAATTGTAATCATCATAGTTTTTCCATTTCGGGTGGAAGGCAATCATGGATTGGATACACTAAGAAAAATTATATTTAAGATGGAACTTGCAGAAATTTCGAGGAGAATGTTATTTAGTCATGCAATATACATCAATTACCACAATGCCATTCAAAGTTGTTACCACAAAATAAGAGAGTGAATTATGGCAAAGAAAAACCTTATTAAACTTCACTATCACATCTCTTAAACTGTTACATCCACCAACACGAAATCCAACAGATGCACCCAAAATCCGGCTCAAAATCCAGGCCAGCAACCCACAAGCAAATCTGTTATAAGACGCATAATCAAAATCAAGTAATAGGATGGTTCTAACACGACAAGCCTCCAAAGCAATAATTAAAATAAAAACAAAGCAACGGCAACCTAGCACTTAATCTTAAACCATGAAGCTTAGTATGTTATCATCAATTGCACATGGCAAAAGAAAACAACGGCAATAAGTCATCAATGAGATATGAGTTGACAATAAAGTTTTGAGTATTCCTCCAACATCAACACAGTGGCATCACCCCATATTGTGTATTCTTCTATTTCCCCTGGCAAACATGTTAGCCCAAGGTTCCCCACTTTGTTAAGCTTTGTGATGATAACAAACACATTTCAAAATGACTTTGATAGCTACCTGGATCTTTGCCAAGGGTCCGTTTATGCAGATATATCGAAAATTTTTCAAGACAAAAAAAAAAAAAAGGAAATGATCAAAAAGGAGCTGTTGTATTTCATGTCAAATAAAGTCTCAAAGCTTCGACAAGAATTGCTATCCTATACATAGCAGCTACTGGTCTTACATGAAGATTTAAAAATCTTATACAAGTATACTGCTGCATAACTTTTGAAGAATACAAGAAACTGTCCAAGCCCACATGTTTGATTAAATGAAGTTATGAAGCTCTTTGAAGACTCTTGTACTTGATTCCCAACAGTGTTTCCCTTCAAGTGTAAGAGATTTCCTTCAACAAGCTCAGCAAGGAAAAACACTAGTATGCCTGACACCACTTGGTTTTTCCTCTAATATATCCCTCACTTATTCCATTTCATACCAATATGGAACTCTCTTCATTCACAACTACTTGAATTACTCATTTCAGTTCCCAGCAACACAAAACAACCAGTTTATAATTCAAATTGATTCCAACTTCAAAATGTGCAACAAGCATTTGAAATTCAATTCAATCCATTATAATTTGTTTTACACCAGAAACAACAATAACTGGAAACCATTGCCGAATGTGCTAAATTTCAGTACAAAAGAAAACATAATTTTCAAAATATAAATAAAATAATAACGCCTAGGACTTACATGAATGTGAGAGACGAAGTAATACAAAAAGTGAAGAATGCAAATTGGAAATTATCAAGAGTAACTGCCATTTTCGGCAAAACGGAAAAATCACCACTTGTCTCCGGTAACGGAAAAATCTTTGATGAAAAGAGGAAAGAATAAGAAGAAGAAGAAGAAGTAGAGAGTTAAAAAATTGAAGTGCCTAGAATTTCTTTGAAAAGAATGCATGGCGTCTGAGGCAACGAGACTCGGTCTGTGAAAAGCGTAGAGATAGAAGAACACTTCATTGTTGTGGTCAGATCCGATCCGCAAGGTGCTCGGTGATCAAAGGCGTAAAGAGAAGAAGCATGCATGCCACTGATGGGAGCGTACGAGAAAATGGGAATTCGGATCAGGTGCGACGCACGTACGGGAGGGGATAGTGTGGGTGACAGGTTTTTTTCTTCTTTTTTCCTGTTGTTATTGCGTTACGTGGCTTCCGGAGAACAAACTATGCGAGCTGCGGCCGTTGGTTTGTGCGCGTCGATTACCGTGCAGTGTCATCTAATCGGACGTTGATAAAAAATAAAATAAAAATTAAACATGAAAAAAATGTAATAAAGTTCTTTTATTTTTATACTATATTTTGTGGAGACCATTTTAACACCTCAGTAATTATATGTCTGTAGTAAATCTTGCGTTCACAATCGAGAATTTTTAGTTATTTTATGGAAAAAATTCATATTAACGATTATTAATAAAAATTAATTAATAAAAATAATTATTAACTATCAATTAAGAAGAAGGATTAAAATCTTTTTTTAAAAGAAAGAAAGACCAGAAATTTTTTACAAGTAAATAATAAAGGATTTAATTTATATATACTATCAATTAATATAAAATTTTTTTTATACTATCAACTAATTATATATTGCTATGTTAACAAATATGATTAAGTCTTATACTTATTATTTCAATAATTATATATTTAAAAAAATATAATTAATTAACTGTGTAAAAATATCCTTACCGACATATCTTTATTTGTGACTCGTCATTGGCATGTTTTCGTAAGTACAATTATAAATGAGTAATAGTCGTTAACAGCAAAATATAGATGTAAAAAATGCACAGTTCAAAAAACATTACATCAACTAAAAAATTAAAAAATTAATGTAATTAAGTTGTAAGATAAAATAAATAATTTAGTTTAATACAAAGTAACAAACTATTATCTAAATGCAAAAATTGATACATATTGTTATATCAAATGAATTAATGTGGAATCTAATAAAGAAAAGATAACTATAAATCAGATAAAGTCTTTATAATTTTGCGCTCATTTAAAATCTTCAACTTCTTATGCTACACTGCATCATATAAGTATAAATTAGAAAAAAAATAACTATATATAATGTTCAATTATGAACTAAAAATTAAAATTGAAAACAACAATCATTATTAGATAAATGCATTTTGGAATAGAAAATAAAAGTAAATTAAAATTGATTACCTTAATTTCAAATATTCTAAAATACCTTTTGATAAACTACATTTCTTGTCTTATTGCATGAATTTCTATTGTCATCTAATATCAAAATCTTTAGCCCGCCATTAGATTTAACTATTGAAACAACTACATAAAGTTGTCCATGAGTGAATACAGGTTTCGGCAAAAACAACCCAACATATGACAACGGTCCCCCCTGACTCTTATTACTAGTCACAACAAAGCAAAGTGTAACTGAAATTTGTCTTCTTTGAAATCTTAAAGGAATTTCAAGATCAGATGGAATCATATTCATTCGAGAAATGTAAACCTTATCACTAATATGATTTCTTGTAACAATGATTGCCACTATGACATTATTTGCCATTTCTAAAATAATTTATCTTGTCCCATTACACAATTCTAAAGTCTAATCAATATTTCTTAGAAGCATAATCAAAACTCCTTTTTTTTAAACACTAATTTGTGATTTGATATTTCTGAGAACTCAGATTTCATGTAAGAATAGAAGAGAGAGAGAGAGAGAGAGAGAGTAGTGTGATATTTTTTGGGTGATTGGAGCAGGCCCACAGTTCATGGTAATACAAGATAGATGTCTCACAACAAATATCCAGTGGTCTTTTTATTTAACTTGATGTAATTTAGTGGTCTTTTAAAAAATTATTTAAAACAAAATAAAATAAATAACCAAACAAAAAGATACAATACATGAAATACAAATGTAACCATTAATACATAGATTTAAAAAAAAATCAAAAACAAATCAATAATATCAATTTCATTTATTTGAGTCCTTTATTATAATTTACATTAAATAAAAAATGCATAACAGAATAAAAGTTAAAAAAAAAACACATTCAATTTATTTGCTCAGTCCTATATAAATTGCTCCATTTTCCGTAATTGGAAACACATTCATTTTAAGACACATAATTGGGTCATTCATTTGCTCCAAAATTATTTACTCCTTTTTTTTTCTAATTACAAAAACATTTAATTTATTTCCTTAATAAAAAATTTTCTAAAATTAAATCACATTCAATTTCTTTGCTCATTTTTTTCTTAAATCACATTCAATTTATTTGCTCCTTTTTTTTTCTTTAATTGCAAACATATTTAATTTATTTCCTTAATTAGAAATTTTTTAAAAATTAAAATGGTAACACTCTAATTTAGCTATGTCTAAAATCAACATTGTTAAAGATTAATTAACACTAAATTTATAAAATAGAGATGACAGTGCAGAATAATACAAGTAGTAGTAGTGTATGGCTAGAATTTCTACGGAAATATAATATAATTTTAACTATACTGTAAAAATTTTAAGAATAGTTTTGTAGAACATAACAAATTGAACCAATAAGAACTTAAAATACAAGAGAGTTTAATCATCAGAAGATCATACCTATTATATGTGGCTCAGCGTTGGCCACATGGCCAAAATTACATGACGCAACGTAGGCCACACACCTAATATGGTGAGTCACTCTCACTTTCTCTAAATCCTAACTTTTTCATCATTTTCTCTTCTTCTCAACCCACCCTAGCCGAACTCTCTCTCCTTCTCCTTCTCCTTCATTTTTGTTTACACAAACTCACAAACCTTTGGTTCCTTCTTATTCTTTCACCATCTACTTGATTTTTGAGCTTGTTTGTTGTTTTCTAAACCACATAAGAGCCAAAGCTCTCCTCTTTGGACCATATCAAGTTCAGCCAAGGAAGAGAAATGAGTATCTTAAGTGTGGTTTTGTGACTCCAAGAGAGTTTAAAGTTGTTGGAAGCAAGGTTTAAAGCACTCTTAAGCTTGGAAGTAAGGTAGGCTCTTAAACCACCTTATATGTAATTATATGGCTGGATGAACAAGGGTTTCCATTCTCTTATTTCTCATAAATCTTAGTTGATGATAATGCTCCTTAGGCTCATATTAGTGTATTAAAGCTAGTAAGCCGAGAACCCAAAAAGACTCATAAATAGAATTAAGTTAAGTTGGACAACTTTGGGCAATAGGGAACTTCTGGACCACAACTTGAGCTAGGAATCTTCAATTGAAGTGAAACCAATTTTAAATGAAACTAAACTCATAGGAGAATATACCCACGAAATTTGAGGTCTGTTAGACTTAATATGAGTAAGTTATGAATTTTTTAAATTGGCTACAGGTGAAGTAACTAAAATGCAAGTAGGTTGTGTTCTATTGGTCATAACTCACCTTATAGATCTTCAAATTGAGTGAAATCAATTTTTTTAGAAATACAACACATAGGAGAATAAGACGGTAAGTTTTTAGACTTAAACTCCTAGTGAGTTGCTCCCAGTAATTCCATAAAATTACCCTATACTCTATAAGTATCAATATAGGGCAGTTCTAATGTAGAGCTTATAACTTAAGTTTTGCTTAGCCAAATTAAGTGAGACTTAGTTTTTTTAAAATAGATTACAAGTGAGTATAAACATGTAAAATTTTAGAGGAAAATGATGAGGAATAGATTTTTAGTGATTTTCCTTTTTTTGGTGTCCTAGTTTGTCCTAAAATAGGGCAGCAGTGAATCAAATATAAATATCTCAAGTTATACTTATTAAAATATAGCGGGACCAAAGAGGCTTGAAAATGCACTAATAGAACAATATTCCCATAGAATTTAAGATCAAAAAGGTTTTAAATGGAATTTTGGCCTAATTTAAAAATTTGGGTAGAATTAAAAGACCTAAACCTAACTTATAGCTAAATGGACCATAACTTAACTTAGCGGACTCCAAACTATATGGGGCTGAAGCAAAGTGAAAAGTTGATGAATATATGTTGATTTTAGTGCTATGTTATGTATGCCATGATATAGCCATTTATTTGGACTCCTTGAGATTGGGCAGTTTTTGCCTCATATAATTGTGAAAGTGATTGAAACTTATTATAGATGATGGAAATTGTTTTCTCTATTAATGGGCATGAATGAAGTACATAGTATACCACATGAACAAATTATGCATGCTAAGAACATGAGAAGATGAGATTCCTCCACTTCGAGGCAGTTATATTAAAACTATGAGATATCTCTACTTTGGAGGTAATTGGCCAAAATCAGATTCCTCCAATTTAGAGTCAAGTGAATCCTCTTGTCGGTTAGTACTATGTAACGATGGTTACGGAATGAGCTTATTTCCTAGAATAGTTTATCTAAGGGCAATAAAGATTAAATGCACGTGCTAATTAAGAAAGTAAATAAGAAAGTGCATCAAGTCATGCATTCATGAGCATGTAGCTTATTTGCTTTTATTTGATAGTTTAATCTGTCAGAACAAAGCATCACTATCAGCTATATGATTATTTCCATGCTTAAACTAAGTGTGTAAGTTAAAATTTACCTGCTTTGGAAGAATATGTTTTCTGAACTTAATAAATAAACCCTTGTCTCTATGTATGAGATCACACTTTTATTAATAAATCGAAGTAGCTGAGACGATAACGATGACATTAATTGCCTGATAGCTTAGGATGCCTATTAAGAATGTAAAATTCTCACTCCTGTGTCGTCTTTAGACAGCTTATGAGATCTTGATAATTACCATCCTGGAAGAATTTGACCGAGATTGGATTAGCTGTGAAAGGTTGCTGTCAATTATGTATATACATATATTAGCACTAGATGGTTGTTTTGCCAATCGAAGCTTTTAGTAGAGTTGTTTATGTATGTATTTTGAAAGGCTATTATGCAAGACTAGAAGGCTTGTTATATAACTCAATGAGTACCTCTATAGTGTAAATGTTTTTATATATATAAGGAAGTTTCTATTCCCTTTATTCAGTTGTATGTATTTGCTCCAGACTATGGAATAGATATCATGCTATTTCCTCGGAAATAAAGTAAATAATTAAGCAAGGTGCGCTAATTTATTAGTAGCAACTCCTAAATATGATGTTATGATTTAAGTATAATATTGTACTTAGGAGAGTGTTATAAAAATATGTAAAATTCTCTAGATTTTGACATGTGTAAAATTTCCATATAATAGCAACCTTTGTTTTATAGGTAGTGTATATATAACATTGGCAATAGACACAAAGATGTTAAAATGGGTACTAACAGTGTGGAAAATGTGTTGCAACCATGAAGAACCCCCCCCAAAAAAAACAAAAAAAAAATACTAGAAGCAAATATTAGGATAGCTATTAATCAGTTGAGAGTACAATGGAAAAATTTTAGATATAATTAAACAATATTTCTAATTTTGTAGTTTTGATCTAATAAAAAGAAAGAACCTAATCAAATGTACTATACACCCTAATTAAATATTTGAAATTACAAATTCAAATACACATACAAAATAGAAACATTGATTGATAAACTAAGATGCAAGAAAAAATATAAATGTCTTTACAAACTTATCCATGAAAATCATCTCGATACTATTGATGGATTGAGGATTTTAAAACTTGGAAGATGCCAAAACCCAACAACTTTAACTTTTACCCTCCAACATCCCCTCCTCGAAGTTATTTTATTAACAGAATCACATCAATTGGCCATGGAAATCAAATAAAACTAAAAAACTCAAATAACAAAGTTAATCTTTAGCAATTTATAGACTATGGCGAGAATAAAAAAAAAACAAATATAGCAACAACCAATGATAAGAACTCAAAATGAATAATTTAAAGACTAGCAAAGTTTGAGAGTAACATTTAGAATAAAATAGAGAAAGAACGCCAATCAAGAAAGATATCTAAAGAAATATATGAAGAAACAATGAAGAATCTATAAAGTATACATGATAATTTGGAAAAATTAGGGTTTCTAACACGGTATGATGAGTCGCTGCCATGAAAAACTTAAAAAATCAGCTACAACATCCATTTGGCCAAATCAAAAGGACAATGAAGAAGCTACCACTCATTTAAGCATAAGAACTTTATTGGAGTGAAGGGGAAGATTAGAGCCGCACGCCAAAGGGAAATTGGAAAGACATTTAGGGAAGCAAATAGAGAGATCGAGAGTAAAATAGAGAGAACAAACACGGAGCAAGATGCGTGTGCGAGAGTTGAGATTTTGGGAAATCAAGGAGAGTTTGAGAGATAAAAATCTAAGTTGAAAGTGAAGAGAGAGTTAGCAAATTGACAAGAGATGTTAAGAGAGACACTTTGGTTTAGGGTTAAAGAAATTTTGAGAAAACCATTGGGTTCACGTGTGAAAGACGCTTGGATATATGGCTTGTTTAGATGAGATTCTAGGAAAAGATCTTTTTTAAATTTTAAAGGCCTTTTAAGAAGTAAAAGTTATCTTATATTTATATATTAAATTATTATGTTTGGATGCAATAATAAAATATATTCTTTTATCTTTAAACATTATCTTCATGTAGTAAAAAAGATTTTTTTGCTAGAAGATCTAAATTATAACTTCTATTATATCAAAAAAAATTATAGCTTCTTTTCAAAAAAAGATATTTTTTGTATTTTTTTTAGTAATTCCACCTTTTCTAAAATATTTTACCCCCAACACATCAAAAAACAACAAAAGTGTTTTTAAATAAAAAAATAACCTTTTTTTTTTTTTATCAAAATAATGGCATGCAAATGAGCACAAAGGGCTTTTAAATTACCAAATTTAATTAAAAAATTTCTACATATATGATTTTATGTGGTAGAGATTAGAGGGATGCATGAACATGAATGGAGATAGTGATTTTATTGAAGATAGTGGATGGAGTAAGTGGGTAACAGTTATTAACACAAATCATTCTTATTTTTAGGTAAAATTTTACTTAATTTAAAAATAAAATAGAAGGTTTCCTTAAATAGAAACTTTTACATTTTGGTGGAAAAAAAGTTTACATATAGCTTACACTTAACAAACACTTTTCTTGTAATGACCTTTGAAATATTATATGTACAAATATAAAACTATTTACACAAATAATATATCAAAATTTATCTATATATATCTTGCTCTCTCTCTCTCTCTCTCTCTCTCGCTCTCTCTCTAACAAGTTGCTACTAAAAGGAGACACCTCCAATACCAGTGGGTAGGGTGCTAGTGCCCAGATAGAGAATCTAGCTAGTTAAGGTGATAGATACTTATTGGGTTCAATCCATGGTTAACACTGACCCCATCTAATTGGGTCAATCCTCATCTAGAGTACTCATTAGCATTGCCTTTGAGTGGTAGGGGATCTCCCTCATAGGCTTGCTCGCCAACTAAGAAATTCAATGGCTATTGGGACTCGAATCTGCGACATGGGGATCATGAATCCAAGATTGGGGACCTAACCATTTGTGCCAACCTCAATTGGCCAATTAATCTCTTATCCGATAACACTAAACACAACAGCCAACCTTTATATTAACACCTTGTTTGGAATGATAAAATAGCATGGAATTGAATTCAATTCTATTTGTAATTGAATTCAATTCTATTTGTAATTGAATTCAATTGTGTTATGATTTGAATTCTTATATTTGAAATAAACCAGCAAATTATATAATTAAATTCATTTACATTGTTTGAAATACATATAAAAATGAGCTGAATTATTTATCTTGATTATTTTACCCTTAATTAATATCACCATTTGAGGAGAGAAAGAGAAATATTATTAGGGTTGAGGATATTTTTGGCATATTATATTTTAATATCAAATCCATTAGGTTAGAAATTGCAAATCAAACCTATTTTGGTTTGATTTGCTTTTAGGTCTTTTTAAATAATTGAATTTTATATCATTAGTTGATTCCAAATTAGGGAATTGAATTCAATTTCTTAAATGAATTCAGTTCTATAGCTTTCCAAACAGTCTGTAAACGAATTTATGATTTTGATTTATAAATACATTATTGTCAAATCTTGTTTTTTCTCGCATGTCTTTCCTTTTTCATGGTCTTCTTTTTCAGAAATATCACATAGACTTAAATAATGGTTACATTAACTTTTGGCCTTCTTTCTCACATATCATATTTATTTTAACATTTTAAGTGAATTTTACCAAGCTACGAAAAATGTTTATAATTGTTCTCTTTTTTTTATATTTTACCAAAATCAATCTTAATTATATTTTCATTTTTTGTAAAGATATCAATTACTAAGTAAAATCACAATTTATCATATTATTGGGTCCGTCTGATTAAGATTTTAGGAGAAATACTTCTTCAGAAATATAATCAGAAGAAAAAAATTGTTTTGCATTTGGATGAAACAGTTGAAGTACCTTTTCATCGGATTTGAATTGTTTAAAATGAGGTTAATTGTAACGTGAGAAAATAAAGGGTTATTCACCCTTGAATCATTTTGGTGGGACATGTATAAAACTCTTTTTGATTAACAGTGTATCAAAATTAATCTCATAATATTATAGATAAATGACAGATTTTTTTTCTTTTTTGATGAATAAATGATGATAGATTACATATTATATATTATAAATAGATGGTTTATAATTTTTGACATATGAATATATTATTGCTTGCAATACATGATTGAATCTCACAAAAGAAAAAAGAAGGTAATACATGATTAAATGAATACATTATATAAAAATGATAGATTTTTTTTTATTAGTAAATCATTTTTGTTTTAATGTCGGAGAATTATCTAAATGATATAACATGTTATTTAAATAAGTGAATCCTCTTATTTTATAAAATTAATTTTAATGCATTATCAATATAAAAAAGTACAATATTTGTGGTAATAAATAGTTTAGTCAATACATTTTTATTGATATGATAATATTCATATAAAACTTTTTTATATTTACATGTATAAAAATTAAATTCTTATTTTATGTCATTTAACCATTGCATAATTTTTTTTCAAAGATTCTCGCAAAAATTGTGTGACTTAGTAGACTTTTTTAAAAAAAATTAATTTTGATATATTATTAATATAAATTTTTTTATATTATTATTTAATTATATAATTTCAGTTATAAAATTTTCTAAGATAATAAATAGTTCATCCAAATACTTTTAGTAATGTGTGATAATATAATTAGACACTTGTGTCTTTTTTTTTTTTTCTTTTTTTCTTCTTCTGTCTTACCCTTTTTCATGGGCTTATTTTTGAGAAAGATAGAGACATTGACTTTTGGTCTTCTCCTCGCATGTTCGTACGTCTATTTTCTTTCCCATAAAGCATGTGTCCGGACTCTGGACGGAAAGAAAAGCAAAGAACAAGAACTGAGATTCAAGAGAAGAGATGGTTTGGGCAACTATATTAACGAAATCACTCACTGTCCTTGCCTGGTACACACAATCCTTCTCTTTCTATTTCCCTTCACTATTACTCCTTTGAACATTTAGCCAAACAGTGACATCTCTATTGGTGTCTTATTATCATTAATGTCTTCAATTTTTCAATTTTCTTTTAACATGCAGGCCTCCGTTTAGTTTGCTTTGTCCACTGTAAGTAGCTAGGACTGGGTCTCTTGTTTCTTCATTTAAAGTTAATTATTTTAGAATTAAAATATATATATATATATATATATATATATATATATATATATAAGAGATAATTGTGAACTAGGTCTCTGAAATTTTGGTGCGTTTTATATAGGTACGCTTCTATTCGTGCAATGGAGAGAGATTCCCACTCCAGCAATCAGCGATGCCTTGCTTTCTGGGTTCTGTTTTCCTTGTTTATGATCATGGAATGGGAACTAGCTGTGCTATTTAAATGGTAATTTGAGTTTAGTTTAATTTTAATGCCCTGTAAGTAGAAATTTTTTCACACTGTCAACTAGTTATGTATTGTTATTTGTATGAATTTGATAATAATTGTGACTTGTGAGAATCAAACACTATTAATATGTGTATATGCAGATCTATGCATGAAGACGTTTAGACGTGCATTAAGATTAAAGTTCTTTGAGTTTGAGTAAACACCCAAAGACGTATGTCAAAATGGTCTAATGTCAACTTTTGACATAAAATTGATGTCAGAAAATAATACTGAAGACCATTGTGATATATTTATTATTATAAGATTAAACTAATGACACTTCTATCTTTGAGAACCAAAATAAATGTCTACTATTTAAGTTTTGGTTAACGAATTTTCAGAAAGTTCGTTCTTTTTCTCTATTCCCCATTCAGATTAATGCGTGCCTGTCAACTGACTGGACTCATTATTGTTAATGATGCTGTGATAATTTTGATTCCAAATATAATTATGAATGGGAATGGATCCTTTCAATTGAAAATCTCATATGACCTTGTCATGTGTTAATTTTCAACATTGATTAAAAAAGTGGGACAAAGTATGGGACCCACAAAAGCATCTAATCATCGATAAAAATTAACACATAACGAGGTCATGTGAGATTTTCAATTGAGAGGATCCATTATCAATTATGAATACTGTTATGTTTAGTCATCAAACTCATAATTGCAGCCATAGTTGGCTTCTTGGTAGTTATGTGCTTGACTATTATCTTGGTCACTGAAATGATGCCATTCTTTCTGGTATGGTACTATGTAAGTAGTTCTTTTAACATCTGATTTTCCTTTTCTTATTGGAAATGTTCAGGGTGGACCAACATAAATGTTTACCAACTGATTACTGGAACCTTGTTGTCTCCTCCAGCAGCGAATCCTTTAACAAAATTCCATAATATATGAATTTCTTTGGAGATCTTACTAACATTGCATGATTGAGCATCACATGCATGTTGGTTTACTATGTTGTAGCTTTTGAAATTTGAGCATCTTATGATCTATATCTCTGTTGATCTTCTAACTTGAAACTGTTTCTGGGAATAAAGTTTTGATAGTCTTAGTGAGCATGTGCATTGATAGAAAACAATAAAATGGAAATCAAATAGATTTTGGCTCAAAGCCAGGAGGGTTAGGATAAACATGAAATCAGTCTACTAAACTTCATATAGTTTGTCCTTTCCAGCTATCATCATTGTCTACTACTTGTGCCTATGTTTGAATATGCTGATGTTTTGGTCTTGTACAACCATTTCTTCTGAGTTTTTTTTTTTTTTAACCTCCCTTCAGTTGTGTTCTCCACAGTTTTAACTTGGGTTTCTATTTCAGGTTCTCATGGTGGCCTCATGTAAAAGGCATGGCAACTATCTTTCTGTTGATACCTTATTTTGGTGGTGCACCATACATCTATAAGTACCTAATCAAGCTCTATGGTACTTGGAACATATGTAAATGGACATCATGCATCTTCGATCAGAAAAGCACGCATTTTGTATTGGACGAGCATAGTGAACTTGTTGATAACTCTGACCAGACAATTATTACAAGTCAAATACAAGAAAAGGAACCCAAAGTGTTTCAGGTATTGGTTTGAAATTTTTTCCCCAGTTTTTTCATGCACCATTGCATCAAAGTACTGGCAACCCATTTGATTGAACATTTGCAAGCTTGATAGAGGAGGTTAAGGTTTTAGCTTATTTGTTTGCTGTTGTTGATCTATCAGTTTGTCTGTTATCTCCAAATAACCATTTGCCCTGATAAATGTTACAACTGTGTGAGCTTTCACTTGCAATTTATTGCAAATTTGTTTAGATGTAATATGGTAACCACTCCTTACTAGGAGGCAGCTGCTTCCTACTTGTTGAGATTATGGGTTTTCGATAGGGAAAGAGAAAAGAAGAGAATCAAGATTAAGATTAATAAGACAACATATTGAATAAAGACCAAGAATAATCCCTATTTATAATACTACTAAACTCTTAATCCTAATTAAATAAGGAAACACACCATGAAATAAAAGAAAATATAAAAACTTATCTGGCAATCGCAGAGGTCATCTAACATACGCTGTGATATTCTAAGATACAATTAGAATGTTATAATGTTTTTTCTTAATTTCTAGCACTACCCATTACAAGTCCAATGTTCATTTGCTGTCATTCTTTTGTGTCACTGTCATGGATATCGCTGTTTACTTCTTTATTAACAACTATTTGCATCAGGGGAGATATGATCCTGCAGGTTGTGACTCAACTGAAAGCAATTATGCAAGGCCAACTGGTAAAAAGCAAGTCCAGAAGGAATGGAGCTGTGCTTCTGGTTGTGACGCAGCAAAAAGCAATTATACAAGGCCAACTGGTAAAAAGCAAGTCCAAAAGGAATGGAGCTGCGCTTTATGTCAGATTAGTACTTCCAGTGAAAGTTGCTTAAGGGAACATCTTCAAGGGAAGAAACACAAGGCTATGGAAAATGAACTTAGAGTTGAGCTACCTGTAACAAATAGCACATACCTTTTATCCTCTACACAGAAAAGAATAAAAGGAATGGCTCTACTACGGAACCTCAACCAAATTGCAAACATTCTGAGTCCTGTTCCTAGGTCCATTAGGTGGTGTGAATGGACAAAGCCAGAGTTTGGATGGACGAAATTAAATACCGACGGCTCTATACAAAGAGACTCTGCTAGTTTTGGCGGACTGCTTCGTGATTACAGAGGCGAACCAATATGTGCTTTTGTCTCTAAAGCTCCTCAAGGAGATATCTTCTTGGTTGAGCTATGGGCCATATGGAGAGGCCTTGTTCTTTCTTTGGGTCTTGGGATTAAAGCAATATGGGTGGAGTCAGACTCCATGAGTGTTGTCAAGACCATCAATAGACAGCAACCTTCTTGTCCAAGAGCTGATAGCTGTTTGAAAAAAATCTGGAAACTCTTGCGTAAGTTTGATATATATTATATTTCTCACTCATGGCGCGAAACTAACAGAGCGGCGGATCATCTTGCAAGGATGGTTCTTAGGGGAAATGACATGGTGTTGTTGCCAGCTGATTTTCCATGTAGCCTCTGCAATATAATTAAAGATGATGCCGAAGGAAAGAAATATCTTAGACGGTGATGTATGAGTCTTAAGGTTAGTTTCAGATTGCCATCTGAATGGGGCTAGCGGGAGAGGTGAGAGAAAGAAAGGAAACAAAACCAGAAAACATGTGGAAGCTTTTGCTGTAGCTTCCATCTGGAGGTCAGTTGACATGACTCTTATTGTGGTGACACCACTCGGTGGAAGATGGATGTAAAGGGTTGCTGCATTTTGCATTTAACCAACAATTGACTTATTTACATTGGAGATAACAAATCTACACTTTGATTGCTTAATGATATTTAGTTTGTAATTATAGATAAAATGTGCCATATATTTACTTGCTCAAGATTTTAGAATTTCAGTAGGCCTTCTCGTTCTCCTTCTTTCGCAAAAGTTTGTTCCCCATTTTTTGGTTGAAACTACAAGTATCCTCTATTGGAGGTAATCCTGCTCGATTTGGGTGAGATTATTTGGGCTGCAAAACTCTCTCTTTTGAGTTTTAACGCAGCTATGTACCCAAGACTTAAATCCGAAATTTCTAGTTAAGTCAGCCCTTCATCAATTGACCTATATGCTCTTTGGTAAAAAAATTGTTCCTTTAACTTTGTTTGCTATTGAAGGTTCCTTTGTTTATTACCAAACAAATTTGATTGCTTTCTTTATACTAAGTCTTATACAAACTACAATATAATATGTGGCTGACCTTGTTGACAGCACATTTTGCAGTGTGTCTGAGCATGTGTATTGTAGAAAAACGATACTTTCCCAACTTCAATACGCTGTATATTTTTCTTCTGATTCGTTGCAGCTATTCATTTATCAGTAATTGTGATTTTAGCTGTGCGGATGAGCGATTGGAAATAAATATTTACAGCAGCACTTGCCGACTTTGCTTATCATATGTGTTCTTATGGTAAGCGGCTATTCCTGTTGGTCACGAAGTGCAGCTATTTTTGTTCGTTGCATAGTGTTATTAACTGAAACTTTTGTAAACACTTTACTCGATGGATCATCAGTACAAAGAGCATCATCAAACAGGTTGTGTCCCTCAGAGGATTAAACTTTTTGTTGGTTACAAATTGCAGCTATTTTTTTAAGTTAGTTTCATTATCTAAAATTTTGTAAACTTTTTACTCGATGTTCCATCAGCATATAGTATCAAAAAAACCTGCGTTGCATTGCAGATCTTATTATATCCATTGAATGATTAACAATTTACTGAGATGTGACTAAAAATTTTAAAACAAAAATGTAAAATATGATATCTATTAAAAATGTACAATAGCAACATCTTTGCAGATATAGAAAGTTGTCTAATGTATCAAATTTTATTTGTTGACAATAAAAGCTAAGGTGTCTTTTTTTTCTTTTTTTTTTTTTTTAACACAAATATACTTTCATTATCTAAACCCATTTTTCATTCCAAATTTATCCTCTAACTCTTAAAATCATCATAGTTACCCTCACATGGGGTCCTAGCGGCATTATTTACCCACCCAAATCTAAACAGCACTGCTAGGATTTTCCGTGAGAAAAAAAAAAATTCAAATTAGTTGCGTTACACTAAAAGATCGATTGATTACAGTGGAAAATTTATAGAGAAAGGCAAATAGCAAAGCAAAAATATCAGAGATTTAGAGGGAAGATGTTTTAAGATGGATCAACCAAGAATATCATAATATTTTAGAGGATGAAACTGAAAATTTGTAATAGTTAACATGAAAATTATTTATATTTACAGACAAGGAGTAAAATTTATTAATTGAAAATTTAATAAAATAAATTTATGTATAATTATTATTATGGAACTAAATTATTAAATTAAATAACTATGCATAAAAATTAAAATAAAATTCACAAAATGTAAGAAAAGATTTTTAAAAATTAGAATAAACATCTAAATTGGTCCTTGATGAAAACTTCACGTGAGCAATTCATCCCTAGAAAAATGAAAAAGCCCATTATAATTCTTAAAAATAAAAAATGTTGGTTAAATTATTCCTTTTTAGGGACTAATGTGTCCACTTAAAAATATTTCTCAAGAACTAATATATCCTAAAGAGGATTATTTTGACCCATATTTTTAATTTTTGAAGACTATGCTGATAGCTTTTATTTCTTAACTATGAATTTGTTTGGTGATATTTTCGTCAAAGACCAATTTGGTAATTACTCGAAAAAATATTCTATTATAAGAGAAGTTTAAAACAATACCCCCAATTTGGTCACTGTCAAAAATAGCACCAGACAAATTAGTCCCTCAAGAAGGGAAAAACATATCACATGGTCTATAAATATTAAAAATATAGGGCAAGTTAATCCCTCTTTAATATTTCAATGGACTTATTTATCCAATTTATATTTTTGTTAGGGATTAATTTGAATTATTTTATAAATTGTTAAGAATCAATTTGTTTTATAATTTTATCAACAATACTGAGGAGCAACTAACTCATCCTATATTTTTAACGTTTAAGGACTATGAGATTTTTTTTCCTTAAGAGACCAATTTATCCAACGTTATTTTTTATAGAGACCAAATAGGGGTTTTGTAAAAGTTTGAATTTGTACCATAAAAATTTAATGCTAAATATGTTTAGTCCCTTAAAATATAATACATTTCAATTTGGTCCCTTAAAAATGTTTTATATGATTTTAGTCTCTTATTTTTTAAATGTTACTATAATTGGTCTTCAACATTAACTTTCTTTCATTAAGTAATGATATGGCAAATGAAGATGATGACATGTGACATTTTGGACCAAATCATTATATGTTTTCTTCTTCGTATGCTACATCAACACTTATAAAAAATGTTAACATCAAGGATCAATTGTGGTAATGTTTTAAAAATGAGGGACTAAAATCATAGGAAATTTTTTTGAAGAACCTAAACTAGAAATACTATATTTTGAGGAACTAAAAATATATTTAAATCAAAATTTAATTATATGTACTTTTAGGAAGGGGGAAATGTGTTGGGGGGAGATGATGGACTTTTTTAATGATAAATCCCTACTTAAATTAAAAACATATATCTTAATCATGTAAATTATATACCCATCAAATTAATTTTCATAAATTATAATATAAAAATTTTAAATATTAAATGCCAAATATATATTTTTATAGAAATAATTAAATAACAACAATCACAAGTAAATTTATTTTATTAAACTGTTAATCAAAATTTTTACTCTGTGCACATATAAATATTTTTATGTAAATATCACAATTTTCTTATTTCATCATCCAAAATACCGTGATTTTTCCTGTTGATCTCAAAATATATTTTTTGTTTTTAAGTTTAGTCCTTTTTACACTTCAGCACCTCTAAAGCTACAAGTGAAATGCCACATGAGCATTTAATTAAAGAAAGAAGCTAACCCATTTTCCTGGACTGTCCTTCTGAAGAACCGAATAGAGAAGCATTGGGTGATATTAACCTTCAGCAGGCTATCCTGCGTCAAATGCAGGAAATTTGCCAAATTCTCACGCTGGAACAGTTTGAAGGAATGATTATGCAGTGGCATGTCTCTTAGGGAGAAAGGAACAAGGTGTGGCAAATGGATTGCTCTTGGCTTTTCGGAGAGCAAAACTGGGTTATATCATATAATGAGACCATGTCGCAGGCAAAACCAGCTTCATTGGACTAAACCACCACGACATTGGCATAAGATTAAGGTTGATGCCTCAATGGGTGGTGACCAAAAAGGAGCGGGGCTGGGGGCAGTTAGAAGGGACCATAGTGAATCCTTTGTGGCTGGGAAAACATGCACCAGACCTGGCATTTCCTCAATTCACACTGCAGAATTATGGGCTACAAGAGAAGGACTCATGTCGGCATGAGAGATTGGCTGCAAAAATGTGATGCTAGAAGGGGATGCCGAAGCAGTCTATGACAAGATCTGTCTTACAATGGTATTATGCTTCAAGAACTCTGGTGTATTGCCTCTTGGTTTGATATATTTTGATGTTTATCTATTCGTAGAAATTGTAACAAGGTGGCTGATGCTCTAGATCATTTTGCTGGGGAGGGTAACACTTCCATATGTCTACAACATCCACCTGAGCTTATCAATGCTCTGTTATTGGCTGACTCTCTAATGGAATAGAAGATTCAGATTCCAGGGAAAAAAGGGGGGGGGGGGGAACTAACAGGAAGTTAATGATATGACCAAATAAAAAACTTTCGAATGATTTAAGGGAACCATTTTTTTTCTTTTCTTTTGTTTCCTTTTTTTTTTTTTTTGAAAAAGAAGAGAGTAAGGAAACAATTGTGATATTGCGGGGGACAAAAATATAATAATTAAGTCTTTCTAAACAAAACATCACAATATCTAAATACAACAACAACATAGTCATAGAAATTAAACAAACATAACCTCTTAACATGACAAAGTTAGAAATTAAACCAACACTATAGTCTCTAAAATAATAACAAACATCATAAATATTTAAACATAGCAAAGTCACCGAAAATTAGCTAACAACAATCAAAGAAAGAAAAGACTCCAACACTTCATGCCTCGCAAAGCTCTTCATTATGTAATCAACTTGTCACCACTCCTCCTCGCCATCATTAACTGTTGGAAAATCATTTAAAGTAAGATGGTTTCCATCTACAAATTAAACACAACAAATCAATTAATATTAGTAAAAACAATATAAATGAAAATGAAAGTTAGATAAAAAAATTAAGACAATTTACCTTCATTTTTTGAAGCCGACAACCAATTTCGAGCACAAACTAAAGCTTCCATCAGGTCTTCTTTCAGTTTACCACGATTAGGACCAATCATGCAGCCACTTGCACTAGAGGCAGATTCACGAGCAAAAGTTGAAACTGGGATAGCTAATAAGTCTCTAGCAATTTGTTGGAGAGTTGGATACTTAACCCCATCCATCTTCCACCAAACTAAAATATCAAAATCACAATATCTTGGCAGAACATCTTCATCTAAATAATAATCCAATTCAGTCTTCACAGATGAGATCTTTGCCTTCTTCTTCTCTCTCACATACAAATCATA
The DNA here is from genome assembly GCA_031439585.1 of Pterocarpus macrocarpus. Classification (NCBI taxonomy): domain Eukaryota; kingdom Viridiplantae; phylum Streptophyta; class Magnoliopsida; order Fabales; family Fabaceae; genus Pterocarpus; species Pterocarpus macrocarpus. Next base: position 14,111,848 of record CM062514.1, read on the forward strand.
AGGATCTCCAGAATCAATGAGTTGTTGTGCAGAAAGCTCATGCCCACTTGAGCTTAAAGAACTTTTCTTTTGTTGGTACACATTAATCAAGTCATAACATATTTGTTGAATTCTTTCAACATGCTTTGAGTAATCAGTTGGATATAATTTTGAAAAATAGAACTCAATCAAACACATCTTATACCTAGGGTCTAGGACAGCAGCAACACTCATTATGTCAAGAACATCATCCCAATACTTCTGAAACTTTGTCATCATATTATGTGCCACATGGCTAATCAATGGATTAGGAGAAGTAATCCATTCATCCAATGCCAATTCATTTTACAAATTTTCAGAAAATACAAATTAGCGGTTGGATGTTGTGTCCTAGAAAATAGCTGAGTCACATCATAAAACACTTTTAATCTATCACAAATATCTTTAGCAAGTTTCCACTCCTCATTGCTTAGCACACTTGTACATTGAGGTTCCTTTTGTCTTAAACAAGGGAAAATATCTTTATACAACCAAGCAGTTTCTAGTATCACATAAGTTGAGATCCATTTAGTTGGACAATCAACAACTAATTTTTTGGTGAATGGAACTCCCGATTTATTACATCAAGTCACAAATTTTTCATGCCTTTTAGGTGTTGCTCTCCAATACAACACACTATTGCGGATCTTCTTAACACTTTCCTTAATTATTTCCAACGCATCTTTCACAATCAAATTTAGCATGTGAGCACCACAATGCATATGCAAGAATTTACCCATCAATAACAAATATATTCCATCCAAATGTGCCAACAACTCATGCTTCATAGCATCATCAGTTGAACAATTATCCAAGGTAACGGTTGATAATTTTCTGTCTAAGTTCCATTCCATCAAAATTTTCATTAATGTGTGAGCAAGCACTTCACTTGTGTGAGGTGTGTGAACATAAGTACAGCTGAGAAATCAGAAGAACATAAATCATGAAGTGATGAGAAATTAAAGTCGAATATAAGAGAAGTGTTAAGAATAAATACGTCAAAACGCGACTCTGCAAATTCCATGAGCTATCAATGTAGTATGCTGTGACAACCATGTATCCTTTGCTTTGGTTGGAAGTCCATATGTCAGTTGTAATTGCCACTCTACTTTCATTTTCGTCCAATGCCTCTGTTAATTTGAGCTTCTCTTCCTCATACAGCCGGAGGATGTCTTTTTTGATTTCATTATGAGTAGGAATCTTAAACAAAGGCTGTATAATAGAGGCGAAACTCTTCAAACCAATATGATTCACTATACTCAATGGATATTCATGCATGACAATCATCTCCACCAGACAACTTCTTGAATATTCTTGATCAAATGAAATAATATCTCCACCTTGCCCTTGTTTCACAAAGCATTCTTCTTCATCTATCGAGAAAGCATCGAATGTTGCCTCCTGACTTTGTTTAGCTGAATTTGCACTTTCTGTATCATCAGGAGATGATATGTTGACATTATTCTCCATTAGAATACAGATTTACAGCAACTACACAATTTAAATAAAAAAGAAAAAAAAATGGTTAGAAAAATTAAACCAAATATAAAAATTATGAATGGGGTACTAACATGACATTCAACAAAAATTGTAACCATTTTCATTTAAAACACCAAAATTTGAATATAGTATGGTATCACTTGATGCAATAAACATTTCCAGGCACAAGATATTTACAATCCACTATCTAGATTAAAAACAACATCAAAACCCATACTAATGTTTTCAACTTCACAAATTCACTGATCTAAACATTTAATTATGATACAATTGTAATAAGGAAGGAAAATCTACCCAAATCTAACTTGAATCATGCGTAAAGAATAAAGGATTAAAAAATACCACGAAATGCACAAATATAAAGAAAACGACACTTGAGAGTTCCTTTATAATCTATCTAGGCTTCATCACCATTTGCCATCCTTAAATCTCAACAGACTAAAAAAATACAAGAAATTGCAGAAAATGAGTTAAGCCTTCAATTTTATCTCGACTAGACCGAATAGCTTGCCTTTCAAACATGACTGAGATCATTTAAAAATATTAGCTTCAGAACTAAATCAAACAGCAACACCGTGTCAGCAAAAGTGTTGTGCATAAAACAGCTTCAGTTTAAATGCAACTGTTATTTTATGACCCAGAACTAAAAGCTGAATCTTTTATAGGTCTAAGGTATACATGTTAGCTTCATAACTAGATAAACTACACATGATTTGAAACCTTATTTCTTCTACCATAAAGCAACAATCACTCATGATTTCCATATCAAATACAGCCAAAAGGTTCAACCTACCATTCCTCAAAAACATCTAAGTTAGTTCATAGCCATCTATACAAGATATGACAGAATGTCATTATGTCAAACTTTACCAAAAATTAAGAACTGCCCCTAGAGGAAACCCGTTTAGGTTCCCGGCAAAGAGGAGTGCAAATTTAGGAATTTGGAAATTAAATCAGTATTAACTACAAACCAAAGAGAATTGAAAGTTTACTTTACATTAAATAAATTGAATTTGTAAAATATTGTGATCTCATCGAAAAGGACGATGAATGAGGATTGTAATTCTTTTTAACTCAAGATATTTCATCGCTTAAAAAATTTTATCATATGATAAAAATAATTATAAACATGAATTTCATAAATATAAATCATCTGATGAGAAATTATATTCTTTGCAGCTATTTTTAGCTATCAAAACAAATATAAATTTCATATTTTATCATAAATTAAACTATATTTAATTTTATTTACTTTGACTTGCAACGTTAACAGTGTTTTAAAAGATTATACAAAAAGGAAACAACAATAATTTATTATTGGTTAGTAGGTTTTATATAAAAACGTTTTAGAAAACTTAATTTTGTAAGTTATTTTACATAAAAATAGTACTAATATTGAATACTAATTTTCAGATCCCAATTTTAGAATACTTAATGTTGTAGTAAGTTTATGGGGAAGGAAGTTCAGTATAGGCAAAATCCGGAAGGGGAGGGGATTTGGTGTAGGCTAAATATGAGGGGCCAGATTGGGCAAAGCCCTCCCAGCCCAAATGACATTCACTTCCATTTGCAACAAGGTGGTCAATGTCGCGTGTGTAAATTGATTGGTAACGGGTGAAATTTCATTAAATTTCATGAGGGGCTAGTGTAACTAATTCTAAAATATAATATAGAAGTTTAAATATTACAAGCTAAATATAATTTTATAAAAATAATTGTTTAAAAATATTTAATACAATAACTTAATTCTATAACAATAATAATCACATGTAAATTATTTTATTAAAATTTTACTTTGGACCCATAAATATAAATATTTTTAATATAAAATATCTCATATCTGCCAAAATATCACTACTTTTTATTTTTAGTCTCCAAGACATCATAATATTTTGTCTAATCCCTCTTTTTGTCCCTTAGTCTTTGTCAACCTCCACGTGAGCTACCACATGGACACTTAATAGAACAAACTGACGAAAAGTTAATAGAGGGGCCAAACGAAAACCTTTTAAAGGACTAAATAGAACTATCTTAAAAAAGAAAGACTAAGGAGGTAATCGTGATATCTTAACGGACCAAAAATATAACTAAATCTTTCTAAACATATCAACATCACAATATGTAAACACCACAAGTACATTGTCATAGAAATTAAGCAAACATACCCTCAACATGACAAAGTCATAAGAATTAAACCAACACTATAATCTCTAAACATAATAGCTAATAACATAAATATTTACACATAGCAAAGTCGCTAAAAATAAGCCAACAATCAACAACAGAAAAGACTCCAACACTTCATGCCTCACAAAAGCTCTTCAATAGGCAATCAACTCGTCACCATTCTCCTCCTCACCATTGTCAATTGTTGAATAATCATTTAAAGTACAATGGTTTCCATCTACAAATTAAACACAACAAATCGATTAATATTATTACAAACAATATATATGAAAATGAAAATAAGATAAAAAAAAAATTAAGACAATTTACCTTCATTTTCTGAAACCCACAACCAATTTCGAGCACACACCAAAGGTTCTATCAAGTCTTCTCTCAAATAACCACGATGAGGAATAATCACGTGGCCACTTACACTAAAGGTAGATTCACAAGCAATGGTTGACACTGGGATTGATAATAAATCTCTAACAATTTGTTGGAGAATTGGATACTCAATCCTATCTATCTTCCACTAAACTAAAATATCAAAATCATGATATCTTGGTCGAATATCTTAGTCTAAATAATAATCCAATTCATTCTTCAGAGATTCCCTTGCCTTCCTCTTCTCTCTCACATATAAATCATAAGGATCTTCAAAATCAATGAGTTCTTGTGCAGAAAACTCATACCCACTTGAGCTTAAAGAACTTTTCTTTTGTTGGTACACATTTGTCAAGTCATAACATATTTGTTGAATTTTTTCAACATGCTTTGAGTAATCAATTGGATTTTGAAAGATAGAACTCAATTAAACACATCTTATACCTAGGGTCCAGGATAGTAGCAAGACTCATTATGTCAAGAATATTATTCCAATACTTTTCAAAATTTGTCATCATATTACATGCCATATGGCTAATCAATAGATTAGGAGAAGTAATCCATTCATCCAATGCCAATTTCATTTTACAAATTTTTAGAAAATACAAATTAGCAGTTGGATATTCTGTCCTAGAAAATGATTGAGTTGCATCATAAAACACTTTTAATCTATCGCAAATATCTTTGGCAAGCTTCCACTCCTCATTGCTTGGCACATTTGTATATTGAGGTTCCTTTTGCCTTAAATGAGGGAAAACATTTTTATACAACCAAGCAATTTCTATCATTACATAAGTTGAGTTCCATTTAGTTGGACAATCAACAACTAATTTTTTTGTGAATGGAACTCTAGATTTACCACACCAAGTCACAAATATTTCATGCCTTTCAAGTTTGCACTCCAATACAACACACTATTGCGAATCTTCTCAATACTTTCCTTAATTATATCCAAACCATCTTTCACAATCAAATTTAGTATGTAAGCAGAACAATGCATATGCAACAATTTACCACCCATAACAAATATCCTCCATCCAAATGTCCCAACAACTCATGCATCATAGCATCATTAGTTAAACAATTGTCCAAGGTAACGGTTGATAATTTTCTATCTAAGTTCCATTCCATCAAAGTCTTCATTAATGTGTGAGTGAGCACTTCACTTGTGTAAGGTGTGGGAACATAAGTGCAACTGAGAAATTAAAAGAACATAAATCATGAAGTGATAAGGAATCAAAGTTAAATACAAGAAAAATTACCTCAAAACATGACTTTGCAAATTCCATGAGCTATCAATATAGTGTGCCGTGACAACCATTTATCCTTTGCTTTGGTTGGAAGTCCACATGCCAGTGGTAATTGCCACTCTACTTTCATTTTGGTCCAATGCCTTTGGCAATTTGGGCTTCTCTTCCTCACACAGCTAGAGGATGTCTTTTCTGATTTCATTGCAACTAGGAAACACAAACAAAGGCTGTATAATAGATGCGTACATCCTCAATCCAATATGATCCACTATGCTCAATGGATATTCATGCACGACAATCATCTTGACAAGACAAATTCTTGAATATTCTTGATCAAATGAAAAAGTATCTCCACCTATCCCTTCTGTCACAAAGCATTCTTCTTCATCTACTGAGAGAGCATTGAATGTTGTCGCTTGATTTTCCCGAGCTGAATTAGCACTTTCCTAAGATGATATGTTGACATTATCCTCCATTAGAGTAGAAATTTACAACACCTACACAATTTAAATAGAAAAGAAAAAAATGGTTAGAAAATTTAAACCAAATATAAAAGTTATGAATGAGGTACAAACATGATATTGAACTAAAACTGCAACCATTGCCTTTTAAAAATCTAAAATCTTAATATGGTAATTACTTGGTGCAATAACCATTTCTAGGCACAAGGTATTTATAATCCACTAACTAGAGTAAAAACAACATCAAAACCCAAACTAATATTTTCAATTTCACAAATTCATTGATCTCAACATTTAATTATGATACGATGGTAATAAGGAAGGAAAATCTACCCAAATGTAACTTGAATTATGACTAAAGAATAAATGATTAAAAAATGCCATGAAATGCACAAACATAAAGAAAACCAAACTTGAGAAGTTCGTTTTACAATCTATGTAGGCCTCATCACCAGTTGCAAATCTTAAATCTCAACAGACTAAAAAAATACCAGAAATCGCAGAAAATGAATTAACCCTTCAAATTTTATCTCTGCATGACTGAATGGCTTGCCTTTCAAACGTGATTGAGATCATTGAAAAATGTTAGCTTCAGAGCCAAATCGAACAAGAAGAATGTGTCAGCAAAAGTGTTATTGCATAAAACAGCTTCAGTTTAAATGTGACTGTTATTTTATGACCCATAATTAAAAGCTTAATTTTTTATAGGTCTGAGGTACACGTGTTAGCTTCATAACAAGATAAACCACACATGATTTGGAGCTACACAACTTTTAAGTTATGATTTAAACAGTACATGCTGCCTGATACCCAACACCTGCAGAAGAAGGCCCAGCTTTGCATTAAAACTGGCTTTGAGTACAAAGGAATTTCGAATTGAAATTTTTACAGCTAATGGCCTCATATATCAGCTTTCCGAGAAAACAAACGATGCATGATTTCATAATGCCTAGCTCAAGTTATGGCTGAAAGAGTAGGAGCTGCCAGACCAAAGCAGCACACGAAAATGACAATATACAAAATCCAAATGGTACTAATACGTGCCCTGTTTCTTCTGTCATAAAAACAACAATCTCATGCTTTTTCAATATCAAATACAGCCAACAGGTTCAACCTAACATCTAGACATGGCAAATAATGTCAAGCTTTACCAAAATTAAGAACAGCCCCAGAGAAAACCCGTGTACGTCCCAGGAAAAGAGGAGTGCAAATTTAATAATTAGGAAAATTAAATCACTATTAATGACAAACCAAAGAGAAGATTCTAATTCATGATTCGTTGACGCATCTTAACATTACTCCATGAGATGGTCAAGTCATGTACAAGGGAGGTGATCGTACATGATGACAAACAGACTGAATGCAATCAAATGAAAGCTTTGAACTTGACCACAGAAACAGAAGATATCATGCAAATCACATGCCAACAAGTCCCTCACACAAGTTGAAATGAACAGCGGAAAGGGGTGACATAGAAGTTGATTATATTAATGAGCCTCATTGCTATGTTCCTTGCTTGAAAAGGAAAATCCGCAAGCTACATCCAAGCATTAGCTCACAAAAAAACTTCCAACATTACTTTGCTATAATTAAGCACCTTGAATAAAATTGAAAGCTAGTAAAAAATAATAATAACAATAATATAAAATAAAACAGAGAGTTACTGTGGCAGGAAAAGTTAAGTTATATGATCAGCCATCCAAGGGAATAGCATACAGGCCAACTTTGGCTTTGCCAAATGGTTGGCAATATTAAGAGTTCAACCAACACAGCCAAGCAAGTATATGCATATAACAGCAATCAGTCCAAGATAAAGAGAAAGGATAAACTAATGAGTTTTTTAAAACAAGACACAACGCAAAATCCAGAAAAGAAAGAGGTTGCAATATTCCAATACCACAGTCCTTTGTTTCTTGTGAAAGAGAAAAAGGGTAACGATATGGAGGATGTACCTTCAATGGAATCCCGCCAGAAAAGTTGTGGTGAGAGAGGAAGAGGAGCTTCAAGGCCGAGTCGTTGTAGCTCAGGCTGCGTGACGATTAACAAAGCGGAGACAGAGTGACGATGGTTGAAGATTGATTCTGACACACTCGAGTACTTCATGAACTCGATTATAACTGAACTGGGATTCTCGAACACAGTAGAAAGAAAGGAACATGCTGAATAGTATTTGAAACATCACTACTCAGCCTTGCATTTTTTTCTTTTCGGTAGTTCATGATAAAATGAATTGCTATGCTGAGATCAATGTGGTAATGGGGCAGCTAGTGAATCAAACAGGAATAACTAATGTACAGGTGGCACTACATGCAAGAAATAAGGAAGGAAGGAAGGAAGGAAGGAAGGAGGGAAACTCCTCCCCTATGTATCTTTTCTTTCCTGGAATTATGTTCTTATCCTTGTACTTCTACGGTTCTTCCATGTCAATTTCTGCTGTTACAAATTGTCATTATTGAGTGATTTTAGTGTATGATTCTATTAATATTAGTCATTTTGATATCTACGATGACATTGGTGCTTTTATTAACCTCACATGGCTGAAGAATTTAACTCGAGAGATTTAGATGAGCTTGAATTTATGGTCAAACAACTCTTAAAAATGTTGGATCGCCAATATACTAGGGAAATAGCTTGCTTTGATTGGTTGGACCAATCCCTTGATAGGCTATGCAACGCCATGGAACCCTTAATCGGCAAAGGAGACCGAGCGTATAACCAGATCTCAGCATGTGGGAAAAAAAACTCAAGCATGGTGGTAGCTTCAACCATATCAAATTATTTTGTCTTCCCTGATTGTATAGTGGAGACTATGCCAAACTCTGAAGCTATGGAGAAGAAGAACCGCTTCAATAACGATTATTCAGGCCAACCAAATTAAATTGCCGCGCTTAGGTTCAACGTTATAGAATCCCTAAGTCCAATTACATATAAGCAGGTGAATGTAGAAATTCCAAATCAAAATTTGGATTCCTTCCTTGATGCTAAAAATGGAGTAGGTGATATTAATAGAGATCAGGATAAGAAAGAAAATGGGGGTTATAGATAATAAAGCTATCCAATCTAAAGCAAGTTGGTTTAATATGGTATCAAAACTTATATGACAAAGAGGTTTAGAGTTTGATACTCATTTGTTCCCATTTTTCAAAAATAAAATATTTAATTTCAACATTAAATAGGATGGACGTGTGCATTGATGACAAGTCCAAATAGTAGCTTAAAGGGAGAGTAGGATGCGAGGATGAAATTGAGTCGAGTAGTGGCTCCGGGGCTCTTGTCACGACACAATATACTGTTGAAGCAAATCGAGTGAACAAGAATGATCACACCAACAACTTTCCAGCGTTTGACCCGGATGCGAGCTTTGTCTCTGCTTTCCTTATTGGGATTTTAAGGAGCAACAGAACATTCCATAACATTTTCTTAAGATGCTTAATGTCAAATTCTGCTATTACAAATTACATTAATGAGTGATTTTACTGCATGATTCTATTAATATTAGTCATTTTAGTAGCAACCATTACATGAACCAGCAGAAAATGAATGTGTTTACTTTGTGTTTTTCTTACAAGAAAAATATTTTTGGTAAGAAAAAAAAATCTAAAATTTGTATAATTTTGTTTGAATAATTTTCTTAAAAGAAAATAATAAAAAACATATAATTTTCTTGATTTAATTAATGTACACTAATAGTGTAAAAAAAATTTGTACAATAAACTAATTATATCTTGCCACATCAACAAATATGATTAAATCTTACATCCACTACTTAAATAATTATACAAATGAAAGGATATAATTGATTAACTATGTAAAAATCTTTTACAACGGCAGTATATATAAATTAAACTTTAATTTTTTTTTAAAGAAAAATAGATGAAGAATTGCTTGTGTCTCTTTTATTTTTCACCTTTTATTCTGCTTTTCCTATAGGAATGGGGCAAACTTTACTCAAAGGGGATGTTTGATATGGGTGCATCTTAAAATATTCCTGGAAATGTGGTTTAGGAATTTTATATTTCCATGTTTAGTACATGAATTGAAAAATAACGCCCAGGAACATTTCATTCCCAGAAACAAAAATGACTCCATTTTCAATCCCACGACCTCCCTTGGGAATATAACATTCCCGTTTGAAGGGAATGGTTCTGGCAATGTGAAAAGACATCTTTGCCCCCTCTTAACATATCAAAATCTTCTCTCATTTCTTCATTCCAAATCAGATCGAGCCCTAGCACATCCCAGTGGCCAGAATCGCTCTCACTTCCACCACCAAGCTCGCGTGTTTGTCCCTAGCTTTGGCTCGCCATCGTCGGCTTCATGTCTTCGCGTCTCCATCGCCGGCTTTGCATCTTCTGCTCTCCGTCGCTGGTTGTGTCTTCACGTCTCTGTTGCATCTTCGTCCAGCCCACATCTTCAGCCAAGCTTCGCCTATCCACTTGCCTTCTGACCCAGGTATAATATGTGTGCTAGACCTTCAATTTTTATGATGTTTTTATGATATTAGCTCTGACCCAAATTTTCTATGTTTTGCTGACCTTCTTGTTATTAGCTCTGCCCCCATTTTGCACATGCCTTGATTTTTTGTTCTGATCTAGTTCAATTCCAAATTTGGAACCGTGGAAATCAGTTTTCCAGCAACAAGATTTCGTTTTTGAAACTTCTACATTACACTCAACGTTGTTTTTTGGATAAATATAACTCTAGAATCTTGATACTCAGTACTCAATAATTTTTCGCTTAGCATCCCTATCATGTCTGAGAAGTAAATCAGTTAGCCAAATAAAGATGTTCATTCATTTACTAGTAGAAGTGCCTTCTTTTTTTAGAACAAGCAGTAGAAATGGATATAGCCATTGGGCTTTTCTCACCATTGTCCGTGTTTTTCCTACTTGTATTCACTATTAATTTAATGTGAGACTACAATTAATTGAAATGGTTTAATGCATGAAAATAAATAAATAACTAAATAAATAAATAAATAAATAAATATATATATATATATGTTGAATGAAAAAATCAAGGTCAAAGTAAATTTAAATGAAAAAATAATTAAGATGCAATTGGAAAGCATAAACTTACATTGGCAAACAATTTAAACAACTTGCACATTGATGGTTGTTTCCTTTGATATTTGTGATTCGGTAGATCTTTCTAGTTTTTTCCCCTTTCTAATAGCAAATTAGCTGATAAAACAATTTCTTTAATAATGACAAAAATGGCATGAACAATGGGGTAGTGATCAGGTTGTTCTTACACCCAAAAAAAAAAAATGTAGTTTTCTTTTAAAGTGGTTAACTTCAAGTTTGAACATTTTTTAAAGCATAATTATTGCTCCCTTGTTGATTAAATTGATGATTCATATGAAAAGATTAATGGGAACAGATGGTAAAAGTTGAAAGTTGGAAAATAGCTTATTTGAAGCATTTTTTAGTTTATATTTAGATTCTACATAGGAACTTTTTGTACAAATATATTGATGAGTACCTATTTTAATTGTTTCATAATTTATTGATATTAACAATTGTTTATAGTGGTTTGAGTAATTGAGCAATATAGAAATAGGTTATATACATTGGCATGGTGGCTACTAGTATTGTTTTGTAGAAATGGAATATTAACTTTCATGATTATGTTTCAGGCATTCTATAGTTTGCATATATATTTGTATTTATTCCTGCTCTAAAGATTCTCACATATATTTGTATTTACATGTTCTTATTTTAATTGCTATATATGCTTTTATTTTGTTTATTGGTGCAGGTTATACACATAACTAATAAGTATGTGTAACTATAGGTTTTTTTTTTTTTTCCATTTTTGTCAATAGATGGATGATCTAATAGACAATGGTTGCTAGTTTTTATCTTCTCATATTTTCGCTTGTTTTCAATCTTAGAATTTTTAAATTTTTTGGGACTTTTTCTTCTTTGCATGTTTCTTTTCTAATCAATTTTTTTTTTTTTTTTGATAACTCATGTTTGAAACACATTCTCATGTCTCTTTTTTTTTGTGCATTATGGGCTCTTCTATTTTGATATAGAAGACTAGGATATAGTTATTCATGTTGTCATATCTCTTAGATTGTTTTATTTGCTTATATATATGTATATTAGCTTGAATTCTAAGATAATTGTTATTTTTTTTTCACAGTATGGATCAAACTTTGCGTAAACAGAGGATCAGAATTATTACAATATTAATTATGCATTTGGAGATGCTAAATAATTTTACACATATTATTCTAATGATGTGTTTAGCATTGCTTATAGAGCAATTGAACAAGAATAAGAGAAGAAAGTTGTGGGATAGTCATGATTGACATTTAGTGAGGGAAGTAAATTTTGAGAGAATTATTTTCATTAGTGACTTAGCATGCATTAAAAATACAAAAATGGATAGACGTGCATTCCATGTACTATGTGACATGCTCAAAGGAGTTGGGAAGTTAGAACCGAGTAAGAATATGAGTGTAGAGGAAATGGATGCAATGTTTTTATATATTATAGCTCATGATGTTAAAAATAGAGTGGTAAAAAGACAATTTATGAGATCACAAGAAACAGTTAGTAGACACTTCAGTGATGTTTTGCTTACTATTTTGAGATGTCATAATCATTTGCTCAAGCAGCCTCAACCAATTGGTGAGAATAGCATGGATGAATGATGGAAATGGTTCAAGGTAATTTATGTAGTTATTTGCTAATGTTATTACTTGATGTGCATGTTGTGCTTGAGGATTAAATTAATCTATCTTTTCTTTATATATTTTAGAATTGCTTGGGAGCCTTAGATGGAACCCATGTCAAAGTGAATGTCCTTGAGGATGATAAGCCTAGATACCAAAATAGAAAAGGTGACATAACCACCAATGTCCTTAGAGTGGTTGCTCCTGACATGCAATTTATATATGTAATGGCGGGATGGGAGGGTTCAGCAGCCGATTCTAAGGTATTTATTAAGCTTTAGTGTGTTATCAAAGTAACAATTTGTTTACTTGAATTATATTACAAGTTTTTGTGTCATATTTAGGTTATTACTACTTATGTGATGCTAGATACATGAATTGTGAGGGGTTTCTTACGCCTTATAGAGGGCAGAGATATCACTTGAGTCTTTTCAATCCACGCAATCAACCCACTACACCCCAGGAATTTTTTAATATGAAACATTCACAAGCTAGAAATGTTGTAGAAAGAACATTTGGATTATTGAAAGCAAGATGGGCAATTCTAAGAGGGAGATCATTTTATCCTATTAAGATACAAGGAAGAATCATAACTACTTGTTGTCTTTTACATAATCATATACGACGAGCGATGTCTATAGATCCTGATTAGGGAAGAGAAGGTCAATATATGATAAACGATCTGGAATTGGATGGTGAAATGATCCACCATATTGAGACAAGTGATGCTTGGGCTATATGGAGGGATGAGCTCACTCAAGATATGTGGAGCAATTGGAGGAGAGGATGTCGTGCTTGAGGATTGTGTTTGTTTATCATGTGCCTTGTTATTTCTAATTTGTGTGTTGGACATTTGCAATGTTTATGTTATGTATTTGAATTTATTTGATGGATTGCTTTTTATTTTTAAAATGTATCTTTATAATTTATTTGATGTGTTGCTATTTTATTTTTCAATTACATTCTATGTTTATAACTTTGTTTAAAATATTTGGCTTAATTATACTATAAGAGCAATAGAGGAGAGTTCACAACATGCGAAGCAAACTAAGCGTCAGTGGACACCTCAAGAGGATGCAAAATTAGCAGAATGTTTAGTTGAGCTTGCTGCAACTTCATGAAAGTGTGAGAATGGAACATTCAAATCTGGCTATGGCAAGCAACTAGAGAAAATGATTAATGAAAAGCTTCCTGGATGTGGTCTTAAGGCTACTCCGCATATTGAGTCAAGGGTCAAGATGTTAAAAAGGCATTATTTTGCTATAGTTGAGATGATGGGCCCTGCAGCTAGTGGCTTTGGTTGGAATGATAAGGATAAGATGATTGTGGTGGAGAGGGAAATTTATAAGGAATGGATAAAGGTAAAATCTCTACTCTCTTCAATATAATATTATATGTTTCAGTTCTTATACAAAATTTGTTTACTTGATTTACTTTTTATTTTAGTCATATCCTAATGCTGCTGGCCTTTACAATAAGCCATTCCCACATTTTAAAGAGTTGGGAGTAGTTTTTGAGAAAGATAGGGCCCATGGGGGCAATGCAAAAGGTCCGGCTGAAGCACCTGCTACTATGGAGGCTGAACTTGAAACACAGCTGAATGACCTGCAAGTGAATGAAAGCATAGTTGCAAATGTGGATGAAAAGAAGCTGAATATGGGGTAGATTCTTAGGTATACAATCTAAATATGTTGCTATTTTCATTGATAGTAATTTTTTGATTCTTCATTTTTGCTGTTGTCATGAGAAAAATGACTTTATTATATTTATTATACTTTTAGAGACCTCAAACTCAAACTGCAAGTCAGGGTGGTATAGGTTCTTCATATGCCTAGGAAAAAAAGAAAAGAAAAAGAGCTAATAAGGGCCCAGACGTGATTGAGACACTAACTTGTGCAGTTGAAAGGTTGGAAATGTTTATGAGCAACAATCTAAAAATTTATTGCAGCTGAAAAAAGGAAGAAGTTAATGGGATTATTGAAGGATGTTGATGGCTTGACATATGAACAAAGGATGAAGGCTGTAATTATCATTGCAAAGGACAGCAGTTTGACTGATGTCATTTTTGAACTTAGACCAGAGGATATCTTGGGCTTTGTGTTGGAAGCCCTTAACCAGTCTACTTAGCTTCTAGGATAACTAAGTGACTTATATTAATATTTTTTGTGATGCTGTTTGATAGCCCTTATAGTGGGTTTGAATAGATATTGGAGACTGGCTAATCTTTTTTGGTATAGATAATATGTTCTAATGATTATGGAACTTTCTGTGGGGTTGTAAGGTCACATGCTAATTATGGAACTTACTTTTGACTGGATGTCGTAGACTGCAGACAAACTGATCTTTATTAATCTAATTATGGAACTTATCAAGGCTTGTTGTAGACAAAATTATGGATTGCAGCTTTACAATTTCTTAACTTATTTTCATTGCATATATTTTAGGAACTATTGATTTTTATGTTATTTTGCTGCTGCTATATATTCAAGATTGTGTCCAATATTAGGTGCTACACTTATTTTCAGCTCCTTTGGATTGAAATTGACACATTCAGAAACTCTTTTTTTTTTTTTTTGGATAGCATATTTAGGTGAATTAATATCTTGCTGTTTTATTTTAAGGACTATATAAATAGATTGTTCAATGTATTTGATTGTTGATTTGAGTTGGAATTGACAAAATCATTTCAGCAAAATTTCAAGGGATAATCAGGCTTGTGGAGATTGACTTTATTACGCCGAGAGACTAATGAAACAAACTTCAATTTAGCTATTGGAACACATAGTTAATATGGTAAAGAAGAGGTTTTTAAGAGACTATCCAAATGGACATCTATCAGATATTAAGGCTACGCAGTTGTACATGAGTTTGTAGAATAAAATGATGCTATTATCATTCATCTCATCGTGAACATGAACTACATCTTGAAACAATCATAAATTGTTAATTTGAGTTTAAATTGTTGGATTTTGTATTGAAACTGTTTATTTTGGAGTTAAAAGTGTTAATTTCAGTTAAAATTTATTAATTTTTAGTTAAATTTGTTAATTTCTAGGTTAGAGGTGTTAATTTTTGAGATAAAAGTATTAAATTTTTTGTTAGAAGTGTTAATTATTGAGTTAAAATTATTAACTTGAGTTAAAATTGTTAATTTTGAATTAAAATCGTTAGGGGTATTTTTGGAAAATTACATAACATTCCCAGGATTATCAGTGTCAACCAAATATAAGAATATTTATTCCCAAGCATATTTTATAAGATTCCTAAAATTTTAATCCGCTTACCAAATGCTTTAAAATATCATGCCAGGCCCAGGAATAATACTCCTCGGAATAACATTCCCAGCAATGAAAAATCATTCTGTATACCAAACGCCCCCAAATAACCTGACTGATCCATAACTGGGTGTGCTTCAGTGTAGGCCTACTATCCTTTCTCCAACTTGTCTGTGCCCAAAATAAGCAACGGTCATACAGCCATGGACGACAACCAAGAAGGTAGGTGAATATGCAATACAGTCATAGATTTTTCAGTTTAATTATGATTGACCGCCTCCTTTTAATCGTTGCTACATTTTCATTGCGAATTGAGTCTAAATTTTAGGAGATTTTATATTTTTATTAGGCACTTTTGCTTTTGTTATAATTTAATACTCTTTCACAAAGTTTTAACGTAGTGAGAGCTTGTCACATAATCCATAATTTTATGTTGATTGAATAAAAAGAAGTGATTATCTACTAATCCGTGAGATTTGCAAAACCTTGTGAAAATGGTCAAGCAACCTCCGCGAGATGCACCTGCATTATTCATTATGGTGAAACTACAAAACCGTGGTCTCCCAGCAAAAATGACCAGGCGCATAGCTTCTTCATTATTATGTCGAAATAATATTTGCATGTCGATAGCTAATTTCGCAATATCACAGTAATCACGGGAGAAAACGTGTAATTTGAAAACTGCCAAAGGCATTTCCCATTGCAAATATACGACTGTACAACATATTAACATGTTATCAACTTTTTAAAACTTGTCAACCCCCTGTACCACTCAATTCTATTTAAAATAGCTCCTACCCTAAAATGTAATACACAGAATTTTTCTCCCCGGTCCCCCAAAAGAAACTTCTCAACCAAATCCAAATCCCTCATTTGCTTCATGGATCGCAAGCAGTAACCTCTCTTCCAAATGTTCTTTAGATGGATACTCCGGCAAATCTAATTGATTGAAACTGCATGAAGAAGCATACAATGTTTACTTAAAATCACATGATAATAACGATCTATAAAAGCGATAATCCATAGCGTTTAACTTCAAAGATAACCAACAAAGACAGCAAATAGTGAATTGAAAGGGGAAAAAGGATGTACCAAGTGTGAGCAGAAGGCAAGTGATCTGGACTTCCATATGCTTTGTGTATCTGAAACTTCTGGGAGCCTGATATTCCTTGAAGAGCGCTAAAACCTTCCAAAGGCACCTGAAACATTGGAAGCTACAATGAGACGCCCAAATTATACTACAAATGTTTTAACAGCCCCAAGGAGATAACATCATTTACTTATCATACGTATGGCACATAATATCGTCTTCCAAACAAAAAAAGTTAAAGCTCAGAGCAATGAATATTTTTCATAAACAAAAAATGAGACATATCCGCATCCCCAGCCTATTCAATAAAACAAATACACCAGATCAATCATATTACCAGTTATCAACACCACCCCCCCCCCCCAAAAAAAAATCCCAAAAAAAAGAAAAACCTCAGGGTTTCAGAGCCAACTACATACTCTACTGCAGTTCTCAATCACGTAAGATTAACAAACTTGACTAAAAGTGTATTGGAAATAAATTTAAATCATGAAGTGCACATAATTGAATCTGGCTAGCATCTTAAGGAACTCATCTTATGTGTTCAAACAACTGAAAATTTAAGTTGCTAATAAAAGAGGTTTTCAAATCTCTGATAGCAATACCTTTGATGTTCCTGTCACAAACTGCAATAGCCTAGCCTTATCTTCTTTGCTGAAACCTTGAACAACCTCCCAGAACCATTGGACAACTGGCGATGCAGCACTATAGCCAGAATAGTCTGTGTTGGCTCTCAAGTCATCCACTGAAATAAAAAGAAGTACTGGTTGTTAAATTTGCACTTCCATGCACTTTAAAGGCTAGTAAAGATAGCAAGCGGGAGAGCAAATAAACATATCACATCAGTAACAGTACTGTAATACAATGAAATACTCACAATCAATATCAGGAAGTCCGCTGATCAATAATTCCAGCTCCTTGTCATTGAATATAGATATCAACTCCCTGGGAATTAATTCATTGAATCCTTCCAAGAAAGCATTTATTTGAGGTCGAATAGCAGTTGTCAATCGATGCTCAGCGACCAAATCAACATATTGATGCTTGTTCTCCTCAGTCACTTTGATATTCCGTCCACCAGGAATCAACTCATAGTCAGTCACCTAGACATGGTAATCAAGATTAGCCTATAACTCCATGATCCAACATACCATCTCAAGAAAATTTAAGAGCAGAGACAATACCTGTGTTCGTTCATACAAGATCAGTTTTTCCTCGTCTGCATCAATGCTAAAAGTAAGATCCGGAACATTGCTGATATCATTCTGCAATCATACCAGAAACACAAGACAATTGTCACAAATTCACAATGAACACAAAACGGTGAGAACACTGATGAGTAGAAGGAACTATAAAATGTACTTGCCTCAAGCATCCATTTCAAATTTCTGAAATAGTCGGGATCAATGGCTTCAATATCATGATATGTAACTTTGACCCCAAGTATGTGCTTGTAGAATGACCGAGTAAAATGCACATCCAAGAGCTGACCATCAAATAATGCTTTCCCAACCTGAATAAGATAGAAGGGGATAAGAAAGGATGGCTTATGTTGAACAGCAGACATTAAGAGAAGTTGCAAAAATACTAACCACTCTACCAACAAATTTGAAGTAAGATAAATGTTCTGTTTGGTAAACAGAGTTAGGGTTTGGCTGAAATGTTGATTCATTGCCCAC
Source organism: Pterocarpus macrocarpus (assembly GCA_031439585.1). NCBI lineage: Eukaryota > Viridiplantae > Streptophyta > Magnoliopsida > Fabales > Fabaceae > Pterocarpus > Pterocarpus macrocarpus. The sequence continues at coordinate 14,130,356 of CM062514.1, forward strand.
TGTGGTAAAAAGCAGTGCTCCTTTATCAAAAATAACTCTGGACAACAATTGATACCATTCCCTTGTAAGCCCACCAGCATCAATGCCTTCCTCTCCTTGGAAGTGAACAGTCAACCTCCCCTTCAAATCATGAGTTGATCTCATGCGAAGCTGGTTGTAAGAATCTTCTAGAACATATGCCCTTCTTACTGATATTCTTAAAGGACTGTGGTGATGATCATGCTGATGCTTAATTTTTGATCGGAAGTGGGCACGCTTGTTGTCAAAATCAATAAATCTTGGAACCTTCAGCATGAGTGAGAAAGATTTTTCGAGCAAACCAGGATTTTGCCTTATAAAAGCATTTAGTAGTTTCCTATGCTTCTCTGAGAACCGGACAAAAGCTGCATGTTTCTCATCTACTTTCACAGCAGGCCCAGATGCTTGCTGCTGAGTTGCAGATGTACTTGCATACTCAACATCAGAAATAACAGGAATGGCTAAGTCATGACTAGCACCAGGCTGTGCAGGATGCAACTTCTCACAAACCACAAAGAAAGATTCTATGTATGGCAAGATATTTTGAGAGCCTGCTGGAAGTGGAGGCATGGCACCAGATGGTTTAGACACAGATGTTCTGGAAGGGGTGAAAAACTCAGACGTAGAATCTGAGTAGGACTCTATCTTGCTTATGCAACAGCTCAGCTCTTGCCACAACGGCTCTAATGCTGAATTGATTTCCCAAACCTCAGAAAGGGCAGCAGGAGAAACCCCATCAATCTCTTTCTCAGTCAGTGAAGTTACAAGGGAACTCAAGGCTTGCAAAACTCTCAAAATAGCAGCTCCATCAGAAGATAAAGTACTAAGAAGTGCTTTCATTGCTTCACCGAAGACACGTAACTCATCCATTGCAGACGAAGTCAACTTTTGAACTGCTTCTGCCAGCTGAGTGACAAAAAGCTGACAATGAGTTGGAGCAATGGCCACCAATTTCTTCATTACCTCCGCAACAAGAGAATATGCATTATCTGACAACCTGGAAGAAAAGCATGAAATATCAGGTCAAGTCCATCATCAATAAAACATACTACAATGTTTCCACAACAATAATAATGAGATCAATCTGGTACAATGATGATTGATATCAACTGTATCTTTACAAAAAAATATGCACATAGCAACACCTATGAAACTGAGTTAAGAATTAGATGCGTGCTCGTAGAGTCAGGATATTTTATCACCCGCCCTACCCCTCGCCCAAAGCCAGGAGCTCCTAGTAATGACAAATAAATACACAAAAACTAGGCATGTTGCATGTTGCATGTTGACAAGACTCATACAGCAGAATTGACACAAATCAATCAAGAAGCATAGGCCCATAAACATACCCTTCTTGTGCAAGCAATGAGCACAGTAGCCGGAGTTCTGCTTGTGGCAGATTACTCAATACTCTCTGAGACTCACATTCTGCATTATTACCAGAAGATGTGGGTTTGGAAGAATCATCAACTTTATTAGATGCATCAACCCCAGAGGACATAACGCCAGAATCTGTATTCAGATCTGTCTCCACCGCAGAAATTTGTGGACCTGATGGCGGCTTAGAAGTAGAGATCAGAGATTTGTCAGTTAAACTAGGCTTGCTTCCGGCACTATCAATGATAACATCCAGTAAATTTAACAGCTGAAAACACAACGCACAGATACAAAACAAATCATATCAGCGCTGTCTGCAGGAACATGAAATTAAATGTCAAAGATACCAATAAGACCAAATCATAACCTGTTCAAGATGGGCTATGCTCCGCAAGTAAAGTGGTTGGTTCAAGAGACTCAAAAGCATTGCAATAGATATGTAGCTTTCATTACTTTCACCTACATCTTCAACAACCATCACAGCTTTCCCACGTGCATCATTAGCATTATCTGGCTCTCTTATCGCAGGATGAGGCAGCCTAAACTGAAGCAAAATTTTTGCCACATATGGATGATTACGAGCAAGATAAGTGAGAGTTTCAAGTATTCGCCGAGACAGCAATGGGGGAACTCCTATGTAATCAAACAATATTAAAGACATTAATAAATGCATTCACCATTAAAAATGGAAACAGAAGTCTTCCAAATAACATAAATGGTTACTCTAGTGCAAACAAGCTCAAAATAAGAAATGAAAATTGTATGAGTTATGCCTTAATTGGGAAGATTAAAAATTATGAGCACCAACAAAAAATGACACCATGTTGCGGAATCAAAACGAGGGTAACTATTCATAATGAACAACTATGAATAAGACTAATCAAGCATTCTTACCATCAAAAGACTGAGGGCGTGAGTACATTACGTTGCTCTGACAACCATATAATCTGTATGGTGGCTCAACTGCACTAAAATAACTGGCAGGCCTTCTCACATCAAGCATTAGCAGGTCCATCAGAATTTTCACCAGAGAGGTTCTTGTTTCGCTATGGGCACAAAGATTTAAAAGAAGCCTCTGCAATTGGCCTTTATAGAGTGGCTGCAAAACATGTGAGACATATAGACAATTAAAAAGGAATAGTTTTGAAGGATATTTTCTTATCAAAAATTATTACCTGCACTATGCGGAACAACCGAATCATGGCATGCAAAGCTTCTGTGTCAACTAGAGGTACTCCATCAGCTTCAACAACCTTAGCTCCACTGGACCGGCGTGAAGAAATGTTTCCGCCAGCACCATCCAGGCCAGAACCAATAGCTTCACCACGTCTAGAAGTCTCACCTCTACGACTTCTTGGATACATACCAAAAAGGGTACGACTATAACGGTGTGCATACCTCTCCCGCAACATATTTGCCTCAGCAACGAGAGCAGGCGTAAGATTGGCAAGGATAGTATCAGGTGAAGTTAACAGAACCTGAAGAAAATCAAAAAAAGAAAACTTCAGAGACAATCTCACTTATATAGAACGGAGGTCGATTGATGAACTTGCCTCTTCTCGTAAATCTGAAGGGAATGTTGCAATTATGGAGACTGTATCCATTTCTACCGGTTGACCTTCCAACTCCTGAGATTGATGCATCCTCTGTGCTTGCTGTTGAGCTAGAACTTCTGCTCGAATATCTGCAGGAAGAGCTGCAAGAAACTCTGGATCAATATCCCCAGTGTTTTGAGACTCAGAATTTGATGTTTGAGCCACTTGACCCTGCTGGGCTGAGAGGACTTCAGCTCGCAGCTCCTCGGGAAGAGCATCCAGAAAGGCAGGATCAATTGCTGCTGATCCAGCATCACTGTTCACCTGCTGCTCTGCTGCTGGACCTTCTTGATCTGCTTCTCGACTAGAATTTTCAGACACTTCAGTAACACTATGGAGGGATGCATCTCTACCACCTACAGGAGAAGAATGACCAAAAGGCATATTTGCTCTTCTTGTGCGTGCAGCCTGTGAATCACCTGCTATCCTATCTGCAGAAACCTGCCTCTCTCCACCATCATCATGGCCATCAGCACTTCCAATCTCAACATCTAGGCTACGAAGGCTTTCACCGAAAGTTGCTCCACTGCCACTGCTCTCTTGGCTCACAGCTTCAACATCCCTCACAGGTCCATCATTGTGCTCAAACTGCATCTCAACTGCTTGTGAGTGAGTGCCAGATGCATTTGATTGCAGAGATGGAGTTCCTGCTGGTCTGGTATCAACATTGTTGCTGTCATCAATTATTGAAGGAGTCAATGTACCCACTTCCTGAATTGCATTACTTTCAACAGGAACTTCTGTCCTTGCACCTCCTGCATCTTGTGCATGGCTGACTTCAACTTTACTAGGAGGACCTCCTTCTGCTATGTTCTCATTGGATGACTTTTCAGGGGTTGGACGCCTCAATTGAGAGACAAGCAACTCCTCAAGGCCTTGCGATACAACACCAGTATTTGAGGCACCACTCTGTTGGTTATTATCAGTCCACAAGTTCAATCGGTGTCCATGCCGTCCACTCCTCAGTGATCGAAATATATTATCCAACCCTGCTGAATTGTTCTCCATTAAATTATCTGGAAGATTTTTAACAAAATACCAAAAAAACACAAAGGTGTCATTAAAATATCAAGCCTTAACTACAAAATATAGTCATGAACAGATTAAAAATAATGATTATTGAATATATTATCAATAGATGTGAGTAATAATTCATGAATGAATTAACCTGATTGTCCTGTTGATGGATGGAATGAAGCAGGTTCAACTAAGAGTGGATGGCGAGAAGGCGTAGCAGTATCACCAGTTCTGCCCAAAAGACTGTAAATGGATGTCGTCCTTCCTTGACGTCTAGATCCAAAAACTTCAACTGGCATCACATGAAAAGCTTCATTTGGAAAACTATTATCTCTGCCAAAAACCTCAATATGGTCAAAAACATTAATTCCATTAATACCCTCATCAAGTCGCAGTATAACACCATCCTCATCTTCCTCATCATCCTCATCCTCTTCCTCCATCACTTCATCATCAAAATCATCATCATCAATCTCATGATCATCTTGATCTGTGTCATGATGCGGCAAGTGATGTACTTCGTCTTCCATACCATTATGTTCCTCATCTTCCTCCTCATCTTCATCTACATCTTCACCATCATCTCCAGACATATCATCATCCTCATCATCATCTTCATCAAGATTTTCTTGACCATGAGGTTGAATTTCAAACCGTAGCCCTGCATTTTCCATTCCATTCTCAGGACCTCCTGCATCTTCAGAATTGTCATGCATGTAATCATCCTCATTAGTAGGAGCAAAGCTCCCATCAAGATCTTGATCATGTTCCATATCATCAGTAACAGCTTCACACCCACCATAGGACTGAATTGCAGTGTAAGACCCAACACGGTCACCTTGAAGGGAATCATTATTGGCTTGAGATGTCATTTCGATGGACTGAGACATCTCACCAATATTATCTTCTCTTCCAGGTTGACTAAGATCAGAAGGTTTTGTAGCACTATCGCCCTTCCCTGCACTAGAATCAACCGAATGGACATGTTCCTTGGTGACCAACTCAAGTGCTTTAATAATGCCAGTAGCAACTTTAGATGAATCAGCATGGTCCAGGTCCAAAACTTGGAGAGTACGAGTGAATGACTTAACCAAACCAGCATCGATAAAAGTGGCAGAGGCCTCTGCTGAGATGCATGAACCAGCAGGTGTTCGAGCAGCCAAAACATCATTAAGTAGATCAACAAAAACGTGAATTTCATTGCCTGGTGGCTTAACACCATGACATGAATCAACAAATTCATTGATGATATAACTAATCTCAGTAAAAACCCTCTTCCTTGCCTCTGTAGTACGAACACAAGCAGCGACCATAAACTGGTTAGCCCTGGTTGCCAGTTTCTGTCTCCAATCACCATCAACTTTCTTGTCCTTTTTGGAATTTCGAGAATGTGGAAGAAAATTATGAAGAATATGGTGGAATATTCCACCCATGCTTAAACCAGCAGGACTCTTTTGATAAGTGCTCCTAATGCTGCTCATTTCAGCATCCCGTCGAAGTAGAACATGAACAGATGATGAATACATCAATAAGATCTCTGTTAGAAGCTTCAAAATGAAGACAATCTTTGCAAGTGATGCAGAAACTTCCTGACGACTGGTTTCATTCCCCTCAGACATGGTGGCAACAGCTTTTCCTTTTCCCTTAACTGCAGAGACATCAATGTCCATGTCACTTGATGTTGGGGAGCCAGGATGTACATTTGGAGCAATGTCATCCTTCAATGGGGGAACAAAAGTGCAAATAGATTCAAGAAGTTGTTCTATCACATTGATAAAACTTTGAGTAGGTTTTCTATGACTTTTGGCACTTTTTGTACATGAATCGTGAATTTTTCCATGACCATTGCCAGAAGCTGCTGTGTTTGAATTTCCCAAACCAACCTTCCCATCACTATTCTGTGCTTTGTCTTTCTCCAATGATTTATCCTTCTCTTTTTCTTTCTCCTTAGCTTTGTCTTTATCCCGATCCTTCAGTAAGACAATATAAGGCCTTTCACCTACCATTTCAACTTGGCACACAGATTGAGCAGCTTGCATAAAAATTGCTGGGTCTCGAGAAATTACAGAAGATAAATTTAAAAGGAAATTGCGAGGATTGACCCTTCCATTTGGATGCCGGTTAGACGCAAGTGCAAGACTATGTTTTATCTCGGATTCCATTGCTTGCTGAAGTGTTTGTGGATCCTCAAGAACATGGCGGACAATACTTGCTGCAACATTGTCAAACCCAGGGAAGAGGCTACTTGTTGGCAGAGAGAGAAGTAGACTTAAACCACCAGCATCCAAAAAGGTAAGAGCCACAGAATGATTCCTTGTAAGATTGGAACATAGCAGCACGACAGCATGCATGGTGTCCGAGGGAAGTTGGTTCTTCATACAACTACAAGCAACCTCAATAAGTCTCTTCTGCTCATGTATATCTGCATACTTTGTAGAGAGTCCCAATGCAGACTGCAATTTGTTTTGCCTATCTTCATCAATGCTAATTGATATCTGCTGGCTATTCACAGCTTCCTTCTTCAACTGCTCTGTAATTTCAGAATTCAATTTTTGATCCACTTGCAACAACCTGTCTAATGCAAGAAAAGCAGCTGTAACCCATTTTGGCACCCGCTGTTTCTTCCTGTTGTCAAGACTAGAATCCCACTGGTAGAGTAGATCTGAGGCAATTTTGATCAAACCACTCTTCGAAGCTGCTTCACGTGCTACAGCATCCTCATTAAGAATTAAAGCAAGAACATGAAAAAGAGCTGCCAGCACGGTGTTATTTTCATTGCTAGAAACCAAGCCACATTCTTTAATCCGGTCAACAATAAAATTGATGACATTAGACCGATATTTACCATCATCCTGAGAGCATATCATCACAAGCAAGTCACGGACAGGAAAAGCAAGAGGTTCCTTCGACAGAAGTTTTGCACAAGTAGACAACAACTCATCAACAGGGGGAAGTTGGACAATCTCTTCCTCAAGCTGCTGAGCATTGTCACTTGCAGCATCCTTTGTTTCTGATTCAGAGTTCCCAAGGGACATGGCAAGTGCTCGGGCAAGTTCATCATCTTCTTGTGTGTCCTCTGGATGGGAGAACAACCACTCCATTGCCAACTCCACACTATTTGACCCAACTTGCCTCAAAGCTTCCTCTGCTCTAGATCTGGAAAAACCCATCTCTACAATGGTTGAAATAGTTGCTTCATTAGGAGGCGGCCCGGTAATACGGGGACCACTGCTGCCATTTACATTTTTCACTTCGACACCTGAATATACATGCCTAATCATAGAGATAACAGTAGCAATAAATTCATGACTACAATCAACAAACTGGGGATGAGTCCAAACAGGAAGCACAGTCTTCAACACTGTAGATTGGAGGACCTTAACAAAAGTCTCAGCATCCCGCGGGAAAGGTATATCACCATTTATAAGAGGCTGTGCAAGCAAGTGCTTTGTGAAAGATGATAATATAAAAGAGGAGGTCACTAGATGGTCCATCAATTTACCATAACTAGCTAAAGAACCATAAATCCATGAATTATCTGTATCTTCCTTGTCATCTTGCTTTGCAGTTACATCGTCGGTATCCATAGGCGAGGCAGGGGCCCTGTTAACAGCGAAGAGCAGCTGACTGGTAGCTGCAAAGGTGGTCAATACAGATTTAATAACTCCACGTCCATACAGGCAATTCAGCAGAACAGGATTGCATGAATCTGGCCTCTCCATCAGAATACTATCCAAAAACTCAATCACTTTCCCAAGATAACGACACTTGGTTGATATGGATGCTTCTGTTCCCGAAAGATTTACATGGCCCCCAAAATTCATATGATCTAGAGCAATAGACGCAAAAGTACAAGCCACTGATTTTGAAGCAGGACTTACACTCACAATATCATCGCGTCGACGGGAAGGTAGCAGCATTACTTTTCCTAACTCCTGGAACAAATGGGTAATGTGAAATGAAAGTGATCTGACCATGTCACAACAGGTGCTATAATATGGCCTTTGCTTGTCAGATTCCTTCCTATTAGTAGTCCCAGAATTCTCATCTGACCCAGAATGATGCAACTGATTACTGGAACTTGACCGCATGCTTGAAGGCCCAACAGAAATGGATCTGTGTTGAGAACCAGTGGAACGGCCCAAATCTCGATACAGGTTTATAAGGTCAAAAAATTGAGATTCAATACTCCATCCTGATGTCCTCCTCCTCATTAATGGATCAAGAAACTGTCTGAAAGAATTGAACCTTTGCTCTTCAGTTTCACTTGCATCCCCTTCAGCCTGTTGCGAACCAGAAGAACAAGCACCATCATCCTCAATCTCAGTCTTTGTATTCTCAAGTAGAGCAATTTGCCACAGAACTTCACGGTGGACATGTCCAATGTCTTCAAGGACATCCTTACTGCCATTTCCAAATTCTGTAAGCAATGCAGTCACCCAACGGTTATCTTTTGATGCAGCAAGAAAGAGAAGAAACTCAACAAGGAAAAGTGAAGAAAAGATGCCACTATCAGTTGTCATCCTTGGATCCAGCAACAAAGGTTCAGAAGCTGCACCAAACCCAGCTAACGCTTTCTTCAAGTGCTCTCTAAGGGAGGAACAGAATGCACGTGCAAGAGGAGAAGAATGATGTTGAGCAAACCCTTTAAATACCATGGTGCTATGTAAAGCAATAGACATGCCATCTGAGGATTGTGCAATGGTAGGTCGCAATAACAACTTCAATAAAGCATCAATTCCCGATTTTTCCACAAACAGCCGGCATGTTTCAGAATTTTCCGTAGTCCTGTGAAGCAATACCATCAAATGAAAGACACATAGCTGAATGAACTGCTCATCACTTATCCCTTCAGCAGCTGAATTTGTTGTGCCTACAAGGCAACAATGGCCTTCATTTTCTTTGTCTTCTGAATCCATTTCCATTGCAGTACCATCATCAGCTTTTCCCGAAGGTCCTGCAACATTTCCATCCCCAAAGGATGCAATCTTGAGAATGATTTCAATGATAATATCAACACCAGTGCTTCTCAAGGAAGATACATGACGTAGTAGTTCCTCCACACAATTTGCCAGAGGAACAATAGCCTCATTCATGGCTAAGACATACTTTTTGCTAGTGAAAATGTCAACAAGGAACCGCAGTGATGAAGATTCTCTCACGGCCTCTAATCCTTTGGCATTAAGACAAATGGCCCCAAGACCATTTGGAATGCATGCCAAAGCCTTTGATGAAGGAAGAATTCCAGATACAACTGAAGATAAAAACGCATCAGGAAGACCCATTTCATGAAGGGCAGAAAAGCATGTAGGATCTTTGTGGATTATCTCACTCATAACAGTAACAGCTGAGTAATAAATGTCACCCCCAAACTTATCTACATTCCGAAATATCGAGACCAGAGTTGCAGGTAATGAACTGTCATGAGAATGTTGAGATCTAGTAGAGTTCGCAGGTGCATATGTTGCAGAACCAAGTGCCTTGAGGGAGATCTTTATGAGCCTCTTCTGGGAGTACAATTGATCAGCACTATGTCTAGAGCTTTCACCAGTGAGCATCATGTTATCATCTTCTCCAACCGAACCAACGACCCTGCATACCTCTTTCTGTAATCTCTGAGCCAAAAGCTCAATACCACCCAACTCTTTAAACAAAGATACAGCTGAGCTACTATAATCCATAAGCTTCTGAAGGGTTTTCACAGCAAAACAGACTAAATGAACATGAGCAGGATCATAGTCCTCCAGCAACGGCAAGAATGTAGGTACCATGCCAGAACCTCTAATATTGCTCCCAGAAGTTGAGGTTGAAACAACATGAAGCAGATAGAACTGAAGAAGAGCCTCAACAAAGGCAAGGGATGACGGATCATTAGAACTCTTCAATGACAAAATAGCCCTCTGGAGCACATTCAGGAGTATCATTCTGTTCCCACCAGCAAAACTTACACTGGATCCGCTGAGTATCCGTGCTCGTTCATGCGATGATGTATATGCTGCTAACTGAGCTCCTAATGCAAGCATTGCCAGTGTTCTAATAGATCCAGATATAGTTTCTTCAGATCGTACAATTCTGATCAATTCATTTGTATATTCTGGTTCATTAGCAAAAAAGGACACAAGTTCGTCATGAGCATCCCCAGACTGGACCAGCACAATGAAAGAAAGTAGGCAAATCCTGCTGTAAAGCCTGCATATTCTAGAAGACCGAAAAGCACGAGCATATCTGATTCTGGTGAGCAATGAAAATCTAAGCTCTGGAGGGATGTTATATTGTTCAATGCACTGCTTCATCAATGACAAATCATCTTCTTTGTGCAGATGCAAATCTGGCATATGTATAACTCTCAAGGTTGGGGGAGCTGGATCTACACTGTGTTCCTCGCCTTGAGCACTAGGTCCATGCAATTCAAAATAAAGGGTAGAACCAATGCGGTAATTGGTTTGGTCACAGCCATTCTGTACATCAGAAGGAAACAAGCACAGTGCTTCATCTTGAGCTTTCTCATTTGCCATAACACAAGAGTACAAACCCAGGCCCTCTTCCTTGCTTCCCCATCCCTGTGCTAGGGACAAGAGATAACTGTTCACCAAACCACAGCCAACCATCTTTGCACTTCCATGAAGCTTGGAGGGATTTATTTTTACAAGCGCAGAAAGAGTTTCTAATGTAGCAATAAGAATCTCAGGATCTGTTGATGCTAGTAAAAGCTTGAAATGCTGAAGAGGAATGGAGAAAATATTAGAAAAACGTGTATCAAATAATAAAATAATGAACCACTTGACTATAATAAATAGGGGAAGGAATTAACAAAAATGTATTTAATTAAGACAAGACACACGGCATAATTCTGTCCAACTAACCTCTAAGCCATCAAATGAACTCTTGTTTGGACAGTTCTCTAAAATTATTTGCATCACGCGTAATATTTGCAGAATTGCATGTTTTGGTAATGGGCTGTCATCTTCTAGATTATCTGACAATGTCAGGTCATTTCTACACGACAAATATGTCTTGAAGTATGTATCAAAATGAAGTAACAATGGTCTCCAGTGATGAAAATTCCCCTGCAGTGAAAGCAATGTATAAGACTCTGGAAAAAGGACTAACATGCTTAATGTAGCAAAACTAGCAGGCTATTACAGTATTACCTTATTGTACTCCCACCGAAAGCCAGAGAGTGGTATAGCAATATCTTGCAGCGGACACTGGATGACCTTCTCAATGAACGCTTTAATCTTCATAGGCTGCAACCAACGAATCACCAACTTCAGATGATGTTAAATGGGTAACGAGAGAGGAAATGAATGACAATATGTGCATTCACACAGTTACACATGCAACCACAAACATGAATATGCACACAAATCAATCTTAGAATGCAAAATTATGCAATGAAGTTGAAGCAAGTTTCAAAACACACTTATTTAAATATGTGAAGTGTCCATAATAATCAATTTTGACAAAGGAATAACAGTATTATCAAACTTCTAGAAAAAGAAATCATCACTACCTACCAATAATTTTACCAAAAAGGAGTACATGCACATGCAGCACCAACAATGTAAATCAACAGCCTAAGGAACTTTCCACTGACAACAGTGCATGCAGAAAAGAAGTATCAGAACCTAACACCGCATAAAAGCCAGATGCCGCTACACTTTCTAGTTCTGAATAAGAGGGTATGTTTGGATCTCTGTATATCTAAAATCACACTCATATATGACCAAATGTTACCAAAACCTAAGATACACTGTACATGACATGAAATGTAACTTAAGTGCATGAAATGCATCTAAACTAGACTGAAAACTGAGAATGACCAGGAAGTAATGTGGCAATGACATACTACTTGCAAATATTTAACAATAACAGATGCAAGTGCAATACTATTTAACCTTTCTATGTTTAACAATTTGGGACACAACAATAATGCATCGAGGCCTGAGAGGTAATATTAATTAATATAAATTTAAGCATATGAATACTTCTTATAAGAAGCACATGTTCAGATGCTGATTATACCATCACTAGAAAATGGCTAATGAAATTAGCAGCCAGTATATGTCAGAAATAAAGTGTATCCTAATCAAATTTTAAGGTAACATACCTGTAAAAACATCATCTAACTTTATTACATTTTTCCAGTACTGTAATTAACAGTACAACAGCTTTTCTCAAAATGTAAGAAACAGAAGTAACTATGCTTCAGTTGTCCATTTTGCATAATACCTTACTAAATACAATCTTATGGCTGAAAGCAAAACCAATTCAAAAATTTAAAATTTTAAATACAGATCCCAAAATAAAAATACGACAAGAAGTCAATTAGGGAAGCAAGTAGCTTATTCTATTCAATCTTGCTTCATAACTTTTCCAGCTAGTAGTGGTGAAAAATTTTTGGACAATCCCTATTTAGTCGATCTAAGACCAAACTCAAGTAGCTCATTTTGCTATACAAACCCACCACCAAACAGAACATACACTACAACGACAGCATTACATCAATCAATAAACTCTACCCCATAGATAATTTATTTGCTCTCACGCAGTACTTTCAATCTCAAGCAAAACTGAGTATTTCGTTTTTGCTATTTAAATACACTTTCCAATTACAAATATGGCTTTCCATCAGAATGAAATAGCACTTTTGGAGAAGATACAAATTTCGCCTTCTCAGCAAAGCTACGAACAAGTCAACTTTTTCCCAAACAAGCTGACATGGTTAACTTATCTGAAAAAATACTACCTTTTATTGATTATTTTTCTTGGTCATGTCAATTAATACACATAGTATTTCAACTAAATTACTAACGATGCTGCATACTCCTTTAATCTCCCTCACAAAGACACAAGCAAATATATGGCAAGTGCAATTCCCAAATGTCACTAGCAAAAGACTGCAGATAATAAAATACTAAAACAGCTTAACAGATACAGTCCGCCAACAGTTAAATAAACACATATAAAGAGCATTTTATAATAGAGATTAATTTATATATACTGTCAGTGTAAAACAACTTTACACTATCATCTAATAGAAATGCAAGAAAATGTCAAATCATGCTAAGACCCACGATGATTTAGTACTTCCATGCATTTCTATTGATACACTGTCAGTACACATAAATTAAACTATTTATAATATCACTGCCAATCAATAAAAGGGACACACACCATTAAAAAAAATCTTAATACGGGTTTACTAATTAGAAATTACCCAGAAGTTGAAAATTGATGCCCTTAAACCCTAATCTCGAACATACCAAAACGGTGAGTATTGAACACAGAGAGAGAGAGAGAGAGAGAGAGAACTCACGGGCTCAGAGTCCAACTTGATGGAGGGGCCAATGGCACCCTCAGTGGACAGAAGTTGGCGCAGCCTCGAAGGCCAACTCGATCTTAGGGTTGTCATCTAACCTCAACTCCTCTACTCTGAACCACACTGCCTAAAAACAAAGTAAGATAAAATAAAACAAAATAAATACAAATAATCAGATTATTAACAACTAAAAGCCAAAGCCTTATAAAATAGATTAGATGGATAATCCGTGACTAAGATAAACCGATTCCGAAAAGCTCATACCCTAATCAACAATTCGTGACTAAAAAAATTACAAGAAGAAAAAAATAGCCGATCAAATTTGTGATATTAAATAAAATAAATATACATATTGGTGATTGGACAAGTCTGTGGAAAAAAAAAAAAAGGAAAAACTAGAAAACGTACCTGAGAGAGATGAGAGAAAAGGGGGGGGATGTGTGCATACACATCCGAAGTGCGAAGAGAAAGAGAAAGAAGACGCGAGCGAAAGAGCGAAGAAGCCGAAACCCCAAAGAGAGAGAGAGAGAGAGAGAGAGAAGGGTTGAGAATCGCCGTGTAGTTTGTGTCTGAGAAATTCTATTTACTTTGTTTCTACACAGATTTGTGTTGTGTTTGTGCCCTCTCTGAAGGGAGAGAAGAGAGTATTTATATACAGAGAGAACCGAGGGAGAGAGTCATTTCTACTGCGGGGTCTCTCTGAAAGAGGTTGTTTTACCTTTGCTGCCCCTAGTTTTTTCTGGTATTCCAACGTGGGTATTAACTTTTTTTTCTTTTCTTTTCTTTACGATGATAGATGGTGCCTTGTTGCTTTGTAATTGTTTGCTCCGATGATACGTGGCGTTTGGCATGGATATTCATCTTAATTATTAGTAATATTTTATTAAATTATTGAATTTATAATATTATTTTATTTAATTAGATAATATTATTAATAATTTAAATTTTTAAGATAATATAAATTATTATTAATATGATAATATTTATTATCTTTTAAAAAGTGATAATAATATTTATTATTATCTTAAAAAGTGATAATATGATTACCACTAATATAGTAATTTTTTTTTTATTATTATTATTATTATTATTGTTATTGTTATTATTGATTATTAAAAATGATATTAATTATTATTATTTATTGATAATAATATTTATTATTATCAATAAATAATAATAATAATTTATTATTATTAAAAATAAATATTATTATTAATTATTGTAATTATTATTATTATTAATGTTATCATAATTAATTTTATTAATAATTAATTATTATTAAATAATATTATTTAATAATAATATTAATTATTTTTTAAAAATTATTATTAATAAAATTAACTATTATAATCATAATTAATAATTAAATTTTCTTATTCTTATTAATTAATAATTATTATTAATTATTATTATTATTATTATTATATTGATTTAATACATATATTATTTAATAATCTTTTTAATATACCAAACAGAGTAATATAAATTATCATTTAGATTATTTATGCATACTAAATATTGTATTTAACATTACGAGTAATTTAAAAGGTAGTAATATTTTTAAATGATAATCTATATTACAGGTAATTTTAATAAGTAATCTACCAAATACCACCTATATTCCTTTGGTTTATGAATATCGTTTGCAAACTATATTCACATCAATAAAAAAAATTAAAAAAAGAAATAGAGAATATCCTCTGAAATCAAAATTTTAATGTCACAAAAATTTCAAAAGAAACCATTTCACGTTCTCAAAAAAATATTATATTATTTTCATTATCTTTTAGATGGCAAGATTTTGTGAATATGACAAAACCTTCTATTTATATGATTATTCAAATAGTAATCAATTAAGCTAAATATTTTTATTAATGTAATAATATATAATTGAATATCTGTATAAAATTCTTTTATACTAACAGTACATATAAATTAAATTCTAAATATTAAAAATAAGGAAGTATTAAGTTTAGATAAATGTTTGGTAATAAATGAAATTTTTTTAAAATTAGTCTTTAACTTGTGGTTTCTTTTTAATTCAGCTGTACCAAAAACAAAATTAGTTTTTACTAACATAATTTTAACCAAAAATCATATGATACTAACTAATCAAAATAAGGTTAGGGTTAATAATTAAGAATAATTACAAGAATATTGCATATATTATGAAAGATACTTAGGGGACATTTGGCAGGCAAAATGAACTTTCATTCCTCGGAATGGTATTTCCAGGAATGTTATTCTTGGGAATAACGTTCCCGCACATGATGTTTTAGGCGTATTTGGTATGTAAATTGAATTCCTAAGAATATTTAATAAAATTTCAAAAATATCCTTGATGGATGTGGCGGTGGATGGCTAGCCAGCAGCAAAGGATGGTTGTAATGGACTGCAGACAATGATCGACGACGGGTGGTTTTGGGTGGTGATAGAGGTATTTTGGTTTTTTCATTCCTGGAGTGTTGCTTTAAACCCTCTATCAAACATAGGAATATTTTCACATTTCCTCACATCAAACGCCTCCTTAGGATGTGTTTGGTCAAGGGTAAAAATGAGGAAAATTTTTTCATGGATAAATTTCGTATATAAATTTACATATAGAATTTATCCATAAAAAATTTTCTTCCATTTTCACCCCTAACCAAATACACCCTTAATGGTATGAATTTTAAATTGTATAAATGACACAAATTGATATAAAAGAAATTATTTTGCTCTTTTTCTACCTTTAATTCTCACCATTGATTTTTATAGGAACACATCATTTTCATACACGATTCATTTTTTTCCTTCGTACCGACAGCTCTATTACAAACTAATTTTGATCCACAAATCCCAACAACATGTTCAATCCTCACATAGGTAAGGCGACAAGGAGGCAAGACAAGGCGTGGCAAAGAGCAATGACTAGAGAGAGGGGAGGCATTACGAGAATGGGAGACGAGGGAGAGTAAAGAGTAAGGATGGCAAAAAAACCCATTTAAGCAAGTACTCGCGGAGATTACCGGCAATAGAGATTGGGATAGGTTTGGTCCCCGCGGGGACAAGGGATGTCCCCATTTAGCTAATGGAGGCAGGGATGGGGGATAAGGTCCCCACCTTATGGGGACCCGTGAAATCCCCGTATAAATATAAAATTACTCAAATACCCTTCTCTATATATATATAACCACACGAAAATACCGTAAACTCACTTCACTTTCTTCGTTGCCATTCTACTTTTCTAGAAGAGTATAACTGTGGCTTCTTTCTTTTGAACCCAAATGTGAAGTGGCTTATTAAAGTTTTTATTTGGAATTTGGATATTTGAGTTTTTGTAATATGAATATTTTTATTTTGTGATTTGGATATTTCTATTGTCTTATAACGAATTTGCAATTATGTATTTTATTTGAAATTTAAATTGTGTTGGATAATGGTATGAAATATGC
This sequence comes from Pterocarpus macrocarpus, assembly GCA_031439585.1. Lineage (NCBI taxonomy): Eukaryota > Viridiplantae > Streptophyta > Magnoliopsida > Fabales > Fabaceae > Pterocarpus > Pterocarpus macrocarpus. Next base: position 14,147,119 of record CM062514.1, read on the forward strand.
ATAATTATGGTTGTTTTGTTTAGACTTAAGAGTATTTTTTTTATATTTTTCTCTTTTTTTTTTAGCTTTTTTGAGTTTTTCTTATAGAAACCTGCGGATATCCGCGGGGATCTGAGTCCTAGCGGGGAACGAGGAGCAGGGACCTACGACGAAGATAGGGACAAGGATGGGAGGTAAAATCCTAAACAGGGATAGGGGGCGGGGGCATGTCTTCGCCCTTATGGAGACCCAGTGCCATCCCTAGTAAAGAGTGCAAGTTGAATCAAGAAGAAGAGAGGCAAAGCTAAGTTAGGACAACGATAAAGAATAAAATGAGAAATTATTAAAATAGTTTGTGTGATTAATAAGGAAAATTTTTTGCTAAATTCCACACTAAGTAGTGCATTTTTTTCAATAAGGGAATATTTCTTAGGTAATTGCTTTGGCTATGAAAATAACATGACAAAAGAAAATTCCTTCGCTAATTGCTCGCTACATGTTTCCTTCATATTTTTTGAAATTTAGTAAGGGAATAATTTCCTCTCACTATAGTAATATCATACATAACTTTTTTTTTAGAAAAAAAAATCCAACTCTATCATTTTAGTTTTCAAAATTGAAAGAAAATATCAAATCAATCCACTTGTTTGATTTTAAAAGTTTGTTTGGTTTTAAACACACTTGTTTGGAAGTGATAGTCACATGAGCCAATTTTAATAAATAGTGTAATGTAATTATGTGGCACCAAAAACAATATCTTCATGTATAGAAATTTCATAATTAAATTTCTTCATTTATTAGTGAGACGAGACTGGAAGATATTTTTCAAATAATATGATTTTTTGAATAAAAAATTATTAGACATTGTTTAAGCTAAATGTTTTAAAAAATAAGAAAGCTATTAAATAACCTCAATTGTATTACCATATAGCTATCAAATTTAATTACCCTTTAGATAAAAAGATATAACCAAAAATTTTTAATTTAATTTGGATATATTGTCAAGACAAAACTTTTTGCCTTGACTCGTTAAACTATCCCAACTTGAAGCTTATTGTGTTAAGTTATCGAGCCTTGAAAAATTGACTTGATACAAGTTCGAGTAAGAATCAGGTCATATTTTAGATTGACTTAGCCTAGTTTAAAGTCACATAATTATTTAAAATTTATATTTTTTTAAAAAAATTAATGATTAATTATAAGATTTTATACTTCATTAATATATTTTACATAACATGATATTGTTTTTATGTTGATATAATTTGTTTTGAAACATATCTTGTGAAATATTGCTTAATTTATTTCTTGCTTGTAAAATTTTATGGCTTAATTATACATAATGTATAAATTTGTTTATGTTGTCTAAATATTGGGTTGATAACCCGGTTTGACTTGACTATTAATCAAGTTATTATCGAGTCAGGTTTGGATTTAAAGAAATAACTTGGTCAAAAAAGAAAGGCAAAAAGGGTTTTTTAGTTAGTCGCTTATCTTTATTTATTTTTTTTAATTTGATCCTTTATCTTTAATTATTTTCAATTTGGTCCCTAATCACTTTTTTCTCACATAATTAATGAAAAATGTTACATGGCACAAACAATGCTGATGTGGCATACACATGGATTGTGCCATACATGTCAACATTTTTCATTAGTTATATGATAGAAAAGTGACTAGAGATCAAATTGAAAATAATTTGCAACATAAGGGACTAAATTAAAAAAAATTAAAGATAAGGCATAAGGGACCATATTGAGTTAATAAATAAAGACAAAGGAACACAAAAATCTATTTTGCCAACAAGAAATAAATTTAATTTTCATATGTCATCAGTATAATCGTTTAGTTATGCATTGTCTCATTCTTAAAAGAATTTGAGTCTTATAATAATTAATCCAAAAATTACACTTATGATAATAGATAATTGATTAATATGTTTATCAAAATTAAACTCAAGATAAAATAGTCTAGCATGAAGAAAAAAACTGCGGATAAATATTCTAAGTCTTACCCATAAAATAAGTGAAAAGGTTTTCCTTGTAATTTTGTATGTATTACAATATTGCATAAATAATTTTTATTTGTTTATATATTGTAGATGTCAGGTGAGTTTTAAAAAATAAATGAGATACCATTTTAAATTGTGGTATGAAGGACTCTTTATCCATTCTAAAAAAAATGCATGAAGGACTTTGTTTCGTTAATTCATAAAAAAAATACAAAATTTATGAAAAATAAATAATTCAACAGTAATGTATTAAAAAAATTCAAATTTTTTTTTATCTTTTGAATATATTTGAAGATCCAAGATAATAAGATCGACTAAATTTTTAAAAATGTTACTTTTCATACTAATTCTACACATACAACACACATAAATATATGGAGGGAATGTGTCCAATACGAGGTTCAGGTGTAACGTCCTAAATAGCAATATGTTTAATTTATACTGTTAATCAATTTTAATAGATATATAAGGATAATTAGAAGTGAATTATATAGAGATTTGGGTTAGGAGAAATTGGAATAATCGTGTGGGAAATATGAGAAGAATACTAGCAATGTTTCGCAAATTTGAAGGAAATCAGATGAAATTCAGTATTTTATATTATAAAAATCGAATCAGTAGAATTATACACTGTAAAAAAAAAAACTAAATTGAGTGACTGAAATTCAACCACCTCCACCCCTCAAGATGGCGCCACATGCATCCCAAAAAAGGGGGAAGACTTGGCTAAACTCTCCACCACCCATGCATCCACCAATCACATGTCTTGATGTCATTATCACCATTTCCTCCTAACTCCCTTTATTTTTCAGCCCCATCTTTCAGCTGACCACCCTTCTTTCTTTTCTTTTATTTCACTTTATCTTCCTCCCATCTCCAAGCTCCACCCACTTCCTTCACCAAAAACTTGAGTCTAGCTAATCTCTATATCAATTTGAGGTAGAATTCATGGTTTTCTCTTGCTATTTATGATTTGGTGACTAATTGGAATTTTATTTTCCACTCATTTAGTTGATATTATACCGTGTTTATATGAACCCTTATGGTTGGATTAACATGTATATGTTGGGTTTGGATGGGAAATTGAGGGAAAAGCTAAAAAGGTAGCAAAGCAAAATTGTTTAGATTGTAAATCCTAGATGTGTCCATACTATGAAGTATACGGCTTCGCCTACGGCCATCAGAATTTGATGAAATTAATTTTAGATGAAACTAGACATCTAAAGATTTCCAACCATATAAATTATAAGGCAATTGGATCTGTATTGAATGAGACATGAATTTTTGAAATTGACCCTAGGATTCTATCTCTGGTCATGACCAGACAAGAATGTGAAGGGCATAACTTGCACTACATAACTCTAAATAAAATGTAACAAATTTTGTTAGAAAGCTAACAAATAGGGTAACATGACATAAAAATTTTAGAGTTAAATTGTTTCTATATTTTTCCCAATAATTCACCAAAATTACCCTATGTCCTAATTGGACAATAACAGGGCAGACCACTTTAGCCAACTTTAAGAGCTTGTAACTCGAGTTTTACCCACTCAAATAAAACGAAACTTGTTGGAAATAAAATTTATTCAGTTAGTTTTAAAACAGCATAGGTTTCAAACAAATTCAATAAGATTTCTACTTTGATTGTTTCCTCCAGGCTTAGTGCTTGCCAGCTTGGAGAGGATGTCGGCCCTAACGTTCTCTTCCCTTGGAACCGGAACTCTACCTTCGGAAATCTTTTCGCGAGTTCTTTTACTTTGGTCAAGTATTTTTGCAGTAGAACATCTTTAGCTTGGTATGCCCTAGTGACTTGGAAAGTCATGACTTGAGAGTCACTACACACCAAAAGTCGGGATATGCCGATGTCAATTGCTAGCCTGAGACCTGCGATGAGGGCTTCGTATTCAGCCTGGTTATTGGAAACCGAGAAGCCGAATTTAATGGAGAGCTCGAGGATTATTTCACCTTCCTTTTCAAGAATCGCCCTAGCTCCACTCCCCTTCGAGCCGAAGCTCTGGCCCACGTCTGGCCCATCTCGATTCCGGGGTATCCACCTCATCCACCATTTCGGCTAAGAAGTCTGCCAATGCTTGAGATTTAATGGCGGTCCTTGGTTTGTATTGGATGTTGAACTCCGAAAGTTCCACAGACCATGATACCATCCTTCCTGCCAAGTCTGGTTTTTGTAGGATTTGCTGGATTGGCTGGTCAATTCGGACAACGATGGTATGGGCTTGAAAATACTGGCGAAGCTTTCGTGCTGCAATGACTAGGGCTAAGGCGACTTTTTCAATCTTTCGATATCTAGTCTCCGGTCCTTAAAGTACTTTGCTAATAAAGTATACCGGGTGCTGTTGTCGGGAATCCTCCCAGACCAGCGCCCTGGCAATGGCGGTGTCGTTAACTGATAGATACATGAATAGTGATTTTCTGACTTCCGGCTTGCTTAGTATAGGCGGGCGGGATAGATAGTCTTTGAAGTCAGTGAAAGCGGCTTCACATTTCGACGTCCATTCAAAAGTATTCCCCTTTTTCAAGAGAGAAAAGAAGGGGATAGCTTTTCTGGCCGACGCAACCATGAATCTCTAAAAAGAGGCAATTCTTCTCATGAGACATTGTACTTCTTTTACTGTTGTCGGACTTTTCATTTCGAGTATTGCTCGGCATTTGTCGGGGTTTGCCTCAATTCCCTGATGTGTAAGCATGAACCCCAGAATTTTTTTGGCTTCTACAGCAAAAGCACACTTGTGCGGGTTAAGTCTCATGTTGTGCTGTCGGACTCGATCGAATACGACCTTGAGGTCGGACAGGAGATTTTCTTCTTCGCGAGACTTGACCAACATATCATCGATATACACTTCCATCAAATCTCCGGCCAGCTCTGTGAACACCTTATTCATAAGCCTCTGGTATGTTGCTCCAGCATTCTTCAATCCAAAAGGCATGACCTTCTAGCAGTAATTGGCTATTGGGGTTATGAATGCCATTTTTTCTTCGTCGAGCTTGAACATCAGGATTTGGTTATATCCCGAGTAAGCATCCATAAAAGTGAGCAGTCTGAAACTAGAAGCAGAGTCTACTAACCCATCAATGCTTGGTAGGGGATACGAGTCCTTTGGGCAGGCTTTGTTCAAGTTGATATAGTCGACGCACATTCGCCATTTCTCATTGGACTTTTTTACCATCACGACATTGGACAACTATGTCGGGTACTCGATCTCGCGTATGAAACCGGCTTCCAAGAGGCTTTAAACTTGCTCTTGGACTGCAAGGGCTCTATCTGGGCTCATTCTCCTTCTCTTTTGAGTAATTGGTTTTGAACCAGGGAAGACTGAGAGTCAATGGGAGACGAATTCCGGGTTAATTCTCGGTATGTCGGCGGCAGACCATGTGAACAAATCTACATTGGACTTGAGGAGAGTGACTAAGCCTTGTTTCAGTGAGATCGAAAGTTTTTTGTTAATTTGAGTTACTTTCCAATTTTCATTCCCAATTTGGATTTCTTCTAACTCGCCATTTGGCTTTGGTCTCTCTCCTTCAACTTTCCTTGCGTCCAAGTTTATTATCATGACTTTCGAAGAATTGGGGCATCGGGCATTGGCCTGGGACACCTCCTTTTGTTGCTTTTGTGTTTCCAGGCTAGTGTTATAGCATCGCTGAGCCACAACCTGGTTGGCTTTCACAGTGGCAATTTCCCCTTGGTCAGCAAGGAACTTCATGGTTAAGGATGCCGTTGAGATAATGGCGCTTATCTTGTTCAACGTCGGTCTTCCAAGTATGGCATTGTAGGCTGAGGGGCAGTCACAACTAGGAAGTTGACTTTTATCGTCTAGGTTTTAGGTTGAGACCCCAAGGTTAGGTGGAGGGTGACGTAACCCTGAGGGTAGACTTTTTCCCCGGAAAACCCGATCAGCTCTTCCACGTGTTTGGAGGTCAGAATTTCTTAATCCGAGCTTATCAAACACATCTCGGAATAGAATATCAGCCGAGCTTCCTTGATCGATGAATACCCTCTTTACCTCGGCATTCACCATGGTTACGAATATCACCATTGGGTTGTCATGTCCCGAGACCACGCCCTCGAAGTCAGAGCTTGAGAAGACGATATCCAGTATTGGCCGAGATGTCGGCACTGGCTTTTTTATCTTCCCAGAGGAAACATTGAGGACTTCTTGTAAATGCTTTTTCCGAGCTGACTTCGTGGTTCCGCCACTTGCAAAACCTCCAGCGATGACGTTGATAGTCCTTGTGATATGTTCTCCATCATTGCCTTGATTTCCTTCCAGCTCCGAGGCTCTCTAGCTCCTTGGATTCCTTCTTTCTTCATCCCCATGATCAGGGGCTTGCCTTCTTCATAGACTTCTTTAGGAAGCCACGTACTTTGCTAATCTGCCTTCCCTTATCAACTATTCCATGGCATCTCAGAGGTCGTAGCAATCTTCGATTGTGTCCAAAACTATTGTGATACTCGCAAAACAAGGACTTGTTAGTGTTGGCTCTCATATTGAGGACCTTTGGCTTGGGGAACCTCTTGACCTGGCCGACCTCTCGGAACAGCTCAAATAGGGACATGTTGAAGAGGGTATAGTCATTGTATCTACCGACCCTGGAACGTATGTCCTTCCTCGGGTGTTCATCTTGGCTGCCAATTTTTCTGTTCGGTTGGTGCCTCCCGGGGTTGGTTGTGGCCTTCTCCATTTCTTCGAGAAAGATATACTTCTCGGCCCTTGTTTATATTTCCTCTAGGGATTCTGGCGGTCTTTTGGATAGCGAAGTTTTAAACGGTCTTAATCATAATCCGTTTAGCAGTGTCAGAATTACCGTCTGTGTCTGCACCTCGTTAACAAGCAAAGATTCAGCGTTGTATCGCTCGAGAAAGTCTTGGAGTGACTCGTTTTGCCGCTGGTGAATTCCGAGGAAGCTGGAGACTGGCTTGGGCTTGAACTTCTTGGTAGTGAAGTGGGCCAGGAAAGTTGAAGCAAGGTCGGAAAATCGATTGATCGACCTAGGAGGAAGAGAGTTAAACCATTTCAACGCAGCTTTCTTTAGAGTTATAGGGAAGGCTCGGCATTTGACAGGATCCAAAACCCCGGCTAATGCCATTCTCGACTTGAAGGTGTCCATATGTCCCTGGGAGTCAGTGCTCCCATCGTATGGCTCTATGTCGGATGGGCACTTGAAACCTTTGGGTGGCTGCATTCCCATAATGAAGTCGGGGAACAGCGTGTCGTCACCGTCTTCGGGGTCCTCGTATCGTTCGAAGCCACGCTTAGCATGCCTGTCATTGTATCAAGGATGGGATCGAATGTCGGAAGGTTCGTTGTGATGGGAGGTGCTTCCCACTCGAGGTTCTTTATGGCCGTGGGCTGTACTTCCCCATGGTGAATCTCCATGGTGACGATGCTCTGTGCTACAACTACGTCCTCTTGGACTTCGGCCTCTACGGTAGTCTGACTCCTATCGTGGTGGCGTCGGTGTTGTTCTCGACGTCGCTTTCGATCTAATTCCTTCATTTGGTCTAGATTTTGTTCCAGCTTCTAAATACGGGTGGCTTGCTCTCGCATCAGGGTTAGCATTTCGGCGAGCGGGTCAACATTGGCCTGAGGGCAAATTTCAACCTTGGAAGCGACCACGTTTCTCGCGATTCGGACGATGGAGCGGTGGACCATTGAGTTCTGCCCGTGATGTCGTTCTTCGGCGTGCGAAGCCGAGTTAGAAGCAGTTCATCTTTCCATTAGTGGTTGGTTGATGTTCACGGGGGCGTGCCCAACCATGCGTTCTCTCCTTAGGAGTGAAGATATTCTTGTAATCACAGCCGTGGTATGGTGGTGAGCAGTGTGAGTCCCCACAGACGGCACCAATGTTCGGAAGTGGGTTACCTAAGTAGTTTTCAAACTAAGAATGAGATCTCAAGTTGCTCCGACTGAGTGTTTCCATGGCGGTGAAGGGTGTACCTGTAAGGACTCCGACGCTCAAGTCAGTGAGTGCAGGAAAGTATGAGAAGTAGGTCAGAAAAGGTACCTAACACTTGAAGTTGGACCCATATTTATACAGGTAAGTAGTTGAGAAACAATAGGGATTTGATCCCGCCTTTATAAGGGATAACCCTAGACGTCCGTTATCTTGGGGATATCAGATGGGTCCGAGTTTTCTAGCCATACGAGAGAAGGTCGTTCCGCGATGTCAGGGAGCAAAGGGCTTAACTCAAGTTTGGGCCTTAACTCGGATCAATGACCCGGGATAAGCTTGGACTGTTAACAAATCTGAGATTTATTTGGGCTCAGTCATTGGGCTAAATTGGGCTCCTATATTATTCTTCAAAACAACAAGTTTAAGAAATGTTGAGAATGAAGTGCATTATATTTTAATACATTTATGCATTTGTGTAGCTTAAGTGGTTGACTATGATTTAACTGCACTACACATATTATTCTGCATGATTGTTATTATTGAATTGCACTACGTATTATTTCTTATGACATTTAGTCTACCTACTAGATGAGTTCATTTTGTCTCTTACTCCTTGAAGTAAAATGGAATCTTCCTTTGGACTATTTTTCTGAAATACTGATAAATGGAAGCAATTAGTATGTTATTCACCTCTTTATAATTAAACAAAAACCAAAGCAATTGGGAATGACTGTGATGTCGGTGTAGAATAATTATGAGAATCCTACTGAGAATTTTCCAAAATTCTCATCCTATTGTATATGTTCGCGTCATTCTTAGACCATGGACATGGCAGTGACAGTCATCATCTTCGCTGAGCTATCGGAGTTGCAGTTACACTTTGACCCTCTGATAGATTCCCTGTATATTACCGTCACCAACCGTGTTCACCTTTACATATTTTTCCATCGTGACTTTTCAGTTCCTCTTTTTAGCCTCTTGTTTGACCCTATATCTCCCTTCTTAGTTATCCCTCTACGCATGGGCCATCCAGCTGCACCACCAACACCACCAGCCTCATCACCCCAATTAGTTTCTTCCCTTTCCTATGAGAGTGACCCCTCAAAGGAAGCCACCTCATCTTCCTTCTTGTCCTCTGCACCCGATGACGGCTATGTTTCAGCTAACTCCGACATGGCGAATGAGTTCCTTTCCCGGGAATCCATTTAGAGGAGCTTCCAGTCAGTTGACTGTAATTGTATGGTGTGGCATTCTTTTGGCACTTTTTGACTTTGGGCCATAGACATAATTTCTTTTGATGTCTCAGGCAGTGATATTAGACGCAATGTCCTTTGAGAACCCCATTGGGATGTATCTCATAAGTACGGACTGGATTATTTTGTCCAACAGTCCAACCTCTGTACCCACTTCTAATGTATGTACATGATCGTATGAAATCACGTTTTATATATATATTCAAAAGTTTAGATAGTTTAACACCAGTTATCCCACCAAAATTAAGATATAGTCCTTATATCAATAACGAAAGTTGAACTGACATCTTTGTAAAATACAAACTCATTTTTACTAACTATGCTAACCCTCATTGGAATTTTAATTTTAATAATATAAATTTCACTATGCTTCAAAGTGAAATGTGATTTTTTTGATAAACTAATGCTCTGAATAATTAATACAAATATTAAATGAAAATATTAATTTACTACTCATGGGCAGAGATAGATGCTTTTCATGAAAGAGATCAATACTTAATAATAACTTTATGCAAAGAATAATATATATTTTCTAATTTCACTCTTACCTAAATATTTCAATAAAAGTCACAATATATATAAAAATATGAATATTTCATGGTCAAAGCTTAAAAGACACACATGTGCACAACATATTATTTAGAGGTACTCATAACATAAGTCAAGTCGAGTCAGATTCAAGACTAAACAAAAACTAACCCGATTAAATGAGCTCGGGTTGGATTGGGTCGATTTTTGCCAAAAAAATAATAATAAAAAATAAAAAATGACCAACCTAACCCAATTGAGAACAAGTTGGATTGGATTGAGTAGTTTGATTGTCCTTTTTTTTTGTACAACATACAATGCAATCGTTATTTTGTTCTATTGTTCTTTTTTACACCAAATTACAGGTGTTTAGGGGTTGAGTTGGGTCAGGCTTTTGAAAAAAAAAATTATCGACCTGAACTAACCAAACCCAATATGAATCAAGTCGGATCAGGTCGGGTAATTGGATTGTTTTATTTTTTTTAAGAAAAGAACAATGAACGCACCCTCACCCAATCACTCTATTTCCTTTCTTCGAGATTATTCCCAATTTCCCATTGTCCAACCAAACACTCACAATCACAGTTCCTTTCCCTTTTTCCCCCTTTCTCTCTAATTTCAACATTTCACTTACCCATTCTTTTCTAACCAACAAAACGTTGTTCTCCCTCTCTAGTCTCTAATATCTCACCCATTTTACAAAAGCCATTCACCATCGTCTTGCTATGGCAATGGTAGAGAATGAAGGTCCTTGCAATGTGTGGCTTGTCATAGCGGTGGTGGGCAATTAGGCTTATCCATGATAGTAGAGCCAACAAATCTCACAACAATAGGTGGTAAAATCAACAACTTTTAGGGTGCTATAGTGTGTGGCTAGGGCAAAAGAAGGAACTAAAGAAAAAGGAATGAAGGAGGACCCAAAGGGAAGGACGCGGTGGTGGTGGCTAATGGTGGCAATGGCTAGTAGTTACATAGTCTAGAGGTCAAAGTTGGAAGTTTTTAAGTTTGAGGTAAAGGGTTGATACATTAGAATATGAAGAAGAAGAAGAGTGTTAGGCTATGGTTGTCATATTTTTAATAATAAAAATTGAAATCGGGTTTTGTAGTCGGGTACCATTTAGAAACTTTATACCGAAACCAATAAGAGATCGGGTTTACTGGGTTTTACCCGCATTAACCTAATTACCCCATCCAACCTAAAATTTGTCATTAGGCCGAGTTGGGCTGTTAGGTAGACCCATGTCCGTGAACACCAAATAAACTCTTCCTTTCTCAATACTATTGTGCAAAGATCTTATGTAGATCATAGATTACTTTGTTGGTGAAGGATTCATTGGTTTACCCTTGTTGTGGACCTATGGACCAATATTGGCCCATTAGCACTGTTAGATTTAATATTAAAATCAATGAATGGATTAGTTTTAATAGATAAAATAAATAAATTTAATTTAAAAACTTAAATAAATTTATAAAATTTTAAATCTATCCCTTTTCCTCCTCTTCCTCCTCTCATCCCCTCTTTGCATATCCTATTTCAAACGTCACCCCTCAATGTTTGTTGTCTTCGGCAAAACTTAAAGGGCTATTGCCAAACAATGCAAGCATCATTTGTATGCTCTCTACTCCCATCCAGAATTCCAGATAGCCACCACCACTCCAAACAATTGTTGTCATCCATTGTGTCCAAGCTTTTCACCAGTGACACTGTTCTCCTTGTTGGCCAACCCGACATAGGCAAGACCATAATTCCTAAGTCCCTCGACCTTGAGACCTCTCTTTGCCATGATCACTGGCCGTGACATATTCTCCCTTAAGATGTCCAAGACCAAGGCAATGAGAGGTTGCTACTGTCTAGGTAGTTGTAGTGTTGGTCGGCTTAGCTTCACTGGTTCCTCGGCTTGCAATTCTATTGCGGCAATAATGGCACCCACCACCAACACCACTAACTTCAAATCCATGGTTTAAGAGTTCACCTCCTTACATTGCATCCAATATCTTGCGTCTCTTCTAAAGTCATGAACTCATAACAATCACATAGACACATATAAAAGAAAAAATGCAAACTATTTCTACTCTTGATGTTCTTCCAACTGGGTGTTTGAATGTGATTCAATTTAGATGAGCTCGATGCTCCAAGATAGGATTTTTAAGGGAAACAACCCTTAGAAATTGACTTGAATAAGCATTTTTAATGGGGGGTTTTGTGAAGATTGAATTTTTGAGTTTTGGGGTCTTTAAAGGAAGCAAGGTGGATGTTTGGAATTGCAAGCAAAGGAGAAGATGGTGCTAGTGGAGGTGAAAGAGGAGGTTGTGGTAGTGGTGAGTCAATGTAGTAGAGGAGAAGAAGGGAAAGGATAGAAGAAAAGTTTTGGGTCTTTTTGGTAAATTTTAGGGTGGACTAACGAATTCTTCATCTACTTTTCTTTTTTGAAAAAAAAGGCCAAAAAGAATTAAAATCACACATCTCTATATTCAATAACAACTTGATTGAACAAAACACTTCCAACACACACCCATATACACAAACTCCCATTAGATTAACTCATTTTAGTCAAATGAGTTGAGATCTCTAACCTATCATCTATTTTAGTTGGTTAACGGGTTGGCAGGTCAACTTGTTAAAAAATAAAAAAAAAATGACAAAATAAATGCTTCAGAAAAAAGTTTTAGCAACACATATTTAATCCACACAACAAAGTCCAACAACAAGAAAATATCAAGAATCCAGGATTATCTCATTTTCATAATCAATATCAACAACAGATGTAAAAATTTGATTAAAAAATAAAAATAATTTTAAAAAAATTACTTGACGCTGGCAACAGAGATATGTGAGAAAAAATTCAACATTTGGTCATTGGATCATCGGATAATGTCCCGTTAATTGTCGACATTGCTTGGTGGGTCGTTGGACACCACTACCCTACCAGGTCGTTACTACTTCTGCCTATGTGGCTCACACACTTACTTGAGATTGGGGGTCGTCAATCACTGAAGATTGGAGAGGGTGTTTACGGGATTGAAGGTTTGAAGGAGAACGATGAAAGGATTGAAAATGAAAAGGAAGATGAATGAATGAGAATGATCTTGTGATAGTGATGGGACGAGCGTTGGCCGCAACAATGGCTAGGTATGAATAAAGAAGAATGAAATGCTTAAGTTGTAACCCTAATGTCTTAGATTGAATTGGGCTGCAAGTAACAAGCCCATGTAGCATAAACCATGGTGCTCATTCAGTGTACTCCTAAAAAAAAAAAAAAAATGCACAACCCACGGGTTAGACAAGATAAGTTAGGTAGATTTAAATTATTTTTGGTGGGTTTAACGATGCAACCTAACCTTCATAGGTGTACGAACACATGAAATGGTAGAAAAAAAATTAGAAAGAGAAGCAATTTAAATTCTTACTAATACATTGAAATCCTAAAAAATAATACTCGGATTATAATGGCGGGAAAATAAGAAAGTAAAGAGTGACAACTTTTCACTCCTTATTATTAAACTAATTTATTCCGGCTTTCTTACATGATTCCCCATTAAAATTCTTCAACCAAAAAAAACAAAAACAAAAACAAAAATTTACAAGTGTTGTAATTATTAAAAACTCTTACATTAATTGTGAGGATTGTAAGCAAACCCTATGATAAGCTTAGTAAGGTTCTTGGAAAGCTTCAATTAATTACATTTTCGGTAACAGATGCATTTTCTTTTGCATTTCACTTAAACAATAAGCATAGCAATTGAATTTCTTTTTGATTCATTGCTAGTGTGCAGGTTTTGCATGTTCTGCTCATTTGGGCAAGAGATTCGTAGCAATTTATATAAAAAGTTAGAGGTCTACTTAGAAAAGGAAGATTATGGGTTTGTTTGGATGAGCTTTTAAAAAAAAAAAAACAAAAGATACCTTCTTAAAAGTCGAATCAGAAATGGAGGCAAAAGTAGAAGTAAGAAATTATTTTATGTTCGAATGTAATTATTAAATTTATTTTATTAAAATTAGAAATTGCTTAATTATTTAGATGTAACAATATAAAAGGAGTGTTGCTATTGACACTCCCAATTAACTATCTACGCTCTATATTAATTACTTATAAATTGAGATTCTTAAATTATCCTAACCAAAAAACTCTTAATTTGGCTAAAGTTAAACATTAATTAAATATATTAATTTTTATCTATTTGCACTCTATATTATTAATTATTTTATATTTTTATTTATGTTATGATTCAAATTATTATAATTATATAAACTATTATTAATTTCTTTCATAAAAACTTATGATCAACATAAACTATAATAATATATCTATTAAGGATACATTTGTTAAAGCCTGGGAGGAAAATAATTTTATGATGTAACTTGTTGTAGAGTTTTTTTTTTTTAAAAAAAAACTTTTTAGCTTGTGAAAAAAATGCTAAAACAACTTTTTTTAGTTTTATTTTTTATTAAAAAAAATTGTCCAATTCTCTTTAATTTTTTATACATTTTTCATAAAAAAATCTTTCCTTTAAAAAAGCTCAAATAATCAACCTCAATTGATGGGATTTAAAACATCAATAATATAATAACGCGTTAAATTAACATTTCAATTTTTTTAAAATATGAAATATATCATATTATTCTTTGAATTATCTTTTACAAAACATAATTATTATATGATTACATTTAAAAAAAATAAAAGAGAGCTTCTTAAATGTCTTTTTATTCTTCCAATTTATTTAAGGGAAAAAAATACTTTATCTCCAGAGCTATATATCATGTGTACTTTAGTCTTTTTGCTAAATTTTTGTCAATTGGTAACTGAAAATAAGTGCACTATACCCTCCTAAACTTTGGATCATGTGCATTTTAGTTCCTAAACTAAAAAATAACATATAACTTGATATTTTAAACTTTCTTGAATATATACTATTTTTATTAGCAATAGATGGAAAAATCAACAAAAAGAGTAAATTTGCATATTCAAGAAAGTTCATGAGTCAATTTACACGTTTTCAAAATATTAGGGATAAAGTATACATGACCTATAGTTTGGGGGGTGAAATATTTTTTTTCCCTTTATCTAGCTCTGTATTGCTTCTAATTATTTGTACTAAAATTAATATATACATGTATCACAAAAGAATACTTCTCTAATATATTTTTTCAAAAAAAGGAAATAATTTACGCACAATAAAAATTTATATTGTTAGCTATTATATCTTTAAAAAAATTATGATATCAATTGTGACTTCAATAATATTACATTATAAATTCACCACAAAACATGAATAAAATAAGAAAAATAAGAGAATGCATAAGAAAAAGATTTAAGGAAGCATATCGAAATAAGACCTCAACTTCAACAAACAATATTAACTATTTGAATAAGAAATCTTATTAAAGTTTAGTTTGTTCTAATTTATAGTTGGTCATTTATCTTCGAAGAAAAATTAAAATGATGATAAAGAAAAAGCTAGAAAAAATAGTAGAAGAGTAAAAGAGTCTTGATACATAAAAATAGGGAATCACTAACATTACATTGAAAATGTAAATGAATAAATTAATAAGGCAACTTTTAATGGGCATCAAATGAAGTATGCTTTATGATGCACCATTTACTTTATATCTAGTCTACCATACACCTTAATAGTCATCTTATCATGTGTTTTGGTTGTTGAGAATTGGATGGTGGGATTTTGATATTTTGATGGAGCACTACACCCACACTATGAAGCATTGCACCCACACTATGAAGCATTGCACCCACACCCACACTCTTGCCTTCTTCTTCATCCTTCTAGCTATGACAGACTATAAAGCATGGATACTCAATTTTGACAAAAGTATCTGTATCGGGTATGTTTGGGGTACAGGTATGCCTAGATACTTACCTTTTTTTTTTTTTGAAGAAAAATTGGATATAGCTTGCGTGTAGTTGGATACGGGGTTTACTGAAACTACGTTGTTTTATGTTGCTTGATGCATGCTTCCTTCTTTCTAGTGCTTTGCTTCGTCTCTTCATTCTTCTTCCTCACTACCAATTTGTGTGCTCTCACCATAGGTGCTTCATTCTCGCAAGTGTGTCCTAACCAGATGAATGCTTTATTGCCAGCATCACTCCGGTAAAGTGCCACCAAAATTGTTTGTGATATGAGCAGTGATCATTTCCATCATTATCCACCATTCGAACCATCTGAAATGATATCGCTCTATTGGATGCTGGAAATCGCAAGGTTGGAGCTTGGCCCTGGTGGAACTTAGTTTTTCACTAGTCAATTTGTGAGAATGAGAGAGATGACCCATTGGGTCTGGTTCTATGATGTTCTTTTTTTTTGTGGTTTAGTTTTAGATGGCAAAAAAAACCTCTACATGGGAACCAATTTTATTTGTGAAGGAAGAGCACCATTTATTTTTGGAATTCATCGTATGGATTTTGCTTTTTTCTATTGGCTTTCCAAGTATCCCTTGTAAGGATATGGAGGTTGGGTTTTGTGGATTTGGGTTCATTGTTGTGGTGTTGTTAAATTGTTGGAACTGACACGAACAAGAGTGCAATGACAAACATTTAACCACATTTTCTTAATGAGTTTAATTGCATTTTCTAAATGTGGTTAAAGAACTCAGTGACTAGCCCTTTTCCCTGCTCCTCTGTCATTTTTAAACAATGTGAGATGCATCATATTTAATGTAGTACTTCTGCATTTTCTAGAAATAATTGCCTATATGCTTCTCAAAATAAGCTTATTTTTTTTTTTTTTCAAAAGAAGTATAAACAAATAGCCAACCCAATTTTTAAAGAATTTAATTTTGATGTACTGTTAGTATAAAAAAGTTTAATACAAATATTTAATCATGTATTGACACGTTAGCAAAATTTTTTGGTTCAATTATCCACTACCTTAAAAATTTTATAAATAGAAACATATGATTGAATGTTAATGTAAAACTATTTTGCGCTGACAGTATATCAAAATTAATATCATTTTTTAAAGTTTTTTTTTCATTCAAAAGAAAAAATGCTTTTTTCTCCTAAGAAGTACAAGCAAATTGGATCTATGATTTTAATACTATGTTTGCGAATTTTATTTTGAGAGAAATGGAGGGAAAATAAAGGTTTGAGATTGAGAGTCAAATCCTTATTTGGGATTTTTTTTTAGGAAAGGGAAAAGATATATTAAACTATTTTCATTAATCTCTTAAATCTAGGGGTGGAAATAGACCAATCGGGAGTCTTTAGCCTAGTCTACATTAAGCCTACCTTGGCTTTACCTATTTAGTAAACAAGCCCCATCAAGACTTTTCAAAAAGCGTTTTTAACCACAAAGACTAAGCTACAAGCTATGCAAAAAGTCTATTGGGTCTAATAGGCTAGCTTATTTATACCATATTATTATTATTATTATAATATAAATCATGTAAATTAAATTATATTATTATTTAAAAAATCCAATGATAATAGAAGTCTTTTAGTTTATTTAGAAAGAAACTATTCTATGTATTTAGGAAACTTTTTGACCTATTTAGGAATCTATTTTTGGCCTATTTAAGAGATTTTTTTTTTGGCTTATTTAAAAGCCTTATTATCAAGTAGGCATTTAAATAGTCTTTTATGATAGGTCAAACTTTTAAAAAGATCATGTTATGCTTTAAAAAAGGACTATGTTAAGTAATAAATTTAGACTTGGGCCAAATACTTAAAATACAGGCTAACCCCACTTAAGCTAAAGCATAACTTAGTCTAATCAACTTCTGCCCCTACTTAAACCCCTTTCACTATCTGGATCGAAAAAATAGAAACCCCCTTTCACCCTCGTTTCATTTTTTAAAAAAAAATCGATATTAAAATGCTAAAATTTAACTGTTGTTTCCAATTTCTCACGCTCTCTTTCACTCTTGCACCCACTGTTGAAGGTAAGATGATCTTCTCGCTTTTTTTTCAATAGTAGTCTGCAGTTTTAAGCTCCTTTATCTCATCCATTGCCATTGTCAAAACCTAGAATTCAATTATTCTCTTATTTCTCTATTAAGTTTTCTGACTAGTAAACTACCTTCTATTTTCTATAAAAATTCCTCTTCTCAAGTTGTTTGATTTGGCTGCTCTTCAATTTGGGAAGATAAAACTTAAGGCCTTCGATTTGGGTGGCCATTAGATTCCTCGTAGCGTTCGAAAGTATTGCATACCCAAGATTTTCATTTTCTTTTTTTCAAAAAAATTTAAGTAGTATGTATGTAGTCACTGGGTAACTGCTACGATAAAGTATACTTAGGTGTTATATGCTATTAGCATATGATATTAATTGGCAACACTTTTATAGATTTACTCAAAATTCTAAATAAATATTTGTTTAATTCCTCAATCTTTTTTTCTTCGCTCTCTTTCTCTCTCAAAATTTGGTGCTTTGAAATGCCATTGTCAATTATGCTTGTGATTTATGTTTTCTACTTTGACTCGCATTCCAACTTAGGTATATTAGAATC
Source organism: Pterocarpus macrocarpus (assembly GCA_031439585.1). Lineage (NCBI taxonomy): Eukaryota > Viridiplantae > Streptophyta > Magnoliopsida > Fabales > Fabaceae > Pterocarpus > Pterocarpus macrocarpus. Next base: position 14,165,258 of record CM062514.1, read on the forward strand.
TATGGGGTGTTTGGTAGGGGGAAAATATGAAAATATTCTCTTGTTTAGTAGAGGATTCGTAAAAATATTCCCGGAAATACAACATTTTTCGGGATTGATTTTGGGTTAAGATTTTCACTAAAACATTCTCATATCACATATGGGATTATAACATTTCCATGGGATGATTTTATTTTTCTTTGTGAAAAGACCAAATTACCCATATTGTCGCCCATGGCATCCTATCGTCGATTACCCTCCATTGCCACTGAACCACCACCAGCGGCCACCAGACCACCTCTGATCATCGCCCTCCGCTGTCGGTTGTTGCTGGACCACCTTCGACCAACGTTTGATCACCTCCAGCCACCATCAAACCACCTCCGGTCTTGCCTTTCACTGCCCCCCATCGTCGGACCACCATCAGCTGCCATCGAACCACCTTTGGCTACTGCCTGTTGTCACGAGTATTTTTGGAAATGTGCAAAATATTCTCGAGAATTCAATCTGTCTATCAAACGCTCTAAAAAACACTTGTTTGGGAATGAAAATTCAAATTTTCTACCAAACGCCCCCTATAGTTAATTATACAGTGATTTAGGTTCCATGTAATCTGATTACTTTCTTTTTTATTTGGGCGATTTAATGCCTATTTGTGATGTTGATTGAGATCCATTGATTTTCTAACTACGCTAGAACATTGGTACATTGTGGCGTTTAATGGGGATTGTGAATGTGTTGAAGTGATTAATGTTGGAAAAATTTAATAAAATAACACAAATAATATATAAATAGAAATAAGAATTATCTCCAAATAGGAGATAAGAAGAACACCAAAATTAGAAAATTAAAATAAATAAAGAACATAATGAGAATGAAATTGCTTATTGTTATGATTAATTGAGGTGTGTTAAATATTGAGTTTAAGAGAATTTTGTCTCCAAGAATTGATTACTTGGTGTAGATGATCTTCATAGCTAATATTCCCCATAATACAATAGCCACTTCTCACTAACTTTACATTTGAACTATTGAAGCTATAAGAACAACTTATAAAGATTGCTTAAGGGAACTAGAGAATGAGTTTAATGATAGTAATATTTTGTGTGTTTTGATAAACTAGCGAAATATGCCTCGATGTGCTACGATCTGTGTTTCACTTTCCCAAGTTTGAAAACACTACTATAAATAGACTTGAAAAGAGAAATCTCCCATTTCTCAACGTGCAACAAGATAAGGAGTAAGTTAGAGAAATATCCTCAAATATTCTCAACATGCAACAACTCAGAGCAAGGGGCTTTGATTTGGTCAAAGATAACTTTTTGGCCCATCGTGCAAAAGGTTCGTTAACAAGAGAATTATGCAATGCCTAAAGAAAAGTTAGCTACTAGAGAAAAGAAAAGGACTTGGTCAAATAAAATAGTAACAATAATAATTAACTTTAAAATAAAATAATAATAATAAAATATAAAAATTAAGATTCATAATTTTACTGATGTGTATTGAGGGTAGCGTGATATATGGTTTACATGGCGTTTCTCGAGCTTTTACTTTGTACAAGGTGTATTATATTTAGAACTCAAACAGTGAATGCTGATTTTGAATTCAATGATTTTTCTCTAAAATATTTTTTGGCACCTTAGGAATCTATATGATGTTCGATAAGGCTTTGTTTGAATTTAAAGTTTCGTTCCATCTTTAGCATACACTAGGGATTCCGTCGCTGTCATAGAGGACTTGACGTTGAGTTTAGGATGACTCCATCTTTAGCATTGTAAGGCGAGAAAGTAAATGAGAAATTTCTCTTTAGCATTTATGAGATGCTAGTAACAATTGCAAATTTCACGAACCTGAAGTTTGAATGACTGTTTGAGCTAGATTTCTTTAGATAGTTGCTCATATAGCATCAGGCCATTTTTTTAGTCAATAATATATCATCAAGCCTAGTGTAGATCAAGCCACTAAAGAAAAAGACATCAGTTGTTGTTTTACTGGTAAAAATAAACAAGGCCTCCCCAAACTATCAAATAATGTCCTTTTTTAGTCACCCTAAATTGCTAGTGTTTTCTTTAATTCTTTCCCCTTTATTATTGACAACACTCAAAACACTTTTTTGAATTAACAAGCACAGATTTATATTTGTATTTGTACATAGATGGATGATCAAGGAGAAAAAAGAAACCTTGCATTATTCAGATGGAGAGAAGTACATTGAATGGCTATTGTTCAAGCCATATGCCTTGTAGTTTATTACTACATAAATAGAAAACGATCTCAAAGTAGCATGATTGAACGTACTTTAACCTTAGAGAAGGAGAAGGTACGAGTAAAGGACATTAGAAGGCCCACTTACTGAAGAATCGGAATCTATTGAAACTTATGAAGTCAACTTGACAATGTTCAAAACACTTTGGAGGTGGGTAATGACACTAAAGAGTCCAAAGCTAAAAGGTCTAAAAAGTTTAATAGTGAAAGTGAAGTTGAGGTGATAACAATGGCACTTGAAGATATTGCCACTACTCTTAGAGAGAGCACTGCTACATATGAGAGAGTTCAACAGAAACTTCCAATTTCTGAAGCTGAAATTTGGAAGTTGCTGGAAGATTTGAAGACTGAGAATCACCTATTCACCCATGCATATTTGTACCTTCTTGATCATCCTAATAGGATTAGAGTACTAATTGGTTGTCCTAAGCACAAGTACAGAGTTGCTACTTGAGATGGTATTTGGTCCTTTTTTTCAATAAATTTATTGAAAGCATCACTCACACAAAGCGGTGAGTAGCAAAAGCTGGAATAGAACAAGGTTCATCATAACAAACTAACATAGGAACCTATCATCTCCACTTAACAACAAAAAATGGTATTTGTTCCTATTGGTCCTTTGAGGTAATTTATGTAATGTTGTTTTGAAGCACTAGTTTAATATAATAAGAATAACTAGTCTGATTTTTTTTTTTTTCCGTGCATAGATTTGAGTTCATGTGAGTTAGAAGCTGTTAGTAGAGTTTTGCTTCAAATGTCTTCTCCTTGAAGATTTGGTTTTCTTGTAACATCCTACGAAAAATAATATTATGCTTAAGGTCATAGTATTATATCCTGTAGACTATTACGTAGTTGTTGTTCACGAGAATTTTACTTTTCTATGTGTTTGAAGATTTAAACAGAACAAAAGAAACAAAACCTGACCTCCATCAAAAGAGATCACAAGTATATTGGTATATAACATGATTTTATGGGTGAGTACATTAAGTTGGGCAGTAAACAAAAAGACATAGGCCCATGTCAGTGAAAAGCATCCCTAACAGCTCCTCAGAGGGCATTTCTATAACATAGATACATGGAAATATAAAAACAAAGTAGTGTCTATGGCCCAAGGAGCCAAAAGAGGGCCATCCTATACAAATGAAGTCTATTGATGTCAGTTGCTCCTCTACCCGGACTCCAAGGAAAGGAATCTGTTTGCCATGCCGAAGTCAGCAGGCACATAATTGTCAGCAGAATCTCCAGAGGAGGAAGAAGATGAATCTATAGACTTTGATGGGTCACTCTCAGGGGGTACCTGGTGGATAGGCTAAGGAGGTGGTGATGGTATGGGTGCGGGAGGATGAGCCATGACTATCAGGACTGCTAGATAAGGTGTGGTGGGGTCGAACAGTGGGTTAAATACAGGGATAGCAAAAGCTCGATGGAAGAAAGCATAGAGACGAAATCGGGCAATAGCCATCTGGTACAACGAGTCCAGTGCAAGATCGTAGTGCTACTGCCATTCCGGCACTTCAGCATAGAAGATGATAGTCACCGCTATCCCCGCTATCTGGAGATGAGATGGGTATAAAAGATGAGAATTTAAAATTCTCAATAGGATTTCCATTAACTATACTACACTGTCATTGTGTTCATCCCCGGTTGCTTCGATTTTACTTAATAAAAATATGATTAACAAATTTGACCACCATATTCATTTGGATTTGATAAAACATAGCTCGAAACAAGGTTCAATTTTTACTTATGATAATAAGGAATAGAATGAGTGTCAGTCATCATATCAGACATAATATCATATAGACTGAGATGTGACAATAGTAGACAGTAATAATCATCCAAGAGCATGAATATAAATAGCATATTGGCCTATGTGTTAGCTTCCTATCAAATTTTGTAGTACTCAATTTGAGGTTGTTTAAGGTGAGTTATACCCTTCTCAACCCCTCCTACCTGAGATAGGACACAGGTTTCCTAGTCAAACTTTAAAAATTCATAACTCATTCAATATTAATCCAATGATCCTATATTTTATATCTATGGAAAGCCCTGCATGTCTAGTTTTAGGGAAAGTTGGTTTTGTCTTGTTTTGAGGTCTTTAGAGGAGTTTGTACAAGTTTGCAGTATGGACACTATGGTGTTTTTCAACCTGAACCATGTTGTTTATTCCTCTCCTTAAAGTTTCACTTGAATCCTCCCCCGAAACCAAAAGTTTACTTGCTTATTCAATCAAAACCAATCATAAAGCATCAGCCAACATCATATTAAAGAGAGAAATCAAAGTCTCAAATCAATCATAGCAATTCTATGCATAAAAAGGGGTATGAAATCGTACCTAGAGACAAGCTTTTGGCCAAACCAAGCAAACGTTGAGTGATGAAAGCTTGAGGGGATGATGAAAGGGAGTGGATGAGATAAGAGAATGATGAAGAAGAAGGGAGAATTCTTGCCCTGGGTCAGCTGAAAATGAAAGGAAGGAGAGATAAGATTTTTATGTTTGTTATATTAATTAATGAAAATGACTCTTGCATCTAGTTGGTAGATTTCGTCCTTGGTTTAATTTTGGTTAAGTTGCCAATTTTAAGGGCTAGGATGGCGCCACTTGGGGAGGTAGGTGGCCAAATCTGAGCTGTCCAAATTAGGATTCTCACAGTATAATTTCTACTGATCTAGTTCATGGATTGTACAAAATCGAAGCTTAACCGATTTCTTGTTAACTTAGAAAAATGCTACTAATGGTTGTTATAATTTATTTACATGTCAAAACTCAAAATATTCTATCATCAACTCTCATAATTCATTTATAAATACTCTGACTTCTATAATGAAATACCAGGATGTTACACTACTACCCTCCTAAATAAGAAATTTTGTCTTCAAAATTTAGTATCTAAAAATAATTAATGATACTCTCTCCTCATGTTGGATTCTAACTCCCATGTATAATCCTATACACTTTCTCTTACCCAGGCTACTTTTACTAACTGCACAGTCTTATTCCAAAGTTGTTTGATGCTTCTATCTATAATCCGTGCTGGGGGTACCTGGAAGGTCAGATTGTCTCTTAATTGTAGTGACTCGAGTTCCAGGAAACGGGTAGGGTCAAGATGATATTTTCTGAGTTGGGGGACATGGAAAACATCGTGAAGGTTGGATAAGTGTGGAGGTAAAGCGATTTAGTATGCTACTGATCTGATTCGCTTTAGGATTTGAAAAAGGCTGATGAATCGAGGGCTTAGCTTCTTGACTTTAACGGCTCTACCTACTCCTATTGTGGGCGTGATCTTTAAGAGCACATGATCTCCCTCTTGAAACTCTAATGGCCTTCTCCTTGTATTCATGTAGCTCTTCTAACAGCTTTGAGCTGTAAGGATCTTACTTCAAATCTTCTTAATCTACTTAGTGGTTTATTTGATTAACTTTGGTCCTCACAAGCTTTGCCCTCTTGGTTCGTACCAATATAGCGGAGATTGACATTTCTGTCCGCACAACACTTCATACGGAGCCATGCCAATACTAGTATGGTAACTATTGTTGTATGCGAACTCAACTAATGGTAAATATCGATCCTAGTTCCCTTGTTGTTTTAATATATATGCTCGCAACATATCTTCCAAAGTTTGAATAGTTTTTTTCTGTTTGCCAATCCATTTGCAGATGATAAGTGGTGCTCAAATAGAGCTTGGTATCGAAAGCTTTATGAAACGCTCCCCAAAACTGGGAGGTGAATCTTGGATCTCGATCTAAGATGATAGTTGAAGGGATTCTATGTAATCTTACAATTTTTTGAATATACAGCTGAGCTAATTTTTCTAAAGGATAATTTGCTCGGATGGGTAAGAGTGAGCAAACTTAGTCTATCCACTATAACCCATATGGCATCATATCCAGAGGATGTTCTTGGGAATCCATCATGAAATCCATTGAAATGCTTTCCCACCTCCATTCAGGAATCTCCAAGGGTTGCAGTGTTTCGGAGGGTTTCTGATGTTCTATTTTCACCTTTTAACAGATTAAACACTTATTCAGAAAGTTTGCTACATCTAACTTCATGCCCTGCCACTAGAATATTCTCTTGAGATCTTGATACATTTTATTGATGCCAGGATGTATAGTGAACTTACTTCTATGGGCTTCTTCCAAGATTCTCTTCCAGAGGTCATCCTTCTCAAGTACACATATCCTCCCTTGATATCGCCATACGCCTTCTTTATCCTGAGCAAAGCTTGTTAGCCTTCCCGATTGCACCAAATGCGCCATATGTTGGAAGTCCACATCTCAGTGTTATGCCTATTGAATATGGTCCATGAAGTAACTGGTTATTTTGATCTGGTTCAACTAGATGGTATGAAGGGTTATAGAGATTCCTTAATTAAGGTCTCAGAAACTCTCTATAAGTTTCGCTTCTTTAATCATCATCCAGGATACATTTAGGGACTTCCTGCTTAGGGCATCTACTACAACATTTGCTTTACTAAGATGGTACTTCAGATCGAATTCATAATCCTTGAGAAATTCCATCCATCTCTGCTATCTCATATTTAATTCTTTTTTATGAAAGAGGTATTTCAAACTTTTGTGATCAGAAAGTACCTCAAACTTTACTCCATAGAGGTGATGTCTCCATGTTTTCAGAGCAAAAACAACAGTGGCTAATTCAAGGTCGTGAGTCCTCATGAGGTTTTAGTTGCCGAGAGGCATATGCAACCACGTTCTTGTTCTGCATCAACACACATCCTAATCCCTTCTTAGAGGCGTAGCAATAGACTTCAAACAGTCTGTGTGGGTCGGGTACGGTTAGCACTAGCGCTGTTGTGAACTTCTCCTTTAATTCTTGGAAACTCCGCTGGCATTATGGCGTCCATTTGAATGGAACATTATTCCTGGTTAGCTTCATCAAAGGCAAAGCTAATTGAGAGAAACCTTTGACAAAATGCCTGTAATATCCAATTAGACCAAGGAAACTCCAAACTTCAGTAACTATGATTGGTCTTTCCCAACTTAATACTGCCTCTACTTTGCTGGGATCTACAGAAATTCCTTCTTAAGATACTACATGTCCTAGAAATTTCACTTCTTTTGTCTAAAACTCACATTTAGACAGCTTAACATAAAAGCTTCATTTCTCTTAGAATTTGCAGCACCAGCCTCAAGTGTTCAGCGTGATCTCATTTGGTCTTCGAGTAGACGAGTATATCATCAATGAATACCACTACGAACTTATCTAAATATGGTCGAAAAATCCGATTCATGTAATCCATGAATACTGCCAGTGCATTTGTCAGTTCGAAAGACATTACGGCATATTCATAGTGCTCGTTGTGAGTTCAAAAGGTAGTCTTGGGAATATCTTCTGGTCGAACTCGAATTTGGTGATATTCAGAACGTAAATCAATTTTTGAAAACACGGTCGCTCCTTGTAGTTGATTCATAAGGCCGTCAATCCTTGGCAAAGGATATTTACTCTTAATTGTCACCTTATTTAGTTGTTTGTAATCTACACATAATCTTTTACCTCCATCTTTCTTCTTAACTAAGAGAACTAGAGCTCCCTATGGTGACGCGCTTATTCTAATAAACTTTTTTTCCAGAACTCTTCAATATGCTTCTTGAGTTTGGCTAATTCCAAGGGTGACATCCTGTATGGAGTTATGGATATTGGTCTCGTTCTCGGTACCAATTCGACGGTGAATTCAATTTCCCTCTCAAGAGGAAATTCAGGTATATCTTCAAGGATACATCTAAGTATTCCCTGACAATTGGAATATTATCTAACCTTTGATCAATTTTCGTCACATTGGTTGACAAGATAACTTGCCCCTGGTTTTCCATCTCGTGGCAGTTTACCACTATGGAGTTCAGATAAAGATTTATAGAGGTTATAGACTCAGGAAGTAAAATAGAAGAAAACACAACAGTCTTATCAAAATAATTGAGTATGACCAGATTGGTGGAAAGCCAATCTATGCCCAGGATTATGTCAAGTCCGGATAGAGGAAGACAAATTAAATTAGCTATAGAAGTTCTACCTCCTACCCGAAGGGAAACATTTATACAAATCTAACTAGTTTTGATGGGCTTATTTGTAGGAGTGGAAACTAATAAATCATAAGGTAATTTAGAGACAGGCAATTGCAAAGCAAACACGCAATTATGAGAAATAAAATAGTGTGAAGCACACAAGTCATATAAAATAGTCAAAACCTTACCATTCACCTCACACACACCCTGAATTAGATCTTCAAATTTTTCAGCTTCTTCTACGTCCAAAGTAAAAACTCTCCCTTAACGTTGAGACCTAAGTGTTGATTGTGGGTTCCTAGCCGAGCATTTGTATATCTTGTGGCCTGACTTGCCACATCCAAAGCAAACATTCTGATATGCCAAACACGGTCAATTACCATGATTTCTTCCATACTGTGCGCATGTTTGGTTTGTGAAGGGCCTCTGGGGTTGCTTGCCCTTATTGCCCATTGTTTGAAACCTTTTCTACTACTGAGAGTTGCATTTGAACCTTGGGCCCTACGGTACCAATCTTCTCTTGAAGTTACTGCTAGTCGACTTAGCAGTAGTCAACTTCCTATTGCAATCTTCCCCCAATCGGCACTTGTTCGCCAAGGTAGAGGAATCTCTGATCTTCATAGGGCCTATGGTTGCGAGAATATCTTCTCGTAGTCCACCCTCAAACTTAACACATTTCCATGCTTCATCGGGGTTCAGTTGGTAAATTGTAGAAAACTTGCATAGCTCTTCGAATTTGGCAATATATTCCGATACACTGTTGTTTCCCTGGCAGAGTTACATAAACTCCAGATCCTTAGCATTTTGAACTAAAGCGAGAAAGTATTTCTGATAAAAAGCATTCTTCAACCTATTGTAGGTGATCTTTGCCTGGGATTCTTGCAATAATCTCCTGACTCCATTCCATCAAAATTCAGTGCTACCTCAAACATATAACTAGCAAATGTCACTTTCTAACAGTCCATACAATCCAAGATAGAGAAAATCTCCATCACCTTAACCCATTTGTCTACCTTTTCAGGGTCAAAAGCTCCCCTAAAACTTGGTGGGTTCGCTTTTTTGAACTCAACAAATTTGAGATTTTCTAGGTCCACTCTTAGGCCATTAGGATTCCCTCCATGGCTAGCCTCGAGTCATCTTCCAAGTTGATCCATCATCTGATGTGCCATAGCAACTTGTTCGTGTGTAGCAGCTACTTGTTCTCACATGGTGTATGCCATTTCTCGCATCATATCCATGAAATAAGCAGGATCTCCTTGAAAAGGTACTATCCGTGGCCTACTTGCATGCCAAAAGCCATCAAATTCTAAACACATAAAACGAAAGTTGTTGAGTTGATCAAGCTCAACACTAAGTCTAGTGTGCTAGCAAATAATGACTCACTCAGTCAGGCAACTCATGCACATATATTCCTAAATCTTACCCATACAGACAAGACTCAATGCATGATATTATCTAAGAAATACAGAGTATGCACGGAGCATAGTCAGTCCAGTCCTCAGGCCTCTAAGACGAACAGCTCTGATACTAAAAATATAACACCTTACAAAAAATAATAATATGCTTAAGTCATAATATTATATCCCGTAGACTATTATGTAGTTGTCGTTCATGAGAATTTTACTTTTCTGTGTGTTTGAAGATTTAAACAGAACAAAAGAAACAAAACTAGACCTTCATTAAAAGAGATCATAAGTGTATTGGTATATAACATGATTTTATGGGTAAGTACATCAAGTTAGGCCATAAACAAAAAGACATAGGCCCTGTGTCAGTGAAAACATCCCTAACAGCTCCTCAAAGGACATTTCTATGACATAGATACAGGGAATTACAAAAATAAAGTACTGCTTATGGCCTAAGGAGCCAAAAGAGGGTCATCCTATACAAACATAGTCTATCGATATTAGCTGTTCCTTTACCCGGACTTCGAGGAAATGAATCTATTCACCATGCCGGAGTCAGTAGGTGCATAGCTGTCAGCAGCAGCTCTGAAGGAGGAAGAAGATGAATCTATAAACTCTGATGGGTCACTCTCAAGGGGTACCTGGTGGATAGGCTGAGGAGATGATGGTGGTACGGGCGCGGGACGATGAGCCACGACTATTGGGACTGCTAGGTAAGGGGTGTTGGGGTCGAACAGTGGGCTAAATATAGGGATAGCAAAAGCTCGATGGAAGAAAACATAGAGACCAAATCTGGCAGTGCTATTAGGTATAATGAGTCTAGTGCAAGATCTTAGTGCCACTGCCATTTCGACACTTCAACATATAAGATGATGGTCATCGCTATCCCCGCCATCTGGAGATGACACGGGTATAAAATATGAGAATTTAAAATTCTCGGTAGGATTTCCATTAACTATATTACACTGTTATCGTGTTCATCCCTAGTTGCTTTAGTTTTACTTAATAAAAATATGATTAACAAATCTGACCACCATATTCATTTGGATTTGATAAAATAAAGCCCGAAAAAAGGTTCAATTTTTACTTATGATAATAAGGAATAAAATGAGTGCCAGTCATCATATCAGACACAATATCATATAGAATGAGACGTGGCAATAGTAGACAATAATAATCATCCAAGAGCATGAATATAACTAGAACCTTGGCTTATGTGTTAGCTTCCTCCCAAATTTTGTAGCACTCAATTTGAGATTGTTTAGAGTGAGTTATACCATTCTTAACCCATCCTGCGCAAGATAGGACACGAGTTTCCTAGTCAAACTTTAAAAATTCATAACTCACTCAATACTAATCCAATGATCCTGTATTTTATATCTATGGAAAGCCCTGGATGTCTAGTTTTAGGGAAAATTGGTTTTGTCTTGTTTTGAGGTTTGTAGAGGAGTCCGTACACATTCGCAGTACAGGCGCTGTTGTGTGTTTCAACCCGAACCACGCTGTTTATTCCTCTCTTTGAAGTTTCACTTAAATCCTCCCCTCCAAACCAAAAGTTTACTTACTTATTCAATCAAAACCAATCATAAAGCATCAGCCAACATCATATTAAAGAGATAAATCAAAGTCTCAAATCAATCATAGCAGTTCTATGCATGAAAAGGGTATAAAATCCTACCTAGAGACAAGCTTTTAGCTAAACCAAACAAACTTTTAGTGATAAAAGCTTGAGGGGATGATGAAAGGGAGTGGATGAGATGAGAGAATGAAGAAGAAGAAGAGAGAATTCTTGCCCTGGGTCAGCCGAAAATGAAAGGTAGGAGAGATAAGATTTTTATGTTTGTTATATTAATTAATGAAAATGACTCTTGTCATCTAATTGGTGGATTTCATCATTGGTTTAATTTTGGTTAAGTTGCCCATTTTAAGGGCTAGGATGGCGCCACTTGGGGAGGTGAGTGGCCAAATCTGAGCTATCCAAATTAGGGCTCTCATAGTATAATTTATACTGATCTAGTTCATGCGTTGTACAAAACCGAGGCATAACCGATTTCTTGTTAACTTAGGAAAATGCTACTAATGGTTGTTATAATTTATTTACATGTCAAAACTCAAAATATTCTATCCTCAACTCTCATAATTCATTTATAAATACTCTGACTTCTATAACGAAATATTAGGATGTTACATTTATTCCTCAGTTTGTTTGGAATTTTGTTTATCATATTAATACTTTAACTTGAAGATGTCTAGAGGTTGTGTTATTATTGCTTGTTGTTAGAGTCTAGCAATTATAGAGAAGTTGTACATAAATAGTTTCAGACTCACCTTAGACGTGATGAATTATATTGATTTCTCTTTTAGATAGTGTTCAGACATTTCATTATTTCTGGCTTGTGAAATGGATGATAGGAAGATGATTTATTAGATTTTATATCTATTATGAATAAGTATTAACAAAAAAAAACATTTATATCTATTTTACTTTAAGTCAATTTTATCTTTTAATTCAATTCTTATACATTTAGCTTATGATCATTACTGGTAGTCTGGTGTAATGAGTATGACAAATGAAAAGATAATTTTTTATTTAAAAATGAAAAAGTAAAAACTTATTATGTGTTAATAACTTTTATTGCAAAAACAAATTGAGAGATAAATATTAAGAGATGAAAATTTTGAGGAAGGATTAGTTTTTTACATAAGAAGTTTTAGACAAAAATTTTAGAGTGAGAAAATATTTTTTAGAGAAGAAATATTTTCTTAATATACAAAAATATATAATTTTTTAAAAGGTTTTTAAAATTAATATTATTATGAAACATAATAATTATAATTAATTATTTGAATAAAGGATTAAATTATAAAAATATATTATAAACTCTTAATTTCCTTTCTCTTATCCATTTTATATTTCCAAAAGGGTAAGGTAAACCTTCTAAACCTCTTTTCTCGTTTACCCTTCCTTTCCTATTGATAACTTCCCTTTTCTTTTCTTCATAATTCACAAATAGACTCTAAGGGTATGTGTGAATTTTATTTTGGAGAAAAGGGGAAGGAAAGGGAAGGGGTTTGAGGTAGGGATGTGGACAATACTGGGCGGGGATTGGGGATAGCCCTTCGTTCTCTGCCCTGTGTATTAATATCTGCCCTCGGTCCCTTGCCCCATATCCGCACAAGAACCCACTTATGACTTCTCATACTGATTTACAGGTATCTGCAGATATTTATGGTTACCCATTATAATGTTAAAAATTATAAAAAAAATTTAGAAAAAATTAAATTAAATAAAGAAATTCTTATATCATAAAATACTTAAAATAAACACAAATAGTAATCCAATTAGACAATCCAAATTTCAACAACTTAAAATATTTAAAATTAAAATAAACACAAAATAACCACCAATAGTAATCTAATTCCACAATCCAAATTCCAATAACTTAAAATACATAAAATAAAAATAAACATATAATAGTAACCCAACCACTAATCCAATACATGTAATATATACATATAATAATTTTATATCGGGTACTCGCGAGTATAGGGATAGCGATCCCTACTCCTGCCCCTGCCCTATTTAACATGCGAGTATTTAAAATTCTCGTCTCTATTATCCACAAAGGCAAAATATTCCCCCATACGTATTCCATTGCGAGTATTATCCATGGGGGCTATTTTTTTACCATCCCTAGTTTGAAGAATAGTTGTGAGCCAATTTTACTCTTGAAATCCCTTCCTTTCCTTTTTTACTCTTTTAAAATCAAAACTCACAAACACAACTTGAAGAACTTTAGATTTAACAATTCGCAGCTGGAGAATGTGAAGTTCATGGCTTAGATATTTTACCATGCCCTCTTGCTTGAGGATTATGCATTATCTCGAATTGGAGCAACAGCTACCCATGACATCCACCATAACTCTAGTTGTTTTGGAAGCTTCAATTGAAACTAAATTTAAAATTTGAATACAGTAAATACCACTGATCAATTTTTGTCAAAACTTTCATTCATTTTCTTTATTCTTATTTTCTCTTTTAACTAAACAATTAAATTTCATCTCCACATTTCCATCTATTTTCATATACTGACTGGTCATATGTGGTACATCTAGTGATAGTGCACGGTTGAGTTGAGTGGTGGAGATGCTGGGTCTTGGTGGGTTCGGTTGTTGGGTGCTTTCAATGGTGTGTGATGGTGACATGGGATGATTGCTAGCCATGTTGGAAAGTGGTGGCTTCATCTAACTCAGCATTAGTGTTGATATGCAATGGAGGTAGAAGATCATTAAAGGGTAAGCTATAATTGGCGATGTTTATTTGGCAATTTGGATGATGCTAGCAATGGATGGAGTGGTTGCTATTGAATGTGACATGGATTTGAGATAGAATTGCCTAACGGATGGAGAGTCATTTGATGCCAACTTCTAGTGGTAGACGATTGTTTTGATGGAGGGTTTATGATTCTAATAGGTGGTGGTTTAGTTGGCTTGGGTGTTTTTTCATGAACCGTCAAGCCAAGATAGTTCTAGTTCATTGGGTGGTGAAGTAAGGTGAGCCAGATAACCTCCACCATAATGTAACACCTTAATTTAGTCACATCTATAATTAACAATATTAGAGATTAATTAGCACTAAATTTATAAATAGAGATGAGAATGTAGGATAATATAACTAATAGCAGTGTATGATTAGAATTTCTACGAAAATATAATTTTAATCGCACTGTAAAAATTTTAAAAATAGTTTCTCAGAGCATAATAAATTGATTCGATAGGAATTTAAAATACATAAGAGTTTAATTATCAGGAGACCACACCTACTATATATGGCCTAGAGTGGGCCATACAGCCAAAAAGTTAAGAAGCAATATGGACTACACACCTACTAGGTGAGTCACCCTTGCTTTTCTAAATATCTCCCCAAAAAACCCTAGATGGCATCATCTTCATCTCTCTCCTACACCCCCTGGCTGAACCCTCACCTTTACTCCTTCTCCTCCATTTTTTTCTCTTACAAACTCTTAAGTCCTTAGTTCCTTCTTGATTCTTCAACGTCTATCTCACTTTTGAGCTTGTTTTCTATCTCCTAAACCATATAGAAACTAAAATATCTCCTATTTGGATCATACCTAACTTCAGCCAACAAGGAGAAAAGGAGAGTTTAGGTGTGATTTTGTGACTCTAAAAGAGTTTTGGAGTTGTTGGAAGCAAGATTTAAAGCACTCTTGAGCTTGGAAGTAAAGTAGGCTCTTAAACCACCTTATATATGGACATATTGCTTGATGAACTAAGGTTTTTATTTCTTTTGTTTCTCATAAATATTGGCTGAGGATGATGTTCTTTAGGCTCATATTAATAAGTTAAAACTACTAAAACTTGAGTTACTAAGAGAAACAAGCTAGAAGCTCAAAGATCTCCATAAACAGAAATAAGAAAACAGGACAGTTCTGGACAGTACTAGGTCTATGAACTATATCTTGAGCTAGGGTCCTTTAATTTGAATGAAACCAATTTTATTTGAAACCCAACTCATAGACGAGTATATTCATGAAATTTGGGGTCCATTGGACCTAAAATGAATAAATTATAAATTTTGAAGTAGCCTACAGGTGGAGCAACATGGATTTGGGGAGCATGTGTTCTAATAGGCATAACTTGCCCCATACACTTTCAAATTGAGTGAAACCAATTTTGTTATAAAATAACATATAGAAGCATAACCCAATAAATTTTTAGATTCAAAAATCCAGTGAATTGTTCCCAGTAATTCCATTAAGTTATCTCATGCTTTATGAGAGTCAAAGTAGGGCAGCTTTAATGTAGAGTTGATATCTTAAGCTCTACTTGGCCAAATTGAGTGGGATCTAATTTGTTTGAAAGATGGTTTAAGTGATCATAAAAATATATAATTTCAGGCCAAAATAATAAAGAATAGATTTTTTTTTTCTGATTTTTCACTTTTAGGTGGTCAAGTCTATCTCAAAACAGGACAGCCGTGGATCAAACTTAAATAACTTGAGTTATACTTATCAAAATTTAGTGGGAATAAAGAGGTTTAAAATACACTAATAGAACAATAGTCTTGTAGAATTTGAAATCAAAAGAGATTAAATTGGAATTTTGGTGTAATTTACAAATTTGGGTAGAATTGAGAAATTTAAATCTAATTTCTAGTTAAATTGCATATAACTTAATTTAGAGTCACCAAACTATATGGTGTAATACCCTCCAAACATATACGCTATGCTCAAATCATGGGGATATATCTAGAGATTGTTACAATGCTAAAAATGGTTTTAAAATAAGAAAATATAATATATGACCCTTAAATTCGCATTCTTCATCATTAAAAACAAACTTATAGTGTCAATATATTTGCCATGTATATATATAACTATAAAAAGATACAATTTTGTAAAAACTTCCCAAATAGGAAACACAAAACATGGATTATTCTATATTCTCACTTTAGCTAGCAATCTTGATGCTCGAGTCCATGTTCCTGGTCTATAGTGGTCCTATAACTTTATTGTAGACTTGGAGTCAAATCTACATACTGGAATATTTATGAAAAATATACAAACAGGTAGTGAGAACCTAATGTCCTCAATAGCTATACTCAATCCACTAATCACATAGAGTGCCATCATAAATATTTCAGCCGCTTCAATTTCTTATGAAAATGTGAACACATACACATAGGCACTGGTTCAATTTTAAGTTTGAAAACATATTTCTCAAAGCGAGATTACGTTTAGCAATCACTTGGCATACCTCATGACAAGTATAATAAAAGTAACAATATAACATTCCAACCATAATCATAACAATATTATAATATAATAAGAATGCTTAAATATGCATATATTAATGCACATACTTGATTTATGCAAGTGCACTTGACTTTCTTATCTCTTTTCTTCTTTAACTTGCATCTTGCTCATCTGTACTTGATCTCTTGGAGGTGAATGGCCCCTCTCACCTTTGGGTAATAAATTGTTTCTTAGGTCTGACTTTTACCTATACATGAGTAACGGGCTTGCTTTCCTCGACCTTCACATAGGTCTATTCCCCTTACATCTGGTTAGGGGCTGGCCTAAGTCTTAGATAGTACTGTCCTAGCCTACTGCAAGGTGGAGGCTCGGTATGTTCCATTGCAAGTTCTTGTTATCTTCTTTTATTCTTGAACATGATCATGCATGCCCATGCTAATGCACTATGCATATGTCTCATATCTTACTATCAAACATTCTTGCAGGTGTGATTCTCCTTTGCATATAACATTTAAATATTCATATCATTCTCATACTTTTGCCAAAAATTTGGCAGCATAATGGCTAAAACATAAAGGATCCCAAAATATACAATATATCCAATCAACCAGCCTATCATAATAATTATATTCGTCATAGATAATATATCAATATAACATTATATTAGTGTGAAATTGCATAAAATTTATGTCTTTGAACTTTTCATAGTTCATGGGACCCTTAAGTCAAGGCAACTTTTATGTTATTTTGCTTACTTTAAATCTACCCTATTTTTCTTAATTATACCAAAATTTCATTTTAATTTATTTTAATTGAGAAATTTAATATGTTGTAGCCTTATTTGTCTACTTTTAGATATCTTTAGTTTCACTAAATTTTGAGATGTATAACTTGAGTTATGAAAGTTTTACTCAAGGATACCCTATTTCAAGATAGACTTGTACACTTAAACTTAGAAAATCACTAAAATTCCATTTGATATCACTTTTATTTGAAATTTATATCACAATGTAGCTATTTAGATTCTATTTTAATCCTCATAAGTTTTACTCCAATTAGGTACCTAGAGCTCGGGTTATAAGCTCCTCAAGTAGGCTGCCTTGTTTTAACCTGAATAGAACATAGGTCAGCTTCAAAGAATTAGTGGGGAAAATCCATTCATGATCTGATTTTGAAATTTTTATGGCATAATCCCCTATGTGTTAACTTTCTAATAAAATTAGTTTCACTTAATTTGAAATTATATAGGACTAGTTATGCCCTTCATATCACACTCTGGTCAGAATAGAGAGTGAATTTCAACAGTCAACTTCTAAAAATCATAATTAATTCATTTTTAATCCAATGGTCTTATAATTTAGATGGTTGGATTGCTCTTGAAGTTCAATTTCTTTTTTTTGTTTAAATTTGAGCCCTACAGGTTGAGAAATACTGTTCGCTATATGGATAGTGTCGTAGGGCCCTATCTCACAACTTCTTTGTTTTTGTTTCCTTTTGATATTTTGCTATATCTCTTAAACTAAACCAAGTTTTTCTATCTTAAATCACTAGAAAAGGGTCATATAAACATCATACAAGATTAAACACATGATGACATAAAGAATTCATATCAACCATATAACCATATAAGACATCAAATAACTAAGGATTTGAGCTACCTACCTCAAAATCCTTGAAACCATGGAAGCAAGGAGGCCAAGAACAACTCTTAACCTTCTTTTCCCTTCATGGTAGCAACATAGATGGAGGTGGAGAGACTTCACTTGATGTTAAATCATCAAATTGATAGAGGGGTTTCGTAGAGGAGAAGGTCAGGATTAATTTTCATAAAAGAAGCAAGTGAATTTGAGGTCAAGAAGGCCATGAACTATGAACTTCAAGCTCATAGCCATGGAGGTGGTGAGAAGAAGAAGAAAATAAGGAAGGCCATATGGTGAGGATGACCAAAAATGAGAAGGAGAAAAGAAGAAAAAGAATTGGATTTTTTGACAAGTTGATGTGGTTTGTTGGAGAAGCTTTTCGGGTTAAATCTCATTGGTGGGTTTGAAGAAAAAATTAAATTCTTCTAGATTAAAATCTAAGTGGCTAAACTCAGCCACCAAGAAGGTTGCGTGGTTAGTTTTCTAGCCATATATCCTAGGATTTTTAATTGATATTCATATTCATGGATAATATAGAACCCCTAAGGATTTATTCAAGGTGTCCGATTACCAATTCGAGGATCCTAAGTTACTTGAGTTATAGTAATATTGTTTAAGTAATCTCACACTTTTATTTAAGATTGTGATTAGAAGATCTTAATTTAAAGTTATTATAAATATTTTAGTTTTCTACCAGTGTCATGGTGCCCATAAAAATCTCGGAAATTGAAATTTTTCTATGGATACCCTTCTCAACAACTGTAAGGCCTTAATTACAATTTTGCCATTTTAATTTAATAGTTATAATTTCATCCATACTTTTACTACGACTTGCCTAATTATAATTTTGTCTTTGCCTCGGGCCCGAGCTTCCCTCAATCCCGGTTTATCCTTAGAGTTTGAGATGTTACATATGGGACCAAATCTAATTGAAAAGTCGAAGAATATATGATTAGCTCAATGCCATATTGATATATATAAATGCCATGATACTATTGCTCATTGGATTTCTTGTAATTGGGGCAGTTCTTGCCTTATATAATGGTGTATGTGATTGAGATTTTGATATGTGAGCTAGAATTGTTTTTTCTATTGATTAGCTGGTTTGTTATCTATTTGACATTTTGGGAAACTCCATATTATAGCCGACATATTGCCGAATTCTCAATAAATTCTTTCTTGACTTGGCATGATTTAAGTATGTAGCATGTGAGGTGAACAAATTACGTATGCTAAGAAGATGAGAAGATGAGATCTCTCCACTTTGAGGCAGTTATATTAAGACTATGATATCCCTCTAATAGGAGGTAGTTAATTAAAGATGAGATCCCTCCAATTAGAGGCATGTGAATCCCCTTGTCAATTTAGTCTGATTATGAGATTCCTTTATTTAAGGCAGTTAGATTATGATCATGAGATCGCTCTAATAGGAGGCAATTAACCAAAAAATGAGATTCCTCTAATTAGAGACATGTCTAAGACTGCACTCTAAGGACAGTGATACATAACGCTCAAGTGCAGATACATGTTGACATCGTAGGGATGACGAAAGGGATGGAAACAGGTGTGTTATCGTTAGTAAGGATGGAGACAGGCTAAGATAGGCTAGGCCAGGCTTTTTCCTTAATAGGCCAAGCCTGTAGCCTGTTATAGGCTTTTTTTCAAGCCTAAGCCTAGCCTGAAGCCTAATTACAAAGCCTGTAAAAATTTTTATGACAAACCAAATTTTCATTGGTTGATCTTT
Source organism: Pterocarpus macrocarpus (assembly GCA_031439585.1). NCBI lineage: Eukaryota > Viridiplantae > Streptophyta > Magnoliopsida > Fabales > Fabaceae > Pterocarpus > Pterocarpus macrocarpus. The sequence goes on from CM062514.1 coordinate 14,185,089, forward strand.
TCCCTTCTGTTTGGCTTAAACACTTTACAATCATTCTATTTTAAATCATCCCTACAATTATTTGAATCTGTGTGGATGATATGGTTGAAAACAAATAAATGTTATTTGATAATATGCAATTTCTTTGTTCAATAATCAATAAGATGCTATCATAGATTCACAAATGTAAACTACGCAAAAGTAGTCCTAATTCAAAACATAGGTGCTAACTTTACAGCGTAAAACAAAGGTGCTAACTTTACACAAACACCAAACTGATCATCACTAGAAAATCAAGCTATGTATAATTTTTTGAAAATAAATAAATAAATACTGATGAGGTGAGAGAGACCGGAAATAGTTAAAGCAACCGATGATGTAGTATGGCTTATGCAGCTCCGGTGAATGGTGGTTTGATGCGGCAAGCAATGATTGGCATAGTAAGCAGTGTTCTGGCACTGCGAGCATCGTTTTGGCTCTGGCAAGCGGCATCCTAGCATTGTGGGTAGCGGTGTGGTTTGTGAGTTGTGAGAGAAAGAGAGATGGCTAATGGAGGAAGAAAGTAAGGGAATGAGAGATGAACTTCTGTGCAGCAGATGTAGAGAAAAGAAAGGTTAGGGTTTTAAAATTGAATTTTAAATAGAATAATATAAAGGTTTAAATATAAAAATTATGCATAAAATTAACAACAAAGCATGGTGGACTAGTAGTGAACTGGCTAGTAATGTACTCTATGCGTGTGCGCTCGAATCCTATGATTGAAATTTTGTAAATTAAAATGATATATAGTACGTATTAAAGCTTAACAGGCCCAAGCCGACCTGACAAGCTTGGTAAGCTTTACACTCAGCCTAGGCCTGGCTTATTAAGGTAAATAAACTCTTAAATAGGCCTGAGCCCAGCCTTGTTTTTAAATAGAACATGCTAGGCCAGGCCCAAACTAGACCAAGCCATAGGCTCCAGATAAACGGCTTAACTTATTTCCACCCCTAATGGTTAGGGAAAGTGAACCTGATTAGTAATTGGATCTTTTTACTTAAGCCAGAGAAAGATATCTGATCTAAGTTAAGGTATGATAAGTTAATAGTAAATATTAAAGTCAATTAAGGTAAAGAAGTACAACAAAAGTGATACGTGCTCCGGAGGACAAATTGGACATTCTAGCATAAGGGGCCAAGATGGAGATTTTACCATGCCAGTAGGACCAATCACACGAGCAAGAGCAAAGAGGTTAAGAGAAGACTTTGGGAACTTGGCCAAAGCAATTGTGGAAGAGATGTATCAAGAATGGGCCAAGGAGCCCAAGATGCCAACTCATACTAATGGACAACCCAAGATCTTGTTATTTGCTGCGAATTGGGCTTAGAAGCTTATTTTGGCCATATTGGGCCATTATCCTATTTTGGCCTTGTTTAGTTAGTTTAAGTATTTAGGACATCTAAACTTTTAGTTATTTTATTTGGCCCATGTTTTATGTTTTATGTTTTATCCAACCCAATTCATATTATTTAGTATCAGAACACTTCTTATTGGGCTTGGACTTAGTTTAAGTGTCTAACCTAGTGTAAGAGGTTATAAATACCTCAAGGAACACATTGTTTAGCAGTTTTGATTAATTGAAATTCTGTTTTGTTTTCTTTCAAGAAAACAGTTCCTTTGTGTGCAAGTGAGGTGAGTGATTTGCTTTGCTTGTTGCATCAAGAAATTGAGAGAATTCATCCTAAGGTAAGTTCCTTGTGATATTCAATCAATTTCTGTTCTATCTTTTCCCTGTTATCTACGTTTCCAAGGACAGGTTTCTTGGGGGTTTAGTAGGGAAGGTCTTTATTCTATATCTTGTTTTCTATCAAAGTGTGTGCCTGGGGTTTCTGGATCTTTATATCCACGGGGTCCTTTTCATCATTATCAGAACAGTCCTCTAATGGTGGCATATCATCACTACCATCAGACTTACCATCATCATCAGATTCAGATACAACTTCACCTCCCCTAATGACCATTGTTCTCTTGTTCGGGCAATTAGATGCATAATGGCCCAAACCGTGGCACTTGAAGCATTTAACATCTCTATGTCTAGAAGTAGCAGTAGAAGAAGATGAATTAGAGGTACCTTTTTTCTTGGCCATGTCTAGTCCCTTCTCCTTGGGGTTTGAGTCCTTATTCTTCTTTGTGTCCTCATACTTAGACCATTTTGAACCCCACTTTGAGTTGGAATTCGAAAATTGCTTAGCTGCCCTTCTTTGATTTTGCTGTTTCTCCACCTTCATTGCCATGCTAACCAAATCCTCCATCTCCACATAATAGTGTAATTCTACCACATCTGCAATCTCCTTGTTCAAACCACCTATAAACCGGGCCATAGTTACTTCCATGTCCTCTTCAATGTTGGCTTTAATCATGAGCATTTCCATCTCCTTGTGGTAATCTTCTACTGACTTGGAGCCTTGAATGAGCCTATACAATTTTTGGTGCACTTCCCTATAGTAGTGGGAAAGAACAAATCTCTTCTTCATTATCCTCTTCATCTCATCCCAAGTTTCTATGGGGTATTCCCCATTTCTCCTTCTGGACTTAACTAGCTCATCCCACCAGATTAGAGCATAATCAGAAAATTCCACAGCAGCCAATCTGACCTTCTTCTCTTCAGAATAATTATGACAAGCAAAAATCATCTCCACCTTTCTTTCCCACTCTAAATAAGCTTCAGCATCATTCCTACCCTTGAATGGTGGTATCTGCATCTTGATAGCATTAATGTTGCTATCCCAAGCTCTATTTCTAGTTCTCCTATTTCTAGCTGAATCAAATTCATCAGACTCCTCCCCAGATAGCTCATGGTTGGAATCATGGTGACGTCGATTCCTCAAATCAACCCGTCTACTACCTCTGGACATGCTTTGTGTCATCTCCTTTCTCCATTCATCCATCTCATCAAGTCTATCATTCAACTTCTGAAATTGACTAGTGAAAGCTTGGTACATGACCTTCATGTCAAGTATCACACCAGGTTCCTCTTCATAATTTTCTCTTCCTTCCTTCCTTGAGTTGTTAGCCATTGAACAACCTGCAAAATATTAATAAAAGAAAAAGGACCTCACAAGCACTCTCTCACGTGTTTGCACTCAAAATTGGGTACGCTCGTGTTTTCACTCAATTCTTGGCTTTTACCCTCTTTTGTGCTCACCACTCTTGCCTTTTACCACTCTTGATCACTTTAGAATGTTGCACTTGTAAATTAAATGAAATCAAGCAAGGCAAATCCACAAGTAATATTAAGATCAGAATTGATGCCAAGGATTACTAAGAGAAACTCAAGTTTAAGACTCAGAATTGGTTACTTAATTTGCAAGGAAAAAAAAAAAAAGACACAAAAGACACACAACTAAGGATTACTTAGACTCCAAGGAACTCAAGATAACACAAAATCTGGTGTAAATCAACTAAATCTGATATAAATCAGATTTAAAATTCAAAATTTAAATTCCAAGGGAAGACAAGATATGTAATCTGATTTGAATCAAAACTGAATCTAGACACAATCCTTTTGAATTTGAAACAAAAGATAATGCAATCTGATGTGAATCAAAACTAAATCTGAATATAATCCTTTCAATCTTTTCTAATTTCCCCTCCTTTTTTTTTTCGTCCTTCCTTTTTTTTTTTCATCCTCCTTTTTTTTCTGGCTTTTTTTTTCGTTTTTTTTTTGCACCTTTTTTTTTTTTTTTTAATTTCAACTAGTAACAAAGATTGAAAACAAAACAAGGGAAACACAAAGATGGAACAAAGATATGACTGCAGCACAAAAGGAGAGAATGCAAAAACACGAAAAACAAGAACGCAAACGGACAAGAAAAGAAGACAAAAGACAAACGTAAAAGACAAAGATAGATAAATAGGAATTTATCTAGACCTTGCTCTGATACCAAATGATGAAAGGAACCCCGTGGATATAAAGATCCAGAAACCCCAGGCACACACTTTGATAGAAAACAAGATATAGAATAAAGACCCTCCCTACTAAACCCCCAAGAAACCTGTCCTTGGAAACGTAGATAACAGGGAAAAGATAGAACAGAAATTGATTGAATATCACAAGGAACTTACCTTAGGATGAATTCTCTCAATTTCTTGATGCAACAAGCAAAGCAAATCACTCACCTCACTTGCACACAAAGGAACTGTTTTCTTGAAAGAAAACAAAACAGAATTTCAATTAATCAAAACTGCTAAACAATGTGTTCCTTGAGGTATTTATAACCTCTTACACTAGGTTAGACACTTAAACTAAGTCCAAGCCCAATAAGAAGTGTTCTGATACTAAATAATATGAATTGGGTTGGATAAAACATAAAACATAAAACATGGGTCAAATAAAATAACTAAAAGTTTAGATGTCCTAAATACTTAAACTAACTAAACAAGGCCAAAATAGGATAATGGCCCAATATGGCCAAAATAAGCTTCTAAGCCCAATTCGCAGCAAATAACAAGATCTTGGGTTGTCCATTAGTATGAGTTGGCATCTTGGGCTCCTTGGCCCATTCTTGATACATCTCTTCCACAATTGCTTTGGCCAAGTTCCCAAAGTCTTCTCTTAACCTCTTTGCTCTTGCTCGTGTGATTGGTCCTACTGGCATGGTAAAATCTCCATCTTGGCCCCTTATGCTAGAATGTCCAATTTGTCCTCCGGAGCACGTATCAAAAAGAAAAGAGTATTGAGACATATATTAGAAGAAATATTTCATTCAGTCATTTTCAACCTTAGGTTATATTTTAAATATGTACTAATATAAATTATGTAAATGTTTAGAGTCTTGGATTAAGTGCTTAAATAAAAGAAACCTACTTCGGAAGGATAGTTTTGAACTTTATAAAATGAAATCTTTATTTTATTATGCCATTATCACCTTTTTTATAATAAACCGAAGTGGTTGAGATGACGACGATGACACCGTTTAATTTAGCTTAGGACTACCTACTGAGAATTTATAATTCTCACCCCTGTATATTCCCGTGTCGTCTCCAGATGGTTGACTTGGCCTTAGCAGTGATCCTCCCAGGGTTATGTGATTGAGATTGAAGCATTCTGACATGAAGGGTCCAGTGATGCTAGAGACTACAAAATTGGATAACACGAGGTCGGTGCTGCGATAGAGGATGTTTTGCTACATTGCAGCTCTTAGCGGAACTCTTTTACACATGTTGAAATGTTGTTAAGGAAAACAAGAAGTTTGGTTATGTAAACTTGTGGATATGACCACGAAGTGGTTTTGTTCAAATGGAGTTTATATTTTCTTTATTTGACTATTTATATTTTATTCTGTATGATGGGATACTTAGTACAATATTGTCCCAAAAGTGCAGTAAGTTATAAAATAAGGTCCGCTAATTTATTAGTAGCAACTCCTAAATGCGATGCTTAAGCATGGTATTATACATAGGAGGTGTTACACTTTGGTATCAGAGCAGTTCGTCCTAACTGGACCTGAGGATGGGCTAACTATGCTTCTGAAGCATATTCTGAGAGTTTAGAAAAGCCATGCTTTAAGTCTTTGCATGACAAGGACATAGGTGTTTGTGCATGGCAGCCTTATTGTGTATGCTGTAATTTATCTGTCACACTTAACTGTATATTGACGTTGGTCACCTCAATATAACATTTTGTGTAGGCAGGAATTTACGACATCCAATTGGCTTATTAGGGTTAATGAAATTTTGAGGGCAAAATTATGTTAAAAGTTGGGTAGTATTGTAATACTGTGATTTAGCCATGTTTATAATTAATATTATTAGAGATTAATTAACACTAAATTTATAAATAGAGATGAGAATGTACACATTGTAGCAGCATACGGTTAGAATTTCTATGGAAATAGAATTTTAACTGCACTGTAAAAATTTTAAGAATAGTTTTAGGAAATAACAAATTGATCCGATAAGAATCTAAAATACAAAAAAATTTAATCATCAAGAGATTACACCTATTATATGTGGCCCGGAGTGGGCCACATGGCCAAAAAGTTAAGAAGGAATATGGACCACACACCTAGTAGGTGCGTCACCCTTGCTTTTTCTAAATATCTTCCCAAGAAATCCTAGATAGCATCACTTCACTTCTCTCCCACACCCCTTGGCTAAACCCTTATCATCACTCCTTTTCCTCTATTTTTGCTCTCACAAACTCTCAAGTCCTTAGTTCCTTCTTCATTCTTCAACGTCAATCGCACTTTTAAGCTTGTTTCCTATCTCCTAAACCACATAGAAACCAAAATCTCTCCTATTTTGATCATACCTAACTTCAGCCAAGAAGGAGAAAAGGAGAGTTTGGGTGTGGTTTTGTGACTCCAAAAGAGTTTTAGAATTGTTGGAAGTAAGATTTAAAGCATCATTGGGCTTGAAAGTGAGGTAGACTTCTAAACCACCTTATATATATGGACATATTGCTTGGTGAGCTAGGTTTTCATTTCTTTTGTTTCTCATAAATATTAGTTGAGGATGATGTTCTTTAGGTTCGTAGCAATGAGTTAGAACTAGTGAAACTTAAATTAGTAAGAGAAACAAGTTGGAATCTCAAAGATATCCATAAACAGAAAATAGGAAAACAGGAAAGTTCTAGATAGTACTAGGTCCATGAACCATATCTTGAGCTCGAGGCTTTCAATCGGAGTAAACCAATTTTATTTGAAACCCAACTCATAGGAGAGTATACCCACGAAAGTTAGGGTCCATTGGACTTAAAATGAATAAGTTATGAATTTTGAAGTATGTTATTGGCGGAGCAACACGATTTTGCGGAGTATATGTTCTAATGGGCATAACTAGCTCCATAGACCATTAAATTGAGTGCAGCCAATTTTTTTAGAAAGCTAACATATAGAAAAATAAGCCTGTACATTTTCAAATTCAAATTCCTAGTGAAAGCTAAAATAGAGCAGCTTCAATGTAGAGCTTATATCTTAAGCTTTGCTTGGCCGAATTTAGTGGGACCTGGTTTGTTTGAAAGAGGGTTTAAGTGAGTATAAGTATGTAAAATTCTAAGGAAAATGATAAAAAATCGATCTTTAGTGATGTTTCACTTTTTGGTGGCCTAATATGTTCCAAAACAAGATAGCAGTAAGTCAAACTTAAATAACTTGAGTAATACTTATCAAAATTTAGTGGAACTAAAGTGGTTTGGAAATACACAAATACATCAACATTCTTGTAGAATTTGCGATCAAAAGGGTTTAAATTGGAATTTTGGTATAATTTACAAATTTGCATAGAATTGAGAAATTTAAATCTAATTTATAGTTAAATTGCATATGACTTAACTTAGAGGTCTACAAACTATATGGCACCAAATTTAATTAAAAAGTTGAAGAATATGCAATTATTCATTGGAATTCTTGCGATTGGGGTAGTCCTTGCCTTATATGATGGTGTATGTGATTGGGATTTTAATATATGAGTTGGAATTGTTTCTTTATTGATTGGCTAGTCCGTTGTCTGTTTGACATTTTGGGAAGCTCCATATTATAGTTGGCATACTGCTAATTCTTACTAAATTCATTATTGACTTGACATGATTAAAGTATGTAGTATGTCACGTGAACAAATTATGCATGCTAAGAATATGAAAAGATGAGATCTTTTCAACTGGAGATAATTATATTAAGACTATAAGACCTCTCTAATAGGAGGCAGTTAATTAAAGATGAGATCCCTCCAATTAGAGGCACGTGAATCCCATTGTCAGCTTAGTCTGATTATGAGATCTCTACATTTGGAGGTAGTTATATTATGATTATGAGATCCTTCTAATAGGAGGCAATTAACCAAAAGATGAGACCCCTCTAATTAGAGGCATGTCTAAGATTGCACTCTGAGGATGACAATATATAACGCTCAAGTGTAGATATATGTTTACACCCTAAGGACAGCAAGATGTGTTATCATCAGGGAGAGTAAACTTGACCAGTAGCTAGATCCTTTTGCTTAATTCAGAGAAAGATATCTGGCCTAAGTTAAGGCACGATAAATTAACAGTAAGTATTAAAGTTAAAAAAAGTAAGGAAGTACAACAAAATAAAGGAGTATAGAGACATATATCAGGAGAAATATTTCACTCATTCATTTCTAGCCTTATGTTCTATTTTAAATATGTACTGATATACATTATGTGAATATTTAGAGTCTTGGGTTAAGTGCTTAAATAAAAGACGCCCACTTCAAAAGGATAGTTTCGAACCCTTATACGTTCCCGTGTCATCTCTAGTGGCTCACTTGGTCGTAGCAACGATCTTCCCAGGGTTATGTGATCGAGATTGAAGCATCCTAACATAAAAGGGTTTGGCGATGCTAGAGACTTCAAAATTGGACAACACAAAGTTGGTGCTGCGATGGAGGATGTTTTGCTACACTACAGCTCTTAGCAGAACTCTTTTATACATGTTGAAATATTGTTAAGTAAAACAAGAAGTTTTGTTATGTAAACTTGTGAATGTGACCACGATGTGGTTTTGTTTTATGTCTTCAAGTGGAGTTTATATTTTCTTTAATTGACTATTTATATTTTATTCTCTACGACGAGACAATTAGTACGATATTGTCCCAAAAGCACTATAAGTAATAAAACAGTATATGCTAATTTAGTAGCAGCAACTCCTAGGTGCGATACTTAAACATGGTATTGTACTTAGGATGATGTTACGCATAATCGGAGCTTGATTTTCATTCTATGTAATAAAGGTTAGTATAATGATTTTACCTTTCTAGAAGCCATTAAATATTACAAAATTGTCATTATTGATCACACACCTTGCACATGCTAAGAGTTCTATTAGTCAAACTAATGATAGGTCATCTATAAGGGTAGATAATGTCACAATCCATCAAAATGCAAGGGTATTGTGTTTAATTTATGTAAATAAAAGGATATCACGTGTAATTTTGCTTAACCTTAAAAAAGTTAGTGTAATTTTCCCCCCAAAAAAAAGAAATACATGAATAGACCATAACATCTTATTTTCATACTTCGCTTAATGACTAAATGTTAGAATTTAAACTCACTAGCATGCATTAACGAAATGTGACTCAATTAAGAATCTACATTCTGTGTAGGCTAACCATATTCAATGTAAAGATTAGAGTCTTATTAGAGTCAAGCAAACCCCCAACTATGTCCCTGACAATTTCAAGGTCGACGAACTTGGTCCTTAACAAAAATAAATTACTTCGTTAGTCCCTGAAAATGTCATCCATCGGACATCCATTGGTCCCTGCTGTCTCACTTCACCGTGGCTTTAAGCGACGTCATTTGTGTCCTTTAAACGACATTGAAGCTCAAACTTGAGGAGGTCGAGGGCGGCACGGCTCTTCTGCTTCAAGGTGAAAGGGGTAGTGGCGGTGGTGGTGAAGAAGAAGAAGAAGAAGAAGAAGAAGAAAGGTGTGGTGTTGGTGGAGTAGTGGTGTTGTGGTGGTGGGTGGTGAAAAAGAAGAAGAAAGGTGTGTTGTTGTTGGAGTAGAGTGCTAGTGGCAGTGGTGGTGAAGAAGAAAAGTGTGGTGTTGGTGGAGTAGTATAGTGGTGGCAGTGAAGAAGAAGAAAAAGAAGAAAGGTGTGGTGTTGGTGGAGTAGAGGGGTGGTGGACCACTGGGGATAAGGTGCGTTTTGGGTGTTTGGGAAGAATCCAAGTGCCATGTACACAGCTCCGTGAGGGAAGACAGTAGGGACCAACAAATGTTTGACAGATAGCATTGTTAGGGACCAACGGAGTAATTTATTTTTGTTGGGGACCAAGTTGTCCGACTCTAAAATTGTCAGGGATTTAGTTGGGGGTTTACTCTATTAGAGTTTAAGTCCCACTATTTATTGCTAACAACGAGTTTTCCAATCGACAACCAAACTATCTGAGCCACCTCGACGTCCACATCCAACCCAAAATCCATCTTCCTTGGTTTGATCATGCCTACGAAGCATCAAGAATAAATACGATACTAATATGATACAATAGATGGGGATGCTGTAAAATCTTAGAATTATAAGATACGATATATGTAACAAAATTTATAGATTAACTGATAAAATAAATTATCAATGATAAGTAAGGGACTAGGACCAACCCTTTAGACATAGCCTATCCAAGCAGAATACTATATACTGACCAAGACAAATAAAGGGAAGAAAGAAATATACATGCTAACTTAAAAAAATATTAAAATATATAAAAATAATCCACACACTAACCAATATTCACTTGATGAGAACAGCAAAAGTGAGGGAAGTCTAAAACCTTGTAGGTAATGCCCTCTCCCACCTTTCTCAAAGCTTTATCTAAGTGAATGAGCACTTTCTTCTGCTATAATGAGTAGCCAAAAATGAAGAGATGTAGCAGAGACGACAATGTGCTAGACAGGAGACAATCACCATCTTCACCTCTACCATGTCCTTCCCATTTTTTGTTGTGTCCAAACTAAGATTGATCTAGAAAAAAAAAAAAGGGGGGGAAATGGCAGGAGGACGGATCTAACTGTGTCCGTGTTAGTGTCAGACACGACACGTCCTAGATACCGAGATGGAAGGATTTGCGACATATCTGCGCTACATTGGATCATGCGCTCTCACATGTGACTTTCCCTTTCTATATTTCTACTCACATACTTTCCTACATGTGATGACATGAGTCAGCAACCCACTAGTTTGGGAAAAATTCTTAAATGTTCATAGAATACCGTATGAATATGCTCACAACCAATAATATAATAATATTTTAAGATATAACTCACCATTAACTTATATTCTTATATTAAATATCATTTTATTATTGACTGTGAACACAATTCATATGGCACTTTAGGAGCATCCAAAAATTTCTCCCAATTAGGGTTATTAATTGGATAGAATTGACCCGATAAACCCGAGAATATAAACCACCGAATGCATAAAACAAAACAAAACCAATTATTATTAGTTTGATTTTGAATTTATAATTTTTCAACTTGATCATACGATCAATTATTTTTTTTCTTGTATTTCTAAACTTTCAAAGTTTTTGCACTTAAACTTTTAATTGTAAAGTTACCTTTTATCTTTTTTATTTGCATTTATTTAAGAAATTTATACATTCAAACTATTATTAAATATTTTATAATAAGAATAACAACTATATATATTTAATTAATACAGATTTATTTTTTTCTCAAACTCAAACTAAACCAACCCGTTTGCCTCTCTACCACCAACTACAACTTCGACTGCTGCCATTGCCGGAGCATATCCGGCCCGTTTTTGGTCATCGCACAGCCCTTCCCTCGCCGCCTTTGTTCACTGCCAAAGCTGGGCTCTGCTACCCTTATTGCATGTTTGGGGCTTTTTATATCAGTATCTTTTATTTTGCTTCTCTGAAAATTATTCAAGCGAAAATTATTTCCACGTTTTACCACTGTTGCTGCATATTTGGGCTATTTTTTTAGTAGTTTTCATTTTGCTTCTGTGAGAATTATTACCACACCTAAGGGGTGCGGGAACATGAAAATTTCGGGGGAAACAAAAGAACTCGTCTTGGCATACAACAAAGCTAATGTCAGGACAGCGTGAATCTGCTGACATTATATATCAGCAGAAGCAGAACAATCTCAGCAGGAACTTCTAGGAAATAAGCTTTTTCAGACACCCTATTCCTCAGATTTTCCATGTCTATCCCTTTGATGAAACCTTACTTTAAAATATTTTCCAGTTAAAAAATAATTAGAAATAAATTGTTGAAGATTGTGTTCCAGAATTCATGATGTAACCAATGAATTAGGTATGGGGGTAACAAGTCTCTCAACCAAAGAAGTCCGCCGGAGAAAAGTAAATTCATTTACTGGTGCTCAGGGAAGAATAGAACAAAGTACAGTAAAAAAGAGAGTAGATTCATCTAATTCCCAAGCGATATTCTCAATGTAACATTAATTACCAAATGACATGAAGATCTATGGCTTTAAAATCTATATAACGTTCTACGGTTGAGTTCCTGCAAGAAGAACATCGGTCACTATGTTCTTACCACCATTCCCTTAATACCAGCAGATGACCAACAAAGCGGAGATTGGGCAAATTATTGTGTGAGCAACTTTGAGTCACACGCCACTATTTTAACCCGTCCAACATTCTCTTGGCTATCTTCACTCTTAAATAAAGCATCTTGTAATATGAAAGTCCAAACATTGTCACAAAATCTGTATGTATGGAGATGTCCCTGTCATAAAGCAACATAAGATCAGCTCAGGGCGGAGCAAGGGAGAATAACCATGTTCACTCTTTAAAACACATGTAGCTTCATCATAATTCATGAAGTACAAATCTAGATATAATATGCTATGTAACACCGAATGAGCAAAATGCAGAAGTAAAAAGGTGTTGCGTGATTCACTACCCCCACGTTGGATAACTGCTGCTAAGACACCGCCAACATGAAATAGCAGCCCACAGTCAAATTAACATTAAAAATTCCACAAAATATTAAACATTGCCATTTCAACATGGATTGAAAAGCTTATGAGCTATAAAGTGAAAAAAACAATGATGCCAAGTCATATATCTTCATCTCTCACAGAACAATGAGTAAGATGAAGCAATATGAGAGACACTGAATGATCAAGATAGTATAGAATGACAAACTTATGTGCTAAAAAATATTCCAATGATTTTCAGAAAGAATTCAAACAGCCAGTCAAACTCAAAAGATTGAGATAAAAGCTTTTTGTTAATGCTATTATGTTGATATTGTGCTCTGGATCAATATAAGAAACTAAAATCTTAGGAAATGCATATATCAGCTCGAGAAGAAAAGCTTCATGAGATGACCATTATTTTGCGCTAAGTGAAGAGGGAAGGCAGAACAGTATAAAAACTATTTTGAAGTTGACTGATTGGAGAGCTCGTTTTGGATTAATGTTCTCTTTCTTAGATTTGTTTCAGGTTTTTGAACATTTTAGGAGGATAACTCTAATGTTGTACTTTTCTTTTCCATTTTTGAATTCTTCACCTTTACACAACAATAATAATATAAGCAGAAAATGATATGTGTGTGTCTGTGAGAGCCTCTGTGTGGGGTAAAATTTATCATATGATAATTTATGAAATAGCCACTTAGAGAACTGTGGCATATCTCACACTGAGGATTGGGCACTTTATTCCCCCATATTTATTCAAAAAGTAAAAATCTATAATTGGAAAACTAATATTTGGTCTTCTGTATTGCTTTTATGTTTAGGTTCAACAAGGGAATAAAAGAGAGTGATAGTAAATCAATTTGAGATGGAAAACAAAAATAATAAATCTGGAAATTTTTTTTTTTTTAATTTTGGTTTTCTTTATTTTTAGTGTCTTTCGGACTTCACTTTGAAATACTGCCGAAAATGAATTAATTCCATGTGAATATTTCAATCTGTTAAGCAAAAAGCTGTCCTCTTTCTTTTCCCTGTACAGCTTCCCCAAGAGAACCTAAACAAACCTCTTCTTATGGGACATCTCCATAAAGGAAAATTCTTCAGTAGGAATTACTCCATCAACTCAAGACATGCTGTACTTTAGCAAGCTCACTATCTAACAATATCTGGTAGGTGGTAACATCTAGTTTCAGCCCCCTCCCATAAACAAAAGAACCAAAAAAATAAAGATAGATTAAGGAGGAAAAGGCTGCATAAACAATCCATAACAGTAGTCATGATAAAATGTTAATGGCAGTCCTAGTGACAAAAAATGGAAAGTCATGATAAAACTGAAGTACATTACTAAACTTTATTTCAGAAGATCAGCCATCAGCAGAATATACGAAAGTATTAGACTAAATACCTGAAAAATGAAACTCAAATGTTGGAACCCATACAATACAATTATGTGAGAGGGTAATTTATGGATGGATAATCAAGCCAATACTCTCTGTTTGAATCTCATAGGTGTGCGATTGATAGTTTTGCATATAGCAAGATGACCAATGACTTGTCAAAGACAAACGATAGCACACATAATTCAACAAAATTTAAATTATAAGTGAACATACTTTTCCACTCAAAAACCAATATAGAATAATGAAAATAACCCAAAAAATGTACATTGAGAACATAAAACGAGCCCCCCCCCCCCCCAAACAAAAAAAAAAAGCATATCCTTATAGTGTGTTCCCTGAGGGGAATCTCCAAATGTAAGAAACTTCAACATTGCAACACCAACCTCTGAAGAATACTAAAAATCAAGCTTCAACAATTATATTGTCAACATGTTCACTCATGGTCATGCCCATTCCTTATCGTCATCATGAGTACCTAACTTATAAAAAACGGAAGAAAAAACATTTTTTAAGGCAATAAAATCTATCGATTTGGACAAACAATTAGACTTTTTGACTCATTAACTGAAGATAAGCAAACAAGCATTATGATAATCTTATCCTAACAAAAAAATTCCCTACATAGTTATCTCTAGATACTTGTCCCATAGTATTCCATTTAATATACAAAAATTAAAAAAGAAAGTCATTAAATTACAAGTAAAAAAAACTACATTTACTAAATTAACCCCTGTTGAAATACCGATATTATTATACTTATAATATTATTATCAATCTACTAATCTTCTCTTTCACTTATTAATAATGATGGTGTTAGAAAAAATAATTAACACTTCAATGATTTACAAAACAACAGATAAACGAATATAAATCACCTATCCCCTTCCTAGTCCCACAAATCATGCTTTGCCACATATGCACATGATTGATGACTGCCTCAAATTTTTAAATTTTTTTAAGTACTTCATCCTTTTCAAAATAATTTTCGTTTTAAGATTTTTTTTTCATTTTATCTCATATATGTCGTTTAAGAATTCCAATGTAAAATTAATTATTTTATACCAATTTTGTCCCCATCTTCATTAATTGCAATTCTCTCTCTCTCTCTCTTTCTCTCTCTCTCACACACACACACATTCATGTCCTTCTCCACTGACCTATCATAATTCTTTCTTTTTAGTTAGTCAAAGGATAATTTAGCCTTTTATAGTTACTTTTCTCAAAAATCAAGACTATTAAATTGTCTTCTTAATTTTAGTGCCATTACCTTAAAGGACAATTATTTTGAAATAGAGCGAGTACATATTATCCAATTGGCATTGCATGATTAGTATGACAAAGAAAGGGATAGGATTTGGAGACTGGTGATTTCCGTCCCAAATAAACTGAAACAAAGCAAATAACCTAACAGGACAGCTATAAGAGGAAGAAAATCGGTAAAGAGTACGAAAACCTCTAGTACGAAAATTTCGTGAATCTATGTGTCAAAATTTTATTGGTTTTTGTCTTTCACCAACTTCCTCCCATGTCTGGTTAGTCATTCCCCTCCTTTGTAATTAGCCCATTCGTAACTTTTCCTAATAAACCGAGATGGGTAGCTTATAATAAGCCTATAAAAGCAACAAAAAAGTTTACATGAACTCACACACCAAATTTCATAAACCTAGAACCAACAGCCCAGAAACATGCCCCCACCATATTATACAGCAACGACCAAGATTCCCCTTAGAGCCACCATCTTACACTTAAAATCAAAGAGAAGGGGGAAACCAGCGCCGTTACCTTGATGGAGACCTTGTTCTTAACTCGCGTTTCGAGAGCCTCAGTCATAGACTGGAAGAATAAAACCACGAAATCAAATAATAATAATAATAATACTAACAACAACAACAACAACAATAAAAGCAAATAAATAAACGTTAAAACAGATCCATAAAATTCAAAACTCCACATATTCCAAACACTACCTTATCGAACTGGACCAGAACCTGAATCGCAAGCTCGGGGCTGAGAGTGCCACTGGAAACCATCTCGTCCAGGGTCTCGGTGAGGCACATTCCGATCATGGACCTCCTGTACAGCTCGAATGTCGCCATTACTGCCTTCGAAACTCGATCTGCGTCGATTAAAAAAGTGATTCATGACTCAGATTACAACATGAGTGTTAACAATCAGAACCAAACAATACGAAGAAAATTTTCGGAAATAAATAATTGAATAGAAATGAAAAATGCGGTAAAGAGAGAAAAAGAAAATAGGGTAGAAATGGAGATCTAGGGTTTGGAATATGTGTTACGAATCGGGTGGCGACGTTGGAGAGTTGAGAGCAGAGAGTAGCGCTATTTTGCTTTTCTGCTTGCTGGTGCTTCTTCTCAGTGAATGTTTATGGCTCGATAGCGTTTTGAGAGGGAAGAAATTTGGGGCTTTTTATACCCTAAATTTGTAGCTGAGGGTATATATAGGGGAGGTTGGAGAATGATGTGGAATGACCACCGTGCCCTCGTGCACGTTTTCGTCATGTGATAGGCGACACTGGCAACTAAAAACAAACGCGTCTCTTACAGTTCGCTGAAGCCCACGGTATAATGGGCGATTGACAACTTGACCCGCAACCTTTGGGAGTTATATTAGGGGTGTTCAAAATCGATCCAAACCAAATTAAAATCGAAAATCGGTCCAAAAAAATCAAAAACCGATTAAAACCGAAATAAATTGGTTTTAATTGGTTCTTGTTTTATAAAAATCGATCGGATCGGTTCAGTTTTTGGTTTTAATTTCTAAAACCGAACCAAATCAAACTAAACCGATAATATATTACACATTAATAATTATATATGCATATAAGATATATTACATATTATATATTACTTATTCATATCTATATTTTTACAAATATACATGTAAATATATTCTACAATATTATAATACTAGAATTATTCAAATATTCTTATTATATCTTAACTCAATATTTTAAATTTGTAATTATCGATTAATTCTTTTAGTTTACTCAAAATAAAATTTATTTTTTATACTTTATAAAATTTTTTATTAAAAAATCGAAAATCAAACCAAACCAAACTGAACCGAAATAAAATTTATTGTTTGAATCGGTTGGTTTTTCCTCCAAAACCGAACCAAACCGAACCGCGAACACCCCTAAGTTATATTAGTCGCGATCTTAAAAATTACAAAATAAGTCCATTTCTTTATTGCAAAAAGAGCCTTTTTAATAAATACTTTTAGCGAAGGGTCCAACTTTATTGTAGCTCCTGGGGTACCATCACTCATCAACAAAACCATCATCATCTTCCACCATTTTGCTTCCCAGCGACCTCGCACAACTCACCATCGTGAGCCCACAACCCCACCACTAGCGACCATCATGCAGTTTTGCCAACTGCACAGTCAACACCACCAATTGCGCCCCTGTCTTGCCGGAGCTCCACTGCTCAAGCCACCACTGCTGACGAGGATGTCCTTTGCTCTGCTCGTCAATGTGCTTCTGGTAAAATGCCACCAAAGCCTTCACTATGCTTAGCTTGATGGCCTAGATTTGAGAGGTGTGTCCACCACCGTTGACAAGGATGCGGATGTCAGCGCTGGCGAAGCAGTGCCTTCCAAGGTGGAGGATGGGCTCAAACGCAAACTGAGGCTCAGCCCTTGCAGAAGAAGACTACCTAGCACGGTTGTGTTTGAGTTCAAATTCGAATAGGAAGTTGATCACAGGTTTATCGCGAGTCCTTGTCTTGGGCGCCAATGCCACGTTCGATGAAGAAGTTGTTACAGCACAGCGCTTCCTCCTTCTTCTTCTTCCTTAGTTCCTCACAAAACGATCTCTGCTACTATTGCATGCACTCTCAGATTCCAGCTTCGCCGACAATTAGCAACCACAGATCCGGCTATTTAAAATCTAAGGATTTATCAACAAATCTTCACATTTTAAACCTTTTTTTAACTAATTTACATGCTACTTTCTACACCTTCAATAATAGCCGTCCTATCCAAAATATTTAAGATCCAATGACTGTGATAAAAAATAATCCGCCATCTTTACATGGGACTAACATAACTCCCAAACATTTCAGGACCAAGTTATCATTCACCGGTATAATAATATTAGTAATATTTAAATGTACAAATCTACACTTTTGTCCGTAAAAAATTTTCATTTTAACATTCTAATTTTTAAAAGATTAAATGCTTATAATTTAGTTTTTAAATTTTTTTAATATTTTAATTCTTAAAAAATTAAATGCATATATTTTAGTTACTGAAAAATTTTCTTTTAATACTTTAGCCTTCAAAATATTAAAAGCGTATATTTTGATCCATGAATAATTTTTTAATACTTAAGTCCTTAAGAGATTAAATATATACATCATGTATTTGATATTTTCTACTTTTTACTATAAAATATAACAAAAAAATAAATTATAATTAAATATGATTTTTATTAATTATTTAATTTAAAAAATAATATAGTTATTTGTATTTTACTATTTTAATTGTAATTATTTTAAATTTTTATTACATATAAATATAATTTATATTTAAAATAATTTATTATTCATTTATTTATATATTTTATTAATTATTTTTATTATTTTCATAAATAAAAAAATGACATAGAGAGAGAGAGAGAGAGAAAGATATAAAAAAAGTCTTTATACATCAAAATTTAATCAGGTTAATCTCATATTATAAGATTTAATTGAATTATACATTATATATGTAATTTTTTTTTATATATAATTGAATTTATATTAAATATTCCTTATTAAAAAATATTATATAATTAAATCTCATATTCCAAGATTTTCATTAATGTGTTTGACATGATTTTTATACTAAAATAAAAATATATAGATAATTATAATATTTTTAATAAAAATATTTAATATAAATTTAATTGTATATAATATAAATAATTGTATATTTGATGTATAATTAAGTTGAATTTTAAAATATTAAATTAACTTAATTGAACTTTGATACATAACGACTCTCTTCTCTCTCTCTCTTTTAAGGACTAAAGTGTTAAAAAATTATTCAGCAGCTAAAGTACATGCATTTAATTTTTTAAAGATTAAAGTATTAAAATAAAATCTTTCAGGGATTAAAATGATTAAATTTAATTTTTTAAGAATTCAAATATTAAAACAAAAATCTTTCAAAAGTTAAAGTATAGATTAACTCTATTTAAATACTAGTATTTTATATTCATGCAATACATTGGTTAAAAAATATTTTTAAATTAATATTATTATCAATGTTAATTTCATTGAGGTATTAAAATATAAGTGTTAAAAACTTCTATATTAAACAAACAAAATAAAATATAAATATAAAATTATAAAATAATAAATTATTATGACTTATTGAATTTAAAAAAATAAATTGTAATATAAATTTATTAAAATAATTATTTTTAAATTTATAATTTGATTTATATATAAATCAAATTCTTGAACAGGCTTGTCAACCACGCTTTCCCCCCCTAAAAACAATGCTCCTCACCAACCGCCTTAGGTTGGGGCAAGACAGCAATGAGTAGTTCGCTCCAGGACTCCATCCCGTTGAGGGCAGGATGCCGACTGAGATGGAGCTCGTGTATATATATATATATATATATATATATATACACATTAAAATTTTAATATATATAATTCTAATTCTATTGTCTAATTCGTGGACTCTACTTATCGGCATTTCATTAAGAGTTGAAGCTATTATAGAATTTTAAAATAAATAAATAAATAAATTTATTAGCCAATAACCATTTTTTTCATGTCAGATTAATGTTGAACTAAATTTTGAGTCAACCTTCAAATTCATATTAGTTTAAAAGGGGAGAAATGCATAAAATAAATATCAGAATAAAGATGTGAAAATTTGTGTATTTGAATAATATTTGTTTGATATTTATTTTTAATAAATCGAGAATCATTCTATTTAAACTTTTGTAAAATAGTAAGTTTTTTAATTGCAAATGCATTTAATTTATTTCCTTAAATAGAAATTTAAAAATGGAAACTGGTAGATTTTACCAAGTTTTGACATGAGTAAAAGTTTCTTTGTAATTTCTTTTGTTTTATAAGTAGTATAGATTTAATTGTCAATTTCTAAAGTAACCTATACTCCCTTCCAAAAAAAAAAAAAACCAATACTCAATAATTTTCATTAAAAAAAAAACTCAACAATTTGTTTCACACAAAATAACATACCTGACACAAATTTTAGATCTATGCACTCACAATGTCTAAAGGTGAGGACAAAACTACAGTCGTCACAAATTGTTTAAAGAATTCAATACTCATAAAAGTTTGTTTTGCAATGGGGATTGATAAAAAGTATAATGGGGACTAATAGATAACTTTTTGGGACTCTTAGGTATGTTATGAGATTTAAATATTCTCTTTGCAACTTTTTATCTTTCTCAAGTATGAAGAAAGAGAAAATTTTGAAGAGATAGAATGGGGATAAGTGTTTAATTTTTTGGGTATGTATAATTATGTAATGAAGATTTTGAAAAAAAATAAGCTTATACTCCAGTATGTACTCGAGTATATGGTATCTTTTTAACTGAAAATTCTTATTCTTCAACTAAAAATCCTCAAGTTTTTTATTATTAGAGAATTTGATTCAACCCTCTTTCTTATGTCCTTTGGCATATAATTGCTTTATTTTCTATTCAATTCTCTCCTATCCAAGATAGTCTCCCATATCATGTGTCATCACACCATTCATCAAAATCATAAGTCATCGATTGAATTCTATTGAAAATGTTTTTGATGTACTAGTATGTGTTAAATAATCTTGGCATGAATCTGTGTATGACATTATGACTTTTATTTTCTCCTATTATCGGATTGGTAAGGTCTAAATGTGAAATATATTTCACAATAAAAAATAAGATTTTAAATGATGGATGAACATTATCTCAACCTTCTATCCTTGACTCCTGGTATGGTTTGGCCTATTTCGGTTTTGTAACATATTTAAGCCCAAATTGTTCTCATTCTGTCTTATATATATTCTTTGATTTTGGACTTTGCCCATTCTATTTAAATTTCGATTTTTATGGCTAGCCCATTCATTTCTCTATTCTCTTCCAAGCTTCTTTCCTTAACCCATTATCAGCTCACATATACTCACCAATTATTAGATTCAATCCCCTTCTATCTTCTTTCTCTCAACTCTCTTTAGTTACCAATTCTTTATCTTCTCAATTTTTCCAACCTTGTTAAGGCTATATAAATCATGGGGAAGAAAAAAGATTGAAGTAGACCATCCATTCCTACCAGAAAGTCCACCTTAGCATTCTTAATCTCAACCCCGTCAACCACAATTATCCAAATCCAAACCTCCATCCCTTTTAGCAAAACAATCTAAATCCTCCACCCACTTTACCAAGAAGAAGAAAATGCCCACAAACGACCCTGTATCTTTTCACCCTTCACTTTGATTCTAGTCCTAATCCTTTGAAAAAGAAAACTACTGGTAACAAGGAACTGTCAAACAATGATGTTGCTGGGACCATGGCTAGGGAAAATGGCTAGTGCTCCTAGGAATCTTTTGATCTTTAGCTACCTTTTTAACACTCGAGAAAATGCATATTGCTTTGAGGATTTTTTTTCCCAAAACAACCCTATACAAAATTCACCATTATTGATTTTAAATCCTTCAAATATAAGGACATGGACTTTGAACCATTGTTTCAAGCTTATGGCAAATTATCTTTGTTTGAAATAAAAGAAAGTGTCTCCAATGTTGGTTAAAATGTTTTATTAGAACCTTTGGCACTTGTTTGTTTCAAGAGAAAAAGAGAGAAAAGAAGTTGTACAGAAAGAAAATGAGTGAATTACTTAGTTTTCACCCCGTTTGGTTGTAAAAAAAAACCTGAGGAAGAAGAGAAAATGTACATGAGATTTACATGTTCAGTTTTCTATGCGTCCATGTGACGAAAAGTGAGGAGCATGGGTTGAAAATTACTAAATGACCATTATATCATTTACTGAATGACAAAGTTTTGAAAATAATTAAAAGGATATTGAAGAAAATTTTAAAATTAAAATGAATTATATTTAATTAAAAATATATAACAGTTTTTATTTACAAAAAGGGGATATTTTTGTAAAACAAATAATATTAAAATTTGAAATTTAGATAATTTTTATAAACAAAAAATATCATTAAATGTTGTCATTTAAATATTAATAAATTAAATTTAATAATTAATATGTATATTAAATTTATTCATGTAATATATGAAAAAATGTATCAATTAATTAAAAATAATATGTTTACACATTATTATGATATAAGGACACATATGTGATTTCATCTTATTATAATTTGTTATACTACATATATTAATACAACTCTCATTTTTTTTCCATTTTCTCTTTATCCAAATACATAAAGAGAAAATATACTTTTCTTTTCATTTTCTCTTCTCTTCATTTTCTTTCTTCTTATTTTCTTTCTTCTCATTTTCTCTTTTCATCCAGACAAACCATTAGTATCATAACCATTATATCTTATATTTTGTCAATAACAAATTGATCAACATTGATTTTGGTGTTATTTCATTTGTTTTGGGTATTCTTGAGTGTGGAGAATATTTCTATTATTCTCACATTTGGGATACATTGTTCCCTATTTCTTACAGAAAAGCAATTTGAAAAAAATTGTGAAATTTTGAATTTATTAGATGATACCAAACTATCACACCTACTTTCACTACAAAATGGGCTCAACTGCATAGAATTATCTCTCATATTATTCTTCCCACAAATGGAAATTTTCAATAGGTCACTTATATGGAAACCATGTTATTATATTACTAGATCGAAAAAGCCCCAGTTCTTTTGGGAACATTATGATGCAATATCTGCACGATTGTGCTACTAGCAAGAGGCTTGTAAGTTTGCCTTATGAGATGTGTTACAGATTAGCCTGTAGGCCCAATAATAAATGGGTTTAAATGTCATTCTCGAAGGTCTAGGTTGGAGGTCAACAACCCATGGTGCCACTATTTAAATTAAGAGATTGGAATTCAAGAGATCTTATCTTATTTGAGATTCTCAAGCGGTTAAAGGGAATCCCCCAAAAAGAGGAGATAACCTCTCCTATTAAAATTATCTTATTTCTATATAAGTCATTCTGAACCAATGATTCAGGTATGCACACTTTTCTATTTACATTCAAAACCTCTTGAGCACTTCCTAACTTGAGCATTGAAGTTCTTGCAGGTACCCAACCAACTTGGAGTGAGGATCAACGGCATCATGTTTCCTAATCTGCAGTAGAGACTAGATAATATCTATTCCAATTTCCTAGTTCCAAACAAGATGTTTCTTACCATAATCTTCAAACATTATAATGTGGATCTTGAAAATGAAACTCGAGAAGAAGCCAAGGCTATCATGAATGGCTGACTTGCGAGAGATATCTCATCACCTCCAACGAGACACACCAAAAATATGACTAATCCCAAGGATAAGGGTAAGAAAGGAAATGTTTTGGCAAGATCAATGCATAAGCTAAAGAAAGAACAAAGGGAACTCAAATGCAAGACGAAGCACAAAGGAGAATGATTTTGTAAGATAATGGTTGCAACCAAGAACCTCAGAAAATATTTGTGAGACAAGTCGATGCCAAATTATGAGATAACTGAAAAGGCAAAAGATGAAGCATAAAGTTGTGAAGTCCGTAAAATGTTGAACCGGCAATGAAAAGGAGACAATAACTAAAACATCATATTCTTACCACTCAATTGTAGCAAGGACATTGTGTGCCTCAATGTTTGATAAATTAAGGAAAGGAGAAAATGATAGTCTTATGTAAGAAAGACACAAAAGGAACAAAATGACAAATTACTTTTATACCATGAAAAAGGAAAAGCAAACATAATACAAAGTTAGCATGACCTACAATAGAAAAAGTGAAGTAAGAACAACATATCTCCTCGATATTTGATATCCATATGAGAGAAAATAGAGCTCAATCTAGTCTAGCTATGCTATCATCTTTATTCTTCTTCTCATCTTTTGACTTATGTGCTCAAGAAAGTTTGTTTTGAGAATTCTTTTGTGTGAAAAATTCTTGTATTATCATTTTCCAAAACTTTTGTAATCTATGTGAAAAGAGATTATATCTAGTAAATGAATACTAGAGTAAAAATGTTGTGATAACAGTTTGTAAAAGCTATTAAAAAGAGTTGTTCTTAGTTGGCTATATAATAAATTTTAAGATCATTTTGATAAAAGCTAGCTACTTCGTGTCTACTCCTCTTTTGTAGTAGATATCTCATCGATTGAGATAAGACTCTCAACCTCTAGAACATTCTGATTTAGTTTTCATTTTGCAAAGAAAAGTTTAATTACTACAAGACTTGATTTAACTCCCTTCTCAAATCCTCTAATAGTACCATTTTATTTTCTGTTCAATTCTCTCCTATTTAAGATAGTCTCCCATATTATGCTCTATCACATCATTTATCATGATCATAAGTCATCATATATATATATATATATATATATATATATATATATATGAGAAAAAAAGCATTTTATCTCCTCAAATTATAGATGATGTGCACTTTACTCCAAACATTTTGTAAAAATGCAAATTGCCTCTTGAATTTTTTTGAACGTGCACTTTAGTCCTTCTCTTAAATTTCTATCCATTGTTAACAAAAAATAAGTGCACTATACTCTTTGAATTTTAGATTAGTGAACTTTAACCCTTAAACTAAAAAATAACATGAAACCTAATACTCTAAATTTTTTTAAATATGTGCTATTTCCATTAACAATATATGGAAAAATTAATAGAAAAGTTAATTTACATGATTAGGAAAGTTCAGAGGTCGATTTACACTTTTTCAAAATACACATGGTTTATAATTTAGGGCCATAAAGTTTTTTTTCCTATATATGTATACTATTTGTTACAACTCATTACACCTAAACGGTAATTCGTGATGGTTATTTTGGTGTTCTGCGGTAGTTAACCGCCGCTAAATTCAACTCATGGTAGTTACAAAATTGTGATGGTTATTTTGGTGTTCTGCGGTAGTTAACCGCCGCTAAATTCAACTCATGGTAGTTACAAAATTGTATGTGTGTGTGTGTGTGTACACTATATTCCAATTGTTTTAAACTGTCTCTAAATTTTACGTCATTTGTGATTTATTGTTTTAAATCTCCACTAGATGTGTCAATTTTTTCTTCTAGTTTCCTGATTTAGGGTGTATCTCTAATGTCAAAGTTAATTCAATTGTTATACTTTTTGAAACCATTTATAGTTAAAAATCAAATTCATTCGTTACTCAAAAAACTACATTAAAACAATTGTTCTAACTTATAATAAATTAAGTACCAAAACATAAAATGCAAGTCCAGTATTTTGCTAAAAGTGCTAAGTAAATCTAAAAAAGATCCATTGAAATATCAAGAACTTAGAACTTGTAATCTTAAACAAATTAGAACTTGTAATCTTAAACAAAGAATTATGGATGAGAAGAAGATGATGGTCCACGACTTTGGGGTTCATGACTAGCGAAGGATGAGCATCTTACTTCTACTGATGAGCTTAAGTGTAAAGTCCTGAATTTTTTTAAAACATTTAATCTGTGCTGTTAATCGATTTATTCAATTTTACTAGATAGGCAAAGTTAATTAGAGAAGTTAATTGAAGAGATTAGGATTAGGAGAAATAAAATCAACATGCAGAAAATTTCAAAAGATTACTAGTAATATTTGGCTGGTTTGAAGAAAATCGGTTGAGATTCGATATTTTATATTGTCAAAACCGAATCAATGGAATTTTATATTGAAAACCCTAGATTAAGTGACTGAAATTCAGCCACCATCCCCACCTAAATGGTGCCACTTGCAGCCATAAATAAGGAGAAAGTTTGTTGAATCTCAACTAGTCAAGGTAACAACCAATCAAAAGCCAAAACCTTAATTACCATGCATTATAAAATTCCATAATTTCCTTATAACTCCCCCATTTTGGTCGACCATTTCATCTCATTTTCATCCTACCTTCAAACCCTAACCCCTTCCTCTATCAAAAAACCCAATTCTAGCTAGTTATTTCATCTATTTGAGGTAAGATTCAACCTCCTTATTTGATTTTTATGAACTAATGGTTGTTTGGAATTTTATCTCTATTCATTTATTTGATGCTATATTGAGTTTATTGGGGTGCTTAGGGCTGGATTAGTAGGTATATGTTGGGTTTGGAGTGAATACTTAGTGAAAAAACATAAAAAGAATCAACCAGAATGGATTAAATTGAGAACCCTACCACTGTCCATACTGTGAAGTGTACGGCCTCCCTTACAGTCATCAAAATATGATGAAATCAATTTTATATGAAATTATACATTTAGAGCTTTCCAACCATACAAATTATAGAGTCATTGAATCAGTATTGAGTGAGATACGAATTTTTGAAATTAACCCTAAATTTCTATCTCTAGCCTTGAGCAGACTGGATTTTGGAGGGAATAACTCACTCTATATAACTTCAAATTAAATGCAACTAATTTTGCTAGAAAGCTAACACATAGATGTTTATGCAATAAAAATTTTTAGATTCAAACCCTAAGTAGTTTGCTCCCAATAATTCACTAAAATTGTCTAATGTCCTGACTGGGCTGAAACAGGGCAGCCCAATTCAACCAACTTTGAAAGCTTATAACTTGAGCTCTGCCCATTCAACTGAAATGAAACTTGTGAAGAATTAAAGCTGTTCTTGACTTTAAAATAATATAAGGTTCAAGCAAATCCAAAAAAAATTTCTATTTTTGGCAAATTTTCACATTTTGGACCCTAATTCTACCTAATAGCAAGATAAACCAAGATTAAACTCAATAACTCAAGCTATACTTATCAAAACTTCATGGGACTAAAGAGAATTAAAAATAGACAAACAATGCTACATCATATCCAAAATTCAAATTCAAATGAATTAAAATAGAATTATGGTGCATTTTAGAAAATGAGGCAGGATTGAGGTACTTAGATAAAGTTGCTAAATTGAGTGCTTGGACACTCTAATGTGTGAATAAGCTTTATTTACAATTAAATGTTACAATTCTATGTTAATGTTGGAATGTTAATGTATTATGTTGATTCTAATGCCTTGGCTGACTGTCTGAATTAAAGAGAATTATTCATGGAGAAACAAACTTGATCCGTTATGTTGTCGAAATTCCAGCAAAAATTATGCACATAATATGATATACATGTGGATGCATATGACATTCAAGTAAATTCAATTATGATTATATAATTCATAGGAACTATATGGATTCCATATTACTTGGGCTAACCCCAGAATAAAGTTAAGGGGAATAGATCCATGGAAAAATCGGGGAAAGTAAACCCAGCAATCCTATATAAGAACGAGCTTAGTTCTAAGAAGCAGACTATTACTAAGGAGTTATAGAGCCAAAAACTCCCAGGGGACCAAGTATGGAAACTCATGAAGTATAAACTTAAGCAATGATTAAAGTGAAGTGCATTCTATTTCAATAAAGTCTCATCATTGTTGCATTTATGTAATTTACATAATCAATTTGATTTACTTGTACCGTGATATCTCTTGTGACTATTTATTATTTCTATTACATTGCGTAATATTCTATATGATAATTATTCTACCTCTTAAATGGGTTTATTTATGTCCCCTACTCCTTTAAAGTGAAATAAAACCTTGCTTCAGACTATGTTTTCTTAAACCCAAACAAATGGGAGTATAAGATCTGTTATTCACCTTTTCATAATTAAATAAAAATCGAAGCAACTGAGGATAAACGTGATGTCAGTGTAGCATAGTTATAAGAATCCTATTGAGAATTTTACAAAATTTTCACCCTACTATATGTATCCGCGTCATTCTCAAACAATGGACATGGCGGCGACGGCCATCCTCTTCATTGAGTTTCCTGAGATACAGATCGATGATAGACTCCATGTATATCACCGGTACCTGCCATTTCCGTTTGCATTTCTTTTTCCATAGAGATTTTGCTATTCCTCTATGTCACCCTTTGATCGATTCGGCTGTACCCTTCATAGCTATTCCATAGTATATGGCATATCCTTCTCCACCTCCAACAGTGCCGGTAGCTTCACCACCTGCCTTACCACCTCAGGTAGTTCCCTCTCTCTCTTTCTCCTGATGATGATGACCCCTCAAAGGCAACAGACTCATCCTCTGGACCCGATGACGGCTATGTCCCAGTGGAGCCCAGTATGGCTAACGGATTCCTGTCCTCGGAATCCGGCTAGAGGCATCATCCACCCAGTTGACTGTAGTGTATAGTATGACCCTCTTTTAGCACTTTTATGACCTTGGGCTATGGACATAGTTACCTTTGTGTTCACAGTAAGTGACTTAGATGAAATGTCCTTTTTGGACCATATATAGTTGCACATCAAGAATACGGATCGGATCATTTTATTTCATGGTCCTAACTCATGTACTCCCTTTAATCATATGTATGCGAAATCTTGAGACTTTGCGTGCGCGCGCACACACACACATACACACACACACACACACACACACACACACACACACACACATATATATATATATATATATATATATATATATATATATATATATATATATCTCTGCTGAGTTATTTCTAACATTTTCATTGCACCATGTTTGTACAATATCTATATACTGCACAATCGTGATTTTCGTCTAGTTAATAACAGCGTCCCAATTTAAGAATTTGATCAATTAAGTTTATGAAATGAGGTAAGATAGACAAAGAAGAGTATTTGCACATGATATAACTACGAAGCAAAATATTATAACTTAATCATAGTCTTAAGTTTGGTAGGGTGTTGCATTAAGTTTGTAGCCTGAAATTGGAAAGAAACCCAATATTACAAATTTCACAATAGCAACAATAAAATCACAACAGCTACACCTGGTCCTTATATTGTTTAAAGACAAAACTATAAATTTTATCAACAAGCAACAACCATGAAGGCCTAAAAAGCTCTAAGAGCAAGATTAAAAGCATGCTACACTATACAAAGAAAGAAACAATGTACATCATCATTTAATGAGATTACTACTTTTAATTACTAAACTAGGCATTATCTTCTAACTGAAACAGAAAAGGCAGAATGCACTTTTCATATCAAATTAAACAACAACAAACAAAAACTAATTATAATATAAATTGGTTTATCTATGGGAGAGAGAACAACCATTTTATATTACCCAAATACATAGAATACCAAATTAACATTATATGTAAATCAATTACAAATAGAAAAAATTAATATAAAATAAGAATGAAGACTAGAGATTAATTTACCTTGTGAAAGTTCTTCCACGCTGCAAAATTGTAGTTGTTTTTGACGTAGCAGACAAATACAATGAGAAATACGAAAATAATAGGAAGATAAAATATTGATCTAACATAAGAGAATAAAAGATGCAATTCATAATTTTTTTGGTTTTTGTTTTTTGTTTTTTAGAGTATCCTCTTACTAATAAGTGAGAAACTAATCTTCTGAGGTACAGTTAGATGTTTAAGCAAAGATCTCTCCCTACGGTATTTTTTACTATACACATGAATTCTATGATCAAATCTAGGACAACATTCTTAAGGGACTCGAGTGAGCCCTTTCACGCGGAACAATAGATGCACTTTAAAATTATAGGAAAGGAAATGATCCTGACATCTCTTGTATTACAATGACAACCATGTTGTTTTTGTTTTTTCCAATCAATTAACAAGTGTTAAATAGCCTTAAGTTTGAATTATAAAGTAAAAACCAAAGATGTAAATTAATTTTGTTTACAAAATTTATAAATTGGTTATATCTTATTCTACTATAATTTTTTTAAATCACAAAATTCAATTATCCTATTAAATTTTGAGGAATATAAAAATATTATAATTCATGAAATTTTACTGTTGTTTACACCTTTTTCTTAATGTTTGTAAATTAATCATAAATTACTATTTAATAATTAATAATTCAACAAACATTGAGATAGTTTCTAACTATTTACAAAATATTTATCAATCCCCACTAACAAATCAATCCTATATAATATTTAGATAATATATCATGTAATGAAGTTGTTTTTCTTGATGGTTGGACTTTTCTGTTAAATTTTACATTGACTTGGTCTCATACATTAAATAAAGTAGTTGTGTTTGATAATATTCGAGTTAGTTCATCCTTTAAATAAGCATATATAACACGCAATATAACGACTAGTTCTTATCAAATCTTTGTGACAGTAAATTAACACCAAATCTAAAAAAGTATGACTCTAAAGTTAGAATATTACTCATATGACAGCATATTGTAGTTGCTATAACAATATCTCTTTATTACGACATCCTCCAATTTTTAGATCTTATCACTACTTAACAACTAAATTCCTGCACTATATAACGCAAAATCATTGTTCAAGATTTGCACATGCAAATAAAAGAAAAAAAGTGAATAAGAAGATACTAATTATCGAGATAATTGTTTGACAGATGGCAGGTGGGGCTTTTGCTGCTTCAGGAGATGGAAAACATTATGAGGGCAAGGTCACAGTATTCGTATTGGTCACATGTTTTGTGGCTGCTATGGGAGGTCTCCTCTTTGGTTATGATCTTGGTATTACAGGAGGAGTGACTTCTATGGAACCATTCTTGATCAAATTCTTCCCATCTGTATATAAACAAATGAAAGATGAAGCAGGTCATGAGAGCGAGTATTGCAAATTTGACAATCAACTCCTTACATTGTTTACTTCCTCTTTATACCTTGCCGCATTGGCAGCTTCTTTCTTTGCCTCCACAACTACAAGAATGCTAGGCCGCAAGCCTTCGATGTTTATAGGTGGCTTATTTTTCCTTATTGGTGCATTGTTGAATGGTTTTGCTATTAATATTGAAATGCTCATCATTGGTCGTTTGTTGCTTGGTTTCGGTGTGGGCTATTGTAATCAGGTAAAAATTTAACATAGCAAGTATTCTTTGCTGTTTCAATATTTTTTAAGAATTCACTAAGACTAATTGCCTAATTATTATTCTTTACATCTTAACAGTCTGTTCCAGTGTATCTTTCTGAAATGGCTCCTGCAAAGATTAGAGGAGCATTGAATATTGGATTTCAAATGATGATTACAATTGGCATCTTGGGTGCAAATCTTATTAATTATTGGGCAGCCAAACATAAAAATGGATGGAGAATTTCTTTAGGTGTTGGAGCCATTCCTGCAATTATTTTATGTCTGGGATCTCTTTTCTTAGGTGACACACCCAATTCCATGATTGAAAGAGGCCAACATGAAGAAGCAAAAACAATGCTAAAAAAGATCCGTGGCACGAATAACATTGATGAAGAGTACCAGGATCTCATTAATGCTAGTGAGGCAGCTAAAAATGTGGAGCACCCATGGAAAAACATTACACAACCAAAATACAGACCTCAACTCACTTTCTGCTCTTTCATTCCATTTTTTCAACAACTCACTGGCATCAATGTCATTATGTTTTATGCACCCGTCCTTTTTAAGACTTTGGGCTTCCGTGATGATGCTTCCCTTATGTCTGCGGTTATTTCCGGAGGCGTCAATGTGGTCGCCACATTTGTCTCAATCTTTAGTGTAGACAAGTTTGGAAGAAGGGTTTTGTTTCTAGAAGGTGGAGTCCAAATGATTATTTGCCAGGTGAAAATGATAGTACCAATTATTTAAATTTTCAAAACAATGATATACAACTCAAAATATACTTTTCTTTTCTAGCATGACTAATTTGAGATTATTATATTGGTAGATTGCAGTTGGAGTTATGATTGCTTTGAAGTTTGGCGTGAGTGGCGAAGGGTCCTTTAGCAAAGGAGAAGCCAACCTACTCTTGTTCTTTATATGTGCATATGTTGCAGCTTTTGCTTGGTCTTGGGGACCATTGGGTTGGTTGGTGCCTAGTGAAATTTGTTCTCTTGAAGTACGATCAGCAGGACAAGCAACCAATGTTGCTGTGAATATGTTGTTCACATTTGGCATTGCTCAAGTCTTCCTCTCCATGCTTTGTCACATGAAATTTGGTCTCTTCTTCTTTTTTGCTGGCTTTGTGATCATTATGACCATTTTCGTTTTCTTACTCTTGCCTGAGACAAAGAATGTCCCAATTGAAGAAATGAATAGTGTGTGGAAATCACACTGGTTTTGGGCCAAGTTTATTCCTGATGATGCTGTTATTGGTGGCCATGATCGTAAGGCTACTACCCCTTGAAGTTGATCAAGATCAAAATGGTTGAAAGACATAAAATAGGAACAATCGGTCCACACAGGAAACAATAAAGTGATAGTAACCATTATCCAAATTTGTTCAGTAAAGTTTCTCAAAGCTGCTCTTAGGTATGGGTAGAATTGTCATCCTTATTCACCATGTGGGATCCCTGCTAAATCTATGTATTGTCACCATTAGAAACCAAACCACATGCCTACACCCATCTAAAGCTCCATTTCCATTATTTCCTAGCTAGAAAGAAAAATGGATCCCTTGTCCATCTCAAGGCTAAGTGTGTTAGAGTGAGGAAAATTAAAGGACTTGGAATTAACCACAAATGCTTAAACGTTTCTAGAGTTTTGCCCCATACCTTAATTATTGAGATGTTTGACTATAGAATTGTTGAATGTGACTTTTTCTTTGGACGAAATTGTAAAATAAATGTTGGTTTGTACATTTTGAGATTTGGAATTATTTACTCATGGTGAATGTTAATAAGTCTTCGTAATCATGTTTGATTTTTTTTTTTTTCAATTTAAGATAACTACCCATTAACCTACATCTTTATGTGTTATGAATATAGAATATAGTGCTTAAGTATGAATTTTATACTAAATATTATGAAGGATGGTATAATCCTTGTCACACAATAACTTTCAATAATTTTTTATAGAATATAACTCTTATTGATTTAACCATTGAATTATAAATATTTATCGTATTAATCATTTGTGGAAAATTTAAGAACAATTCAATGTAAAAAACAATGTGATTAAATAGCTCTTATTATTTGTATACAGGTGTACTTCACGATTTTGGATCAATATGAAATTTTGTAGAGATAATTGTTTATAATATATAAATTTTCAATCTAATGATGGATTTTTTTCAAGAATTTATCCAACAAAAAATTATTTAGCGATATAATATATGTTTTTAACTTACATAGGTATAAGTTAATTCTTATCTTTCACTCTTTTAGTTGGACCAAAAAGTTTGTTTTGTCTTTTATATTCAACTAAAAACAATGTCTAGTTTTATAATTGTAAACTTTATTAACTAAAAATAAAATTTTCTCTCTCTTAATAATTATTAACATGTTACTTTTATTATTATGGTAAATTATTAAATTAGTTATTATTATTTACCTCAAATAGAAATGGCAAAATAGACTTTTTAACCTAACTAAAAGAGTAATGTGTGTGTATATATATATATAAACAGAGTAAGAGGAATGATTTATTATGAGAGTGAGAAGAGCAAATTTTGGCCGTATAATCACATATGAATAGGCAACATTAAAAGTTATTCAAATGTCACATAATCACTCATAAAATTAAATCACATGAATTTATATTTTAATCTCAATAATTTATATAAGATCCAATAACCAAGATTTTTGTACAACCAACACATAAATAGTCAAATTAAAGATGCATATAAAAAATAACACACATGACAATTATTTTTAGAATTTAACATGATAATGTAAAGCATGGCTAGCAGATAGGACCGATTACCAACGCTTGTTGTCATATCTTATGTATTGTGTTTCACTAATTAAATTCAATGTTTAGTCAAGTCATATTTTCTATTTAAATCACTCAGATATTTGGACATTTTTACCATTAATTTTATGAATTTAATTTTGATACATTATTGGTATAAAAATATTTTACACAAATATACACTTATATATTACTATATCATTAGAAGTATTTGAATCTTTTAACAAATACCTTAAAAGCCTTACGTATAATATTATATGGCTAATTGAATATACAAAACACTTTAAACTAACAATGTATTAAAATTATCTCAAATTTTATAATACCATTTTATTTTTTTTACAAAAGCAAGGTTATCAAAATATTATATCGATTTCATATATTGATTTTAAGGGTTTTCTTGTAGACATAATATAATAAGATGCAATTATAATGTTTGATCTATGTAGTTAATTGTATATAGTCAATCTCATCTAGTGAAAAAAAAAAAAAAAAGCTTAGAGAGCATTTGATATGATGTAATCTATCTAGATTATTGGTAATGTAACTTTAAATTGTTTGAACCCATAATATTATCTTATTTGGTTAGATCTCATTATTGGTAATCTAGATTTTTAAGACGATTTATGTTGCCTTCATTCTGACAATGTGGAAAGCTCACATGGAAGTTGTCTGTATAAATTACCAGCATGTGGTAATCCTACCATTATTATTAATAATATTAATAATAATATTGATACTATAATAAGAATTAATAATAATTATTATTAATTTATAATAAAAATTATTAATTGTTATATATTATTAATAATAGCTTTTATTATTATCATTATTATTATTATTATAAAAGATATATATTATCTACTAATCTTATTTATATATCAAACAAGATAATATGAATTGTCAATTAGATTATCTGTACTTACCAAATACCACATTATAAAATTACTAACAATTTAAAAAGTGACAATTTTTCTTAATGATGATCTAGATTACTAGCAATCATATTACTTCTTAGTCAATGTGCCAAATGCAGGCTTACTTATTAATATTATTGTATTAATTTTATATAAATAAAATAATAGTACAAATACTTGAAACTAGAAAATGACAGTTTAAATTTAAACCAGTTAGTTGTCTACCTTCAGTATATTATCTACACTTACAATTAATTAGTTAATTGCAATGCAATGTGCTAATGTTCACAAATAAGTTGGAAAAATGTTTAACTTATACTATAGATTATGTATATATTTTATATATTAATATAGTGTAAGTGAGAATTAACAAGGTACCTAAATATGATCATAAGATGAATACAATTAAAGGGGCTGGCTCATTTGATCGGTCTTTTGCTCATGTATCATCCTTTTTTGGATTCAATTCTTAGGTTCTCTTATTAGTAGGTGATCTGTTAGTATTTGATGAATCTAGATACATTCACCAATCTTAGACTGGGATGAGTTTTTCTCTCAATTGAAATTGTTTATTTAATAAAAATGGTATAAGATCAATATATTATATATTTATATAAAAAAGTATTATATTTGATGTTAAATTTAATATTTAAATAATTGACAAAAATAACTTATTCATCATCTAACTTATTTTTTGTTTTTAAATTTGTCCTCTAGTTAATAAATATTTCAAATTCGTTCTCTAAGTAATAAATATTCCAATTTTGCCCTCTAACCTTTAAAAATCGAACACATTTGTCATTTTTGCAACCTCTTTGTAAATGGTATTTATTGCATTAAAAAGGAGATTTAAAGATATAATTTATCACATAAAAATGTCTTGTATGTTATTTTTGCTAACTAAGATATTAGATAGGATTTTTTTCCATCAGAATAACTAACGTCATTTACGAAGACAATAAACATGTTCAATTCTTAAAAATTAGAGTGCAAATTTAAAATATTTATTACTTAAAAGATAAATTTAAAAAATAAAAAATAAGTCAGGATATGAATCAATTATTTTTGCCTAAATAATATGATTAAATAAGTTGCTATTCATTGATGTACTCGTATTGTGGGAAAACAAGGGCATGTTTTTCCTTGTTATGTACTCGTTTTTGTCTTTCCTGTTATGTACTAAGAAAAAAAGGTGTGTTTTTATTTTCATTTTTTTTTCACCGTACAGAATCTATGAATTGTTAACAAAAAGTTGCTGCCAAAAATAGAAACAAACAAGTGATAAATTATAATATAACAAAAATAGCGTTTTATCAAAATTTATTGATAAGGAAATATTTAGAATTTTTTTTTTTGTTGTGGAAAAGGAATTAAATAGAATTTTTTTATTGAAGAATTAAATAGAATTTGATTATAAAAAAGACAGTTTCTAAGATTGGATTTGAGGTTATGTGACACTAATTAACTTTTATTATGAACTTCAGTAATTTAATTACTTTTATACAAATTTGGTTAACCATACTTAGAATTATATTTATATTTTATATTTTTAGTCTTTATTTTTCATTTTAATGTTTAGTTAATTTTATAGTTACTTAATTTAATATTTTTCTAATTATATTTTTACAACAATACATTATAATATTTTTATATTATTTAATAAAAATTTCGTGAATCCTTGAAGTTAAAAAAAAAAATCTTTTTTCCCCACAAAAGTATGGAGTTATGAAATATTTTTGAATAAAAAAGTGACAATTATCTTTTGCTTAATCTGAATAATTTTTTGTTTTTGGAAAATGCACTTGATCGCCTAAACTATATATCATGTATATTTTAATTTTTAAACTAAAAAAATGTGCAATGCTATCCTTAAACTTTTTTTTAATGTATATTTTAGCCTTTTTTTAAGTTTTTCATTCATTATCAATAAAAAATAACTGTATTTTACCTATTTGAATTTTGAATTATGTGTATTTTATATAGAGTTTAATTAGTATGCATTGATAGTGTAAAGTATTTTTACAACATTTTTACACTGTCAACCAGTAAAAATAGGGGAAAGTGAGAAATTATGATGGGTCCCTCATTATAATGGATAGTCATTTGTATGAGTTTGTATTTTCCATTATTTCTATTGACTGACAGTATAAAACTGTTTTACACTATCAGTGCATTTAAATTAAATTCTTTTATATAATCTCTAAACTTAAAAATAAGTGCAACCTAAACACTAAACTTTCTTAAACATATACCATTTCTATTAATAATAAACAAAAAAAAATTAACCAAAATAAAGTAAAGAACATATTTAAAAAATACAATGATTACATTATTTTTTTTTCTTAATTCCAGAACTAAAGTAAAAATAGTTTATAATTCAAAGAGATAAAATACAATTTTTGCTAACTTTTTTCTTTTTAGGACGAGATTAATGTTATCGTGCCTAAAGTCTAAATGTGTGCCAATGAAAGTTAACTTACCTGATCGATCTTTCATTTACATATCGCCGTAACTTGGATTCAACTTTCAAATTTTTTTTATTGATGAATATTTTGTAAATATTTCTCTAAATATTTAACGAGTTCAAAAATATGTATTGACCTAGAAGTAAAATGAAATATTGCATTTATTAAGTATAAGAAGTGATATGGAAATATATAATAGAGTTGTAAATTGTATGAAATGCTATTGCTGCATTGAGACTGAATTTATAAACTTGAGACACGTGTCAAAGTGCATCAAAATCCGCAAAATCGTTGGACCTTATTACAATGATGGCTCGGTGGCCTCATTAGGCACGTAGAATTTTCGGAGCATTTATTTCCAATTTTTTTAAAAGATTATTATAAAATTTAAATTTTGTATATAATTAAAAAATTAAAATTATTATTTTAAAAAATTAATTATTTTAAAAAAATTATTTAAATATATAAAAATATTTTTTATTAAAAAAATACAAAAAATTTTTAAAATCTCAATCAAATGCACTTTTTATTTCTTTTATTTGTTCAATTGTATCTCTTAAATAATATAAAATAAAATAAAGGTTTAGATATGATTTCAGTCTTTATAAATATGGGTTTTTTTAATTTAATTCTCTTAAAAAATTTTTCTTTTAATTTTAATTTCTCTTTTTTTATTGTTAGATTTTTTATTTCTATTGTTTAGATATAATGTTAAAATATAATATTTATAAAAATAAAAAAGTTTTTAAAATATAATTTAATTTATATATATTAATAATATAAAAATATTTTATATTATTAACCAATAAAAATATAAAAAAATACTAAATCAAGTATTCACCTATTATAATAAAGGATATACAAGAATTTGATATTTTTAATTTTTTATTAATTAATAATATAAAATTTTTTTATATTATTAATATATCCAAATTATTCTCTTTAAAATATTTATAAAAATTAAATATATATTTTAAAATAATTATAAAAACCAAAATTTAGAATAATAAAAACTAAAAATATTTAGAAAAAATGAAAATAAAACAAAAGTTTTAGAGAAATTCAAATCAAAATCACCTATATCAAACACAAACATATTGAAGTCTAAAATAAAACGTGGAGATGATAATCCATCGCAGCTTGGCATCAAGGAAGGAAAATGACGCGAACAGGTATATAGCTGCCACGTAAAGAAAGAAGCCAGATTCTGGAAACGTGTTAGTCACAACTCCTCCCCTTCAAGGAAGTTGGCTCAACTTGTAAGTTTATCCGCTTTTCTGGGTACAACCATACTCCATTGTCGTCTTATCACAAACTCAGAGAGCTGAACAGAGCAGAAGAATTTTTTCAGGTAATAGGATAGCAAATAGCAATGGAGGAGATTGGTTCTTCTACCTCGACTTCTGTGTCAGATCACAAGAAGACCTCGTTGGTGTCTGGCATGAAGAGGGGTTGCTTATATTTTGCAGTTTCTTTACAGGAAAGCTTAAGATATGTAAAAGCCTTTTTCGTGGGTCAGGTCCGAAATCCAAAACCCTTTTTCATTTGTAGTGTGGTACCGAATACTGATTTCAAGTTTCAAAATTATTGTAGACCAAAAATAAATAAATAAATAAAGTTTTAAACATTATTTGATGGACGTCGTGTGTTATTGTTTTTGTGTGGAAAAGCAGGTGAAGACTATTACTGCAAGAAATGAGAAGGAAGCAAGTGCAGCTGAACTCGAGGCTGAGAAGATGCAGGTTGAGGCTGCTGATGCCGCTGAAGAGATCAAGAACAAAATCAATAAATCCGCGTAATTTATCGTTTTTTTTTCTCTCCATACAGACCACTAGTCGCTACAAAGCTTCTGTCCTTTTTCATCTCAGCTCCAATATCTTTTTTTTTTAATTTTTTTTTTTTGGGGGGAGGGGGGAATAAACATGAAATATGTGTATATATCTTTAATGTGTGAATGTATCTGACTTAATTATTTAATTTTATTCTATTTTTCTTTTTGTTCATTTTTTTTTCCGGTAGATTCTCTACTTTTTTTTTTCACGGTCAATGATGGCTGGAACATATCCCGGTCATCAATTTTATGCAAGGTTCTTTATTTCCGTTGACAAAATCATGAACCCTCTGGACGAAGCGTGTCTACCAAAACTTTGCGCATCCCATTGGCAAAGTGACCGAAAAAGAAATGGAAAGCAGGTTGTAATGATATAGTTTGGGCCTAGCAAAATGGAACATTGTGTAATGTTTGCAATATGTAATCTTACTAATGTCCAATATAAGTTCTTACATTTACAATATGGAGGGAGACAGGAAACCAATATTGCATTTGTATAGTGTGTGGTAGGATGTGGTATATATTTAACCATATAGAGTGGTGAACAAAAGGTGTGTCCCAGAGCCATATAAGACATGTATTTAGTCTCAGCCTTCATTATAATTTAACAATATTTTTAAAATTTTATTAGTTGATAGTCATGCACACAAATTAATTTCTGTAAGAAAGTGAAAGGCTGGGGCCTTCCAAACGGATGTAGTCATACATTATCCCCTGGAAGAGGGCCAAGGGGCCTGTAGCCATGGCCTGTGTTAGATATATAGTATTATCAGCTTCCACTAGCTGATGACCTGGCACATCAATGCTGAATTGCCAGTAGAGTCCATGAATTCCATGTCTAGCTATTGCATTGTCCTTCCCAATCACCCCCGTGGTAAATAGCGGAGGATCTTGTTTTAAATCATTCACTCTAACCTTTAATTGCCAAACCAAAAACATAATGGTATCAGACAGAGAATGGAAACTGAAAGCATTCAACAAATTCATGTTGACCTAGGAAAGCTAGTTTTTTATTTATTTAATTTTTTAGTGAGATTCCAAACCTGTAATTCAAAGACATTTGCACTTGCAAGTGCCAACCGCAACTTATAGATTCCACTTGCCTCCACTTTATCAAGGCTGAACTTAATTTGCCATGTACTTCCTTGGTAAGTGCCATCATCTTTCTTCCTGTATTTCATGCACAAATTTCATATTTCATGAATAACATAGGTGATTTAAAGAAAGCAACTCTGTGTTGTCTTAAAAGAGTGTACCTGGTGACCTGTGCAAAGAACCATTCTTTTCTATAGTCACTGACACCAACAGTATAAATCAAATCTTCATTTGGGTATAACTCTGCATATCTTTCCCACAGGCCATACTGCCTAAACCTGTTAGAGAGGTCAACCAAACTTTGAAATAGATGGTGGTTTGGTGGGAGCACAAAGCTCAACAATGTTTAACCTTTAGGCTATGTTTTGTTGGAAGGTAAAAATGGAGGTAAATTTTCTGTTAGAAATTGTTAAACCAAGCTTATCCAATAAAGCTCACTTATCCACTAGAAGTTTCATGAGTCCAAGTTGAAGAATTTGTGGCCAAATTGAAGACTAATTGCACCCAAGTTGATAAGCTTGCCAAGTTGTTTCTTAATCAAGATTTGAAAAGTCAAAGGATGTTGTAGAATAGTCAAGTATAGAAGTTTGAAGAATCCACTTGCAGTAAAGATTGAAAAGTTACGGCTCCCACTTGTTGTTCACTGCCATGCTTTGCTTCCTTAGAATTGAAGTATTTATTATTTAATTGTAAATTTTTGCCTATAAAAGGCAAAGACCATGTAACGTAAAGCATGTATGTGTCTGAGTATTGAATGTATGAGATTATTGATATGAGTTAGTGAATAGAAAAATTCTCTTCCTCTTTGTGTCCATGAGTGTGTGAGTTTAAAGAGAAAATTATTAGAGTGATTTATGTGTGTATTTTGATATCAACAATTGGAATTAGAGCCCGATTTATTTAGCGCCAATTTGTTTTAGAGAGTTTATGAGAAACAAGAGAGTTCTCATATTTTTTTAGAGAGTTATCATGGCAAACAATTTCAATATTGTTTGGTCAATCCCAAGTTAAATGGGAAATTAGATTACAACTATTGGGAGATTTTGATGTCTACCCACTTGAAGTCTCACAATATTTAGAGTCTTATTGATCCAGGTTTACAAGAAGGAGCAGATGCTACTGTTTAAAGATGAGATCAAGTGGCGCTACCTCAAATTTATCAAGGTGTCAATTATTCAGTGTTTGGCAAAATTGCTAATGCCAAAATTGCTAAAGAAGCATGGAGAATTTTGAAACTGTCTTACAAAGGTGTTGATAAAGCATAGAAATCTACACTGCAATCTTTATGTAGAGAGTATGAAAGGTATGAGATGTCTAACTCAGAAACTGTTGAGCAATATTTTTCTCGTGTTACTAATCTTGTTAATAAGATCTATGGAGAAGAGATTTCAGATAACAAGGTAGTGGAGAAAATCCTTTGTACCATGCCAATAAAGTATGATCATGTGGTGACTACAATCTTAGAGTCCCACAATATAGATACGATGACATTTGCAAAGTCGCAAGGAAGTATAGAAAGTCACGTTAGTAGAATTTTAGAGAAAATAGAAAAACCAATAAAAGAAGCCCTAAAGAGCCGGGACAATTTAACTAATGATGCCGAATCAAGTCATGTTTAAGAAGGAAGTGGTCGTGGCTACAACAATTGAGGTAGAGGCAGAGGAAGCTTCAGAGGAAGAGGTTGTGGTAATAATTTTAATCAAGGAAAAGGCAATAATTTCAGACCACAAAGTCGAGGAAGAGAAAAAGGCAACTACAACCAAGAAAGAACCAATTTCAATTGCTTCCACTATGGAAAGTATGGACACAAAGCTGCAGATTGCAGATTTAGATCCATGAACCAGAAAAACTTCAACTCTCAAGTTGATGTTGCTGACAACCAGTATCAAAATATTAGTGAGAATTCTAATCAAAGTTTGTTCTTGACAAGCAATTCATGTACTAGAGATGAAAATACATGGTATTTGGATACTGGTTTTAGTAATCATATATGTGGCAAAAAGGAATTATTTTCCTCACTAGATGAATCAGTACAATCATCAGTGAGATTTGGCAATAATACAGATATTCCTATTCTGGGAAAAGGTTGGATATCAATTAGATTAAAAGATGGCTCTCACAACTCGATTTCTGATATATTTTACGCTCCTGGCCCTCATCACAATTTGTTGAGTATGGGACAATTGTCAGATAAAGGATATGATATGCAGATTCATCAAGGATACTGCACCATGTTTGACAAGAATGGCAGATTCATTGCTAAGGTGAAAATGACTCCAAGCCATCTTTTCCCATTAAAAATTCAACATGATAAGTTTTCTTTCTTAAGCTCTGTGATACCTGATTATAATTGGCTGTGGCATTATGCTTTTTGGGCATTTTCACTTTTCTAGGTTGAATTATTTATCAAGAAAACAACTTGTCTCTGGTCTGCCGATTGTTCATATTCCTAATTGTGTATATGAGACTTGTCAATTAGGAAAGAAGCACAGAGAAACATTTCCTGTTGGAAAATCATGAAGAGTGAGAAAGTTGTTAGAGATTGTGCACTTAGATTTGTGCACTATTGAAGTGCCATCTAATGGTGGTAGCAGGTATTTTATTACATTTATTGATGACTTTAGCAAAAAAACTTGGGTGTATTTTCTAAAACAGAAAGCGGCAGCATGTGATGTCTTCGAAGCATTCAAGACATTTGTGGAGAAATAAAGTGGCTATAGAATAAAGATTCTGAGAACAAACAAAGGGCAAGAATATCTTGCTTGTGCAGATTTCTTCAAGTAGCATGGAATTCAACAGCAACTGACAACTAAATATACTCCTCAGCAGAATGGAATAGCTGAAAGAAAGAACAGAACTATCATGAATATGGTCAGATGCAT
The DNA here is from genome assembly GCA_031439585.1 of Pterocarpus macrocarpus. Classification (NCBI taxonomy): domain Eukaryota; kingdom Viridiplantae; phylum Streptophyta; class Magnoliopsida; order Fabales; family Fabaceae; genus Pterocarpus; species Pterocarpus macrocarpus. Next base: position 14,227,869 of record CM062514.1, read on the forward strand.
GCTAAAGTTTATTTTGAATAGGTGTCCAACAAGAAGTGTTCGTGATAAGACTCCTAAAGAAACTTGGAGTGGAAGGAAACCATTAATTCTCCATTTTAAAGTCTTTGGATGTATTGCTTATGCCTATGTTCCAGATCAGCTAAGGAAGAAATTAGATAATAAAGGCAAAAGGTGCATTTTTATTGGTTATAGCACAGATTCAAAGGCATACAAGTTGTATAATCCAAAAACAAAGAAAGTGATCATTAGTAGAGACGTGACATTTGATAAAGAAGGAATGTGGGACTGGTCCTCCAAAGCTGAGAAGCAACCAATAGTGATACCAGATAATTATGAAGTGGAAGATGGACAAGCAGGCACAGCAATTCAACCAGAAACATCTAGAAGATCTCAGAGAAATTGTAAACCACCATCTAGATTGGAAGGTTATGTTGTGAGCAATGATAATGATCTCTTTGATGAAGATATCATCAACTTTGCTTTATTTGCAGATTGTGAACTAGTGAATTTTGAAGAAGCGTCTAATGATGAAAATTGGAGGAAAGCGATGGATGAAGAAATTCATGCAATTGAGAAAAATAATACATGGGAGCTAATTGATTTGCCTGCAGATAAGAAGTCAATTGGAGTGAAATGGGTTTATAGACAAAGTATAAGCCTAATGGTGAGATTGATCGTTTTAAAGTCAGATTAGTTGCAAAAGGTACAAGCAAAAGCTAGGTATTGATTATTTTGAAGTGTTTGCACCTGTTGCCAGATTAGACACAATTCATATGATTATTTCTCTCTGTGCTCAAAATAAGTGGAAGATATATTAGATGGATGTTAAGTCAGCATTTCTGAATAGTAGCCTAGAAAAAGAAGTATATGTTGAGCAGCCTGCAGGTTATGTGATCCTTGGAGTAGAAGATAAAGTTTATAGATTGAAGAAAGCACTGTATGGCTTAAAATAGGCACCAAGAGCATGGTACAGAAAAATTGACTCCTATTTTATTGAGAACGGTTTCCAGAGATGTCCATATGAGCATACTTTATATATTAAGTTCATTGAACCTGGTGATATTCTGATCATGTGCCTTTATGTTAATGATTTGATTTTCACTAGCAATAATTTGAAGATGATTACAGAATTCAGGGAGGCTATGATGAAATATTTTGAAATGATTGACATGGGCCTGATGTCTTATTTTCTCAGTATCGAAGTTGTTGAGAAGAATGATAGAATTTTTATTTCTCAAAAGAAATATGCTAGTGATATTTTGAAGAGATGTCAAATGAAAAATTCAAAGCCAGTATCTACTCCAGTTGAAGAAAAGTTGAAGCTGATAAGAGAAGATAAAGGAAGAGCTATAGATCCCACCTATTATAAAAGTTTGATAGGACGTCTGAGATATTTAACTGCAACCAGACCAGATATTGTATTTGGTGTCAGTTTACTTAGCTGATTTATGAAAGAGCCGTGTGCCTGTCATTTACAAGCAACAAAAAGAATTCTTCGATATATTAAAGGTACTCTGAATAATGGAATTTTCTATGAGAATACTGACAATATGAAGCTTATTAGATATGCATATAGTGATTAGGCTGGTGATGTAGAAACAAGAAAGAGTACTTCAGGATATGTTTTTCATATTGGATCAGGCGCAATATCATGGTCGTCAAAGAAACAACCAATTGTTGCATTTTCTACAGCAGAAGTAGAATATATAGCAGCTGCAAGTTGTGCTACATAGATGGTGTGGTTAAGGAGAATTCTTGAAGCATTAAACCAGAAGCAGAATACTCCAACAACAATATATTGTGATAATAAGTCAGCTATTGCACTTTGCAAAAATCTAGTGTTTCATGGGAGGTCCAAGCACATAGACATCCGATTCCACAAAATTCATGAATTGGTGAATGAAAAAAAAGTGATGATTGATTATTGTCCTACTGAAGAACAAGGAGCAGATATTTTTACAAAGCCATTGAAGGTTGAGTTGTTTTACAAATTGAAGAAGATGCTTGGAATGATTAAATCTACAAGCTTAGTTTAACGGAGGTAATGTTAGAAATTGTTAAACCAAGCTTATCCAATAAAGCTCACTTATCCACTAGAAGTTTCATGAGTCCAAGCTGAAGAATCTGTGGCCAAATTGAAGACCAATTGCACATAAGTTGATAAGCTTGCCAAGTTATTTCTTAATCAAGATTTGAAAAGTCAAAGGATAGTTGTAGAATAGTCAAGTATAAAAGTTTGAAGAATCCACTTGCAGGAAAGATTGAAAATTTACGGCTCCCACTTGTTGTTCACCGCCACGCTTTGCTTCCTTCGAATTGAAGTATTTATTATTTAATTGTAAACTTTTGCCTATAAAAGGCAAAGACCATGTAACATTAAGCATGTATGTGTCTAAGTATTGAATGTATGAGATTATTGATATGAGTTAGTGAATAGAAAAATTCTCTTCCTCTTTGTGTCTATGAGTGTGTGAGTTTGAGAGAAAATTATTAGAGTGATTTATGTGTATATTTTGATATTAACATTTTCCATGGACATATGAAACCTGTCCATGGAAAATTTCCCCCTATTTTTATCCTCCAATCAAATATACTCTTAAGGTTTAATTTATGTAAGGAGGGAGTTACTTGTCTGGATGGTCGACATAAAGCTTGTTTATATACTTCGGATTTGGATCAGGAACATAGAACCCAGCAGCAGAGCGATCAGGAATTCCTATCTCCCATAATGTTGGACCATCTCTGGGGGGCTCAAAAATAATTTCACCAACGTTTATTTTACAACCTGCATATTGCATTGTGCTTATCATATTTAACAAAAATGGACTGAACATATAAACTGGTGATGTGGTACGATAAAATAAAGCCCAATCCATATCTAAAGCCACGTCCTCTTGCTAATAAAATATAGATAAAAATCAATACTTGGAAAGTTTTATTCCTGCAATGGTCTTCTATCCTCCTTCACGGAGGAAGAAACTCTTCCTCTACTATACTTTATAATCATTCATTCAATTTTTTCTTTTATTATATCTTCTCTTTCTTCTCTCATATATTTTGTGGTTGATATTTATCTAGAGGAAGAAAAAACATTTTCTCCAGATATATACAAGAATTTTTCGTTATGGACTGATCTGTCTTGAATTAGATTAAGTTATTAGATTCTAAATATTAGTGGTTTAGAGGGGAAAAAAGAAGAAGAAGAAGAAATATAGATACCTGGGGTTATGGTGATGACAGCGTTGTTCCAATATTCTCCAATGAAACCTGGAACCCATGCATAGAGATTGTAGTCCCCACTACGTATATTATCAATTGAGAAGTACCCTTCATCATCTGTTCTAGTCCAGAATTGGTATCCCTGGCCAGAGAGGTCACGTAAGGTAAAATTGCTGCTGCCCAATTAGTACTTGTCTTTATAAATCTAAAGTGCTTGATTATTTGGCCAAGAACCATAGAAATGTAGAGCTCAAATTTTGAGTTGTTTAACAAGTATATGCTTCTCTAGTTTAAACCTTGCATTCTCTTTGCCAGGATCCAGCGTCTCCGGGTGGTGCTAATCCAACATATGCACCTGTTGCTACTATGTAATCCTCAATTAGGCACCTGAAAATTTTCATTTTGGGAGCTTCAAAAGCTGCAGTGTTTCATTGCGGTAATTGATGTATTGGGAGAAATTGTTGTTACCTGTCTCTAACTAGTAACGTGCCACTAACACTGCCCCGTTGGCTAGACTTCTGAAAATCCTCTGAAGCTGGAAAATCATAGGGCCAATTTTGAACTTCCTCGGTCATCTAGCAGCCATTTGTATGGATCTCAATTAGTACTTTAGTGCTTCTTTTTTATATTGATTTCTTCAATGAAGCTTAAATTCTCCGTAAGGTTAATATGACAGAAATTATTACGTGCTCGTCAAGTAAGGAAAAAAAAAAGGGTACTTTACACCATTAATAATTCAATGGTATGTTATCGCTATTGTGTTAAAATTGTAATGAAGATGGCGATTACCTACAAAATTGAGCTATTACTCATTTATATGATGACTGATGAGCTATTAATTGTACAAATCAATTTTTTTAACTCAATGAGCGTTAACTAATCTCTTTAATATGATAATGAAACCTGGTCTTTGGCATCCTCCCAGAGCTCAAGTGGGTCCTCATCATCCGACAGAGTGTTAAGATAGATAAAAGTTGGCCCGAAAACTTTCTTCCACGGCTCATTCGGCTGGAGCTGCAGCACGATATCCTCTCCTGCGTAATGAGCACTAAGAAACATCTGACACACACAAATATTTCAAGCTATTTGTTTTTAGCTGATCAACATGAAATAACTGTAATAGTTTTACATCATTGAAATCAAGCACTCATCAACAGCTGACATTAATGGATAACAGGATAAGAGCAAGATGTGCTGTAACCAAGAACACTTACTGCGAGGCTGATAGGGCCTACATGCGAGGTAAGGTTCTGTTTAACGGGGCCACCTGATCGGCACTCATTGCTGGGTAGGATTACCCAGAACCCCGTGGGTGGATCAGTCTCGGATTTGGAGCTTATCCACCCATGGACCTTAAGATCTTTGTTCTCACATGAATATTGATACTTGTCATCAACCTAAATCAATTAACAACAAATTTTATTAATCACAGAGAATTATATGAATAATGGGGTTTTCAATTGTGCTACGTTATTTGAAAGTTACAATCTGAAATAAAGAAATTATCGATGTTATATAAAAAAATTATAATATTGAGGGCATTTGTTATATCCATATTATGTTATGTTACATCTCAAGATGAAATATCACGAAACAACCTTAAGAAAAATGTTGTATTGTACGAAGATAGACACAATGAATAATATAAAATAGTTTGATAAAATTATATTTTTATCCTTATTATTTTTCTCTCCTAAAACTGTCTTCTCTTCTCTCTCTCTATGTGATCTACCACCATAGCCTTCGTCATTGTGGTTGTAGCCTCCGCTATCTTCGCGGTAGCCATCGCCTCTGTATCCTCCGCCACCATCGCTGCTATAGCCTTCACCGCCACCATTGCTTCTGTAACCCTGGCCACCGCCTCTGCCCCTTTTGTAGGACTGAGCCTCATTCACAGTGATGTTACAGCCGTCAACGTTCTGGCCATTCATTCCTTCAATGGCGTCTGTCATGGCCTGGGACAAACGGACCTTCGATTCAACAATCTCGCAATATATGGCGAAGGCTTTCTTGAGGGCATTGTTGTCAGTGGCCCAAGCAATCCCACCAACAAAGCAATGGTTCTCAATTTTCGCAGAAGCCATGGACCACTAGAAAGAAAGACAACAATGCAAGCCCATCAAGTTCGTTGCTTAGGTGAAATGCCACCAAATTCCATGCTAATGTGGCTACTACAGAGAGGGGCAGTGGCGTGGGTGAGAAAGGGAGGTTGGTGGAGCTCTGGAGAAGGGGAGGTGACCATGAATTTTGGGGAAGAAATGAAGGATAAAAAAGGAAATGTAATTTTTAATAAATATTAAAATATAAATTTTAGTTATTTTGGAATTATTTTTTTATATTGAAAAAATAAGAATTTGAAATGTTCGATGAGATTTGAAAGATTCAATGACCAAGTTGGTCCCAAACTCGTTGCGGACCATGACAGATTTCGCCTAATATATAATGGATAATTTGGTGGAGAGAACATTTATGAATTAGACCTAGCAGCTTCCTCTTTGCCTATACATACTATTTAATTCATCAATCATGTTACTGTCAAATAATGTTACATAAATAACTCATTATATATATGTAACATCTAGCATGAGCGTTGTGCGATCTTATTAAAATGAATCACCAAATTCACATGCAAACTCAACAACTCTGCAAGTTGTTCCTTTTTCTTATTTTCAGGAGCTGTAATCTAATGTCTTTATTTATTTAAGTACCTCTCCCTTGAACTCTGGCTCCACGGGATTGACTAGCAAAACTGCTTCTGGGGGAACGAGTTCTATTCCTCTTCCGGGTAATCGGTCGTCTGGGAGTGGCATGAATCTTTGTCTATTATCTGCTACGGCCATATAATGAAACCTACATATATATAAACTCTAAAAATTAACTTGCAGCAACCTAATTGACATGTTGTTGCCAAATATTGGTTTAAGGCCATGAAGGGCTGCTAAACCATATCCTCCAATGAATATTGAACTAGGAGCATGAAGATCAAGGGTATAAGTATGATATATCATAAGGTTACAATGCAATGTCCATACTTGTCTTTTCGAAGCTTGAAAACAATCCTAATTTGAGGTATGTTGAAAGCAGGCCACTCCTTTAGGTGTTCAAAGATGGCGTAACAATAGAAGCCTGAGGAATTGCGTAGCATCACATACCTGCAGAAAAATCGTCCAAAATTAATTTATTGCCCTCATTTTTTGTTTTTCAAAGTAATTTATGACTGTGTAGGGTATACTAATTTCAATCTTACTAAGCAAACAACGCAATAAAACCTTTTGTCAATATTCAGAGGTGAAAGCTTTCCCTCCATAGATGGATCCCACATTCTCGTAAACGAGACTTCAACCTGGTCTTCATTTTCCACTATAACATTAAAACTTGTTCCTACAATCCTGCATGTGTAGCCAATTAATTGCAAACTAGCTCGTGATAACACTAAATAAGACATCAACTGAAGCCCCAGTTCACATGTTAAAGAATCTCTCACAACATTTGGCACAAGAAAAATTGGAAACTTCGAATAGGCCAACCAAAAGTTATGCACAGAAAGAGCTTAATTTATGAGAGGCAATCATCACATACCGCTCAAATGTCCCAGTTGTTCCAGTACTTCCTTCTTTACTCCAAACAACGTCCCAATACCTTCAAAAATTCATTATATGAAGTAACCGTAAGTTAAAGTCACTGAATCTGAAATAGTGAGGAAAAATACTAAGAACACAAGGTCTAAAGCTCAGTGTGCACGTACCCTCTATTGCCTCTTTCATTTTCGGCTTCAAGCAGATTATCAATGCCATTATATTGTATTCTGGTGACAAATCCATCCGGATTGGATAAATACACTTGCAGTATGCCATTGTCCATGACCACCTGCAAATCGAAGATAAAACGTCTCAAGCACTTCACTGTGCCATAAAACCAGAATAAAGGCGGCCCCGTGCACGAGGCAGTAACTTTATGGTTGCGCTAAGGTTCACCCTTTTGCCATAAAACCAGAATATTATCCGAAACTCTAAATAAAATGAAGGAAACAAAATATCTTACATGGCTGTCTTCCATGCGCAACCGCACTGCTTCTGATGACATTTTGATTTTTGAAGGATCGACAGTTGCTATGTCTAATCTTACAATATGTTTTTGATGCAGTTTCTTTTCTTCATTTATCATATAAGTTCTGGAGGAGGTTCACAAGACTTTGTCTTTGGTCTGGCTTTCTTCAACTAGAGGCCAAGCATTTATTTATTTCATTGGTTTTGGTGGTGAATTCTTTACTCAGTCGCCACTGTAGCCGTGTACGTTTTGGACTGGGGGCGCAAAACTGAAGCTGAAGCACAAGAATATATAACAACCACGAATGCTGGTGAATTGGCTCATAGTTATGTCATGTCACATGTGATGCCTCAACAAACATCACCAAACACATGTTTGATGTCAGACATTTCTAATTTCAAATGTAAGGAAGAAGTGATATCATGGAAATTCAAAATCAAAATTTTTTCCATCACATTTTAGCAAAAGATTTTCTTGAATTTTGATTATAATTTATAAGGAGATTTAGAGCTCTCTTTCTTTTTCTTACTTAGGTAGTACGTTTTGTTCTTAACTTACAGCAGCAAAAGTGAGTGAAGATGTTACCAAACAAATTTAAATGCAAAAGAAAAGCTAGACAAATACACACGTTCATGTTATCTATTAAGTAGAATGGATGAGATGATATGGTAGTCAGCGATTACCTAAGAATTTCTGTGGCCAACAAACTAAGCTTCTAGAGGTTGATTGGTTTACGGTTCAAGCTGATTCATTTGGATGAGGTTCGTAACTCACAAGTTCAGTATGTCATGCTGAAGAGCAAAGGGCTTGAAATGCTAGTTGTTGCTTAAAGAGAACCTCAAAATTTGAGCGGAAGTAACAGAGATATCCATGTGATAGAAATGTTCTTCTAAATACCTGGGCACAGCTGATTAGCATTTTTATTTGGTTTTTGTTTTTATTTTCATTTTCTGTTTTTTTTTTTTAAGATTTTATGAAGGAAATAGTAAAAATTTTATTTTCTATTTCACTATTTTCTTCACAAAATTATAAAAATAAGAAAATATGAAATTAAAACACGAAATGAAAATAAAAACCAAATAGGCCGTAGTTTTTGACTCTCTGTGGAAACTGTTTGCTATCAAGCTTCTAGGCTCTACCAAATAGCATTTGAGATCTCTCAGATTATTTCAAATTTCATAATCACCTATGAGCCACAACTTTGTTGCTTCTTGTTGACATATCTATTTGAAGAAAAAGAAACGCATAATTAACATACTATTGAAAGGAAAATTTCACGTTTGTCAACAAAAACAAATAGGAAAGGTAGAATTTGAGTAACTTTCAGAAAGTTTCATAATTCTGTCTGCCTTGAAAACCAATCTGCGGATCACTAATTATGTGTCCATTGATTTGTTTTGAATAAAATATGTTTGCCATTTAATATTCTTCAGAAAATCGCTGGTTATGATGTTGACAATTTATAGAAGGTGATCCTTCTAAACGAATATAATCATAAAAAAAATCTCTTGGAAAGGGATTGTGCTTCTTCCTTGCGTTAGAAAGATGGCATTGATCCCCACATCCTGCACAAGAAGAGTGCAATGTATCGTTCATGTCGTATAGCCAATAAAGCCCGAGACTTCCATCTCCATGTCTATCTACGGTATTGCCCTTCACAATTACTCCACTTGAAATTTGGAAATAAAGGTGGATTTTTTTTCCTGAATTGTTTCTCCTTAACATAACCTCTCAAAATCAGATGAGAGAGGAAAGTGAAAAAAAATATATATAAATAAAACATAGCAAGATAAATACTTGAAATCATCTGTTTCTGTTTCTATGTCTTTGGGGATCCTATATCCCTGCTAGGCATGCTTGCTACACAGCAAGCAAAAAGAGAGAGAGAGAGAGAGAGAGAGAGAGAGAGATGATAAATGACACGTTACACGTTTTAAAAAGCATGATACAAAAGTACTACACGGTTTTTAACAGAACTCTTGGCAGAGCGTTCAATTTCTAGATATCTACCTTAACAGAATAAATAAAAAGAAACACATACTTTCCAACAAAACAAAGTCCAGGAGAAAAATAAACAAAGTCCAGATAACATTTTGCCAATTCAGACTATATAACACATGATCTCATGACCCAAAAAAGAAGACCATGTTATGTGATCGGTTGCATTTCTGCGGACATTGGCAACGGCTAGATATTGAATTCATGTAAAAGGATAGAAGTGAATCCTTGCTGTAGATAATTGCAGGATCCTCGACAAGTTGCAGTCCCATCAAAAAAGGCTCAAACATATCTCTCAAAACTTCAAAGTTCTCTCCATTACATGCACAACTATAATTATTTGAAGAAAGTAGATAACTACTCAACGTATGTTTGTGTACAATGATAATGCTGATGTGTTTTAATACACTAGAAAAAGTACATCGCAAATGGTTTCTGGTAGAAGCAAATGGATTATACAGATAAAACAAATTTACATGATCCAAACATGTTTCCTCTTTGCTGCTAATGCACATCACTGGGATCTACCTTCCCCTGTAAAAACATGGATCCCAGTATAACCGCAATACCAGTGACTGCTATTGTGATAAGCAGACGTCTAGTTGAAAAGTCATTCTGCTGCCTCCTTCGAGCACGCACCTCTCTCTCAGCTTCTCTCACATTCCTTCAGACAAAACATAAGTAAATAGGTCAATTACAAGGAAGAGAGAACACCCTGTTAAACATGAAAAAGGGGCAGAAAATAAATTATCACTTTAACGATTACAACGCAAGAAATTCAATTACATCACAAGCATTTCTTGATTCAGTTACATAAATAACAAAATTTTTGAAACAAATATTACGCAGATGATAATTCCTAGTTCATAACTTTGTGTAGCATGCCCATTTTGGAGGCATAAATGATGGTATTTCCTACCTTGAAGAACCCACGGCACTATCTTGGATGCCATTGCACCCAGCTTCATGGCTGTATCTTTCACGAAGTCTAACATATTTGTGACAAAGGTGACAAAGTTCTGTTCGATTCCCACATACTTCCTGATAGTTATAAAGATCAAACTGAAATTAGCGCACAATTGCTTATATATATTAAAACAACCTTCCTAATTCAAGAGTTATTCACACAAACAGCAAAGACTACCTGATGCTCGGCCAGATCAATTGCTGGCAATGGGAACTCACAGAACTCACAAGTGACAATCCTTTGAGAGCAATTTTCACCTTTATGGATATCTAAAATATCACGCTCCATAATCTCACTGCACAATGAACAGGAAACCTGCACAAACCCACACCCCTATGAAAAACTATCATAAAAGCAGATTCTAAGTATTAAGAGTGTTACAGTGTGGTAGGGTGGCTGAGGTGGCAATACCAAACCCAGGGAAGGAGGTCGTGGACATAAAGCCAGCTTCCCCAACTCTTTCATTGTTAATTCAAGGGTGGCAGTAGCCTTAAAATATCTAGTGAGCTCTTCCAAATTCTTTTCTACTTCCCTTTTCTCCCTTTTATGATATGATATGTACCTTCATTACAAGCTCCATCAAAACTTAGATAACAAATCAACTTTACAGAAATATACTCTCAAACATTCACAGCCATACATCATACAATATCCATGAAAATGGGAACAACAACTTTTGCATATGCTACACAAAATCTTGCATCAAACTCCCATTCTACATGACTAAGCTCTGAAATTTAGTGCCTCATAATCTGCTAAAGAAGCCAAAGAAGCCACATTTGCTTAATAGGGGAAAATAGGAAGCCACAAAAAGCTGCCAAGAGAAGTCATCTTTATATTTGCTTTCACCAAACCTTCACTCTACCAACTACAAACAGATAAATTATCCAGAAACCCATCACCCATCCATCTCAAGCATTCATAAATCCAAATCAATCCATCTACTAATGGATTGACATTGGTAGGGCTGGAATTATTATGTCCAGTTCATTTAGAGGGTGGATAATGGATAATCCAAAATATTCATCTAATATCCAGCTCACCTGAATGCTTCTCTGCCATACTTCTATTGATTTCAAGTTTTCCAACCATTAAAGAGCAAACATGGCCTCCATAGCCCTCGCTATCGCCACTCTCATTTGTTGCCATCATTCTTCTCTTTAATCCCAAAAAATTTCCATTCAAATCCAAGCACAGTGCATCTGAACTCTGAAGGTTTCTATATCAATGCAAAGGTGATTTAAATTACAAGGTTTCCCTTTTTCTTTTTTATCTGAACTCACCATCACTGTTGCATTGTCACGCATTGCCGGTCCTTGTCCTATCTCAAGGGTTGAAATTGATCATCAGGCCCATCAAGCATAGCTGTCTCCCTCAGAAATATCAGGTTATGCACCCAATGCCTCACTCATTAGTCTAAATGTATGAGCATTTCTTTATGTTTAAGTCCCTATTTATTTGAGCTGGCTATTCCAGCAGAGAACTTCTAGATGTGTTCTTAGGCCATGGTTTTTAACTCAAGAAAATATTGCAGTTTAGGACCTTGTATGTTCTGATATGCTAGTTCTCGCAAGATTCTAGTTAAGCCATAATTATATGTTTGATGCAGGGGTGTATCAAAGCACCTAGAATTCTCACTGCTCCTAAACAATTATATTCAAAATTTTAAATTATATTCACCTATAATTAGATTGTGGGACTGCATTTGCTAGGAATGGCCTTTGCATTTTTTGGGGAGCTAAAGCATTTGTGATTTTCCACTCATGCCAATATTTAGAAATTAGAACCCTGATGTAGAGGTCACCCCCTTAAGTTCTGTCTTTATCTTTACAGTACGATTTGGCTTGAACTAATCAATATTAGGCAGTCAGCAATATTTTGAGTATCCATATGAGAATCATTTTCTTCCACTTACACAAAATGATTGCATAAACAATCCCTGCACCCAACAGAACTGTTGTAGTCTCATCCTAGATCACTTGTCAAGTCTCAACTCTCAAGAATGATCTCAACCCTTTGCTTTGCATCCTTCTCAATGTGGGATGCGGTATACTATAAGGAGCTGTTCATAGTTCATCACCATCGTTGCAACTTGCAACCTTATTAGACAGATATTTAAAGTCTTTTAATTGAAAAAAAAAATGCAGATTCAATTAAAAAAATTGCTGATAGATTTTTGCTCTTTCATAAATCACAAGTTTCATCTCTTTCTCTCTCTCCTTTCTTGGTAGGGGTTTTAAATCTCCTTCAAACTAATCTCACAACCTCTTTTATTCCCTTTTTTCCTATTTTCTTTTTTTCTTTTTCTTTATCTGCAAGCATCATGGACTCCATAGGTTTGTCACCAGTTTCTTTAAAACTGAACCCCAAAGACCGAAAGGGAAAAGATAGACAAAATTTCACGTACCGGCGCATGGGTGCTTAAATAGTGATCCTCTGCATTTTTTTTGAGAACCATATCACCACAAACTTTGCACTTTTCAAGATTCCGGGAGCAATGAGCATAATGCAAGTCAATATTTGCAGCAGGGATAGCCCGATCACTGAAACCATTAAAAAGGGTGAATCATTCTCAACTTTATCTTAGGACAAAGCTTAACTACGCATAAATTAGATGCAACCAACCGCTTCAAGATGAACACAATATCACACAAAAAATAAAACAACTCTCACACGCAGAATATTATTTTATTTTTATCACCCTGAACTGTCTTACGAGTCAAAGGCGAATGCATCAACAATCTTACGTTAAACCATTCCAGAACGCCATCACGGAATTCAGAAAAATAAAATAAAATAAGTGCGTCCACCGAGCAAACAAATAATCCCAATTTCCCTTCTTCTTCTTTTTTTTCTTTTATTTATTTATTTTTTAGCTTAGAACTCAAAGGGAGGTAAATCACGAACGAAACAACGAGACCGAGTCTACGTATTTCGAGAACACAAATAATCCAAAATTGTTCTTAGAGAATTCGAGGTGTTTTTACCAGTGAGTGCATACACTAGTGGCTTGATCCGAGACAGCTTCCATCGCGAAAGATAAAACAATCCAAGGACAAAGGTCGTTATAGAGAGAAGGGGCAAGGGATTTTGATTAGTCACGAAGACGCGCTTAATAATTCAAGGGAAATTGGAGAGAATTTTTATCGAAAGTGGGGATTCGGATTCTACAAGAAATTAGAGAATTAGGATTTTGGATGATCCAGAGAAACACAAAACAAGGTTCGGTGGATCTGTGCTTTGATTTCGTTGTGGAATTGGTTGGGAAGAGTATTTGGGGCCCTCCCCTGATGATTGAAGGTAGAGATCGTTGTTTGCCGTACGCGCCATTAAGGTGAGCGACAGTGAGCCACCGTTGTCCGTGATGTTGGGCCAAAAAGGTTTTAGTTTGGGCCACCTTTTCTTGGAAGTTTGGGCCCGACCAATGACGAAAGTAAGTTGGTGCCTTCTACAACTTGGGCTGACCAATAAAATAAAAACTAGTGCAACTTGGGCCCTCCGTAGAAGTGTTTCATAGCTTGCCTCATGTCCTGTAATTGTACCAAATTACCAGAGTCGTGCTATATGGCACAAAATAATTAATGCCGAAAATGAGTACGAAATAGTAAGCATCACTTGATACTGGTTTATCACCCACAATTTGCGGAAATCACCGTGGGATGAAGGGTGAGAATTTAGTCCAAGTCGTTCGTCGCACTATTAGTCATTATTTATTACGAATATAATTACCGATGGAGTTGGTTTACTAGCTAAAAGAGCAATATTACACAGTCGAACACGTAAATTTATTTTATGGACAGTTCAAATCCACTACACCTATAAAGATAGTGAATCATTTTACAAATTTATTTGTACCAAATATCATTTTTCATTGCAGCATTATTGGACAACTGACATATATGGTGCTGATTTTTTTTCCATACTTTAAAAATAATTATCATCTTTTATATCTTTTAGATTAAAAAGTATATTTTTTAAATTTAGATTCAGTATTCTCAGTGCGTTTTTAGAAACTTAGAATATTATAAGCTAAAATTAGCTTTTCTTTGGAATTAAAACTATCTTGAAATAAGTTATTATGTTTGACTAAGAAGAAGCAAATAGATTATAACCTAAAATTATAATTTTAAGCTGACAAACAATTTATAATCATAAGTAATATTTTAAAATTTTTTATTATAAGTGGAACACACTACTTTAAAATTGCTTTTAAACTAATACATTCAAATATAAGTTTCTTTTAATTTAATACATCTAAATATAAATTTATTTTCATATAATTAATTATATAGAAAAGCAATTATATTTATAATTTATTATTGAACTAATTTTAAGGTGTGTTTGTTTCAAAATTTTTTAATTAAAAAAATAATTTTTGTATTTAAAACAGAAATCACTTTTTTATTTTAAAAAAAATTGAAACAAACACACCCTAAATTTTACAATTTTTCCAAACACATACTCAAACTTATTATAACACTTAAAAAAATATTTATGGATAATTTATCAAAGAGAGAATTAAGAAGATTTTTAGTTATTTTTATATAAATTTTATTCTAATACAAGTGAGGTATTATAACGATTAGATATATGACAATATTCTTATATCTCCCACAATAATTAATGTTAACTAATCAATGTGATTCTGAAGTCTTTATTTTAATCTATCATTCATATTTGATATTAATATTATATTTTTATATATTATATCTGAACCATATTATAGCTTATAATTTTTTAAAAATTATTATATTTATATTAGTGATTTGTCATATCAATCTTTCATGTCTATATTCGTGCTTTCTAGTTTAATAAACAATCTGCAAACCACTTATGGTGTGCCCGTCTTTTGGAATATATTTATATGAAAGAAACTTTATAGTAAGATATAATTGATCCAAAAAAAGACATATCTCCTATCTTTTCCCCATTTTTTAAATTAGGTTAAAATGATAGCACTCTTTCACATTTTTATTTGTTTTGTAATCATGACTTTTTACCTTTTTGCGAAATTGTAATAATGACTTTTTAAACTTCAATATAATTGCATGCATTTCATACAGTTAAATAGCTATGTAGTTTTTCTATTATCTCTGAAAAAGATTTAACTATTATTTGCGAAAACAAATGTACTAAAGAAAAATTAGAAGTTTATAGGCAATTAGTGCTGCTACACATATCTTTTATTTATAAAAGATCAACTTTATAAGACATCGTTCATTTTGTCACCGACAAGTTACTTATTGTATTGTAATTTTAAATCTATCCAGATTTTTTAAATTCAAATGAAACACTATTTAAGAAAAATGATAGGCAAAATGCTATAGCCAATGTACAAGAGCAAACCATTTGGGGAAGAAAACCCTAACTAGATACTGATAAGTAAGCAAACTACCGATTCCCTAATAGAATTATCGAAAAAATTCAGCCTAGAGGAAGATTATGAGCGTGATTGGCAATCCAGTCAGCAACTTTATTAACTTCACCATACGCATGGCTGAGAAGAGATTCTGATATTTGAAGATTTCATCTGAAATTCCTGAATTCGCACAATGGCACTGCAAGAAATTAGCTTCAAACCAAACATCACTCAGGCCCTATCCCAAACATCTGGCACTCCTCTCAACTAACCCTATAGCTAGCAGTGCCAAGTAAAGGGGAAAATAGGCTAAGCAGCCAGTCAGAACCATTGATTTAGGTTGCATTACATTTGGCTCGACTTGACTTGTTTAGTAAATAAGTTGAGTCAAGATTTTCCAAAAAAAAAAAAAAATTTAATCAAAAAGATCAACTTACACGCTCTAAAAATGCTTATTGAACTGGATACGTTGACTTGTTTATTATTATTATTATTATTATTATTATTATTATTATTATTACTTCAAAAACTTTAATGATAATACAAGATTTTTGGTTTATTTAAAAAGAGATTTTTTGGCCAATTTAAAAATCTTTTGATATATTTAAAAGTAGATTTTTTGACTTATTTCAAAGCTTTATTACTAAGGAGATTTCTAAATAAGTTTTCAAATCATGTCAGGTTTTAAAAATAAAAAACAAAAAAATAAAAACTCTATATTAAGTAATAGGACTAAATTCAGATTGCATATTTAAAATATAGAACGGATTTGTTTAACAAAAAACCTGACCTAATCTTAGCCTATTTTCACCTTTAGCACCAAGTAGACTGCCGTATGAGGTCGCCTCGAGAGTCAATCAATTTATAATATATAGCTTTTGAAGCGCATATTATCCTGAAGCATATATTATGAAATTGTCAGATCAAATTATTTATACTTTTCTGCAGACCACTACATCAGATATATTTAAGACATGACACGTTACCATATTTTGAGGAATATGTAAAAGAAAGCTCAAACACATCATTGGTGGAGCAATTATAAGTTTTATTTAGTTTAACCGATGAATTTCACATATCACAATATATATAAATGCATCCATGTAAATGTGTTAGGGGTCGACTGTATAACAACAAAGTCCTTTTGAGTATTATGATTTCCTATTTGAATGAACTTTGAGATATTCTTCTCAACATTAGTCCATTCAAATGTTGCAACTGCAGAATCATCTAAGATTAACCATTTAATATATCCACCCGCCCTTCCCATTCCTTCACCATCTTAATCTCTTCCCATGCACTCAATTTTTTATGGATACTTCTCTAACTTTTGTTATGAACAAAAAATATTACTCATCGCACCCAACATCAAATAAGTTCACACGTTTTCAATTTCTAACAAGTTTTAATTCAAAGCTTTAAAAATGGATATAAAGAACTATGGTTCAAATATAGCTATTTAATCGGTTATATTGAGACACTTGAGAGTTGAAACATCGTAGATATATTGGTCTATCAATGTTCGTAGCAATTATTCTTAAACATTACTATTTTACCTACAATAGATATTACATAATACAACGCTATGTATATTTTCCCACAATCTTAATTATGAACGATTTGTTCGCGCATGGTGTACTTGAGAGAGAAACATCATATAATCATGGGTCAATCAATATTCTTTAGTAATTATTCTTATCCCCTACTGTTTTACATACAAAAAAGTAAACATGGATTACTTCAATTTATATATATTTATACACATGATTTCAAATTTCTATAATTTTTACTATTTTGATTAAAACAAGACTTTATGATGTCCATTATCTACACACCTAGAATTCAATTTTAACGCATACTTTAAATGTGTGAGGATATATTATTTGAAGATGGGCATTTGACGATTTTCCAAAACATAATGCTATATATCTATTAATTCCCCCCCTCCTCTCTCTCTCTCTCTCTCTCTCTCTCTCTCTCTCTCTCTCTCTCTCTCTGCTCCTCCCTCTTTATATGTAGATGTCTCATTCTCTCGTATATTCACTAGCTATTTCAATATTTCATAAGAAACTTTAAGTACACCATTTTTCATATATTTTTATATAAAATCAGTGTATATCCCACCGCATGAGATACATGGGTTAAAGCGCAAGTAGTTGCAGTATGACTAGAGCCATCAACGACGGCCGTCCCAACACGTTTCCAAAAAGAGTGATCCCCATTCTTAAGAGAGAAATGTTGATTTACGTAATTTTTACTATATACAAGTGAATTGTCAAATACACTTGAATAAATTCTATTCAATTGCTCTGAGGTTTGCTAAAATGATAATAAATCAAATTTAACCACAAATTATCCTCTATTTTCTTTTCTTATTTTGATTGACTATTGACTTAACGCCATTGAGTATTTCTTAAAAAAATGAAAATAAACTCATTTATTGTTAGTTGTTAGTAATTAAACAAAAAAGAATTTAAACTTAACTTTATAAATTACATATGTCTCACGAAACCAAGTTGGATTTTTAATATAAAAGTGTAAGGCATATATTTAACAAATGATACGAAAAGTATCATAAGTCAAATATGTGTTTATTTTACTATAACAAATAATTGATATACCATACATGTTTATTATGCATACAAACCATCAACACCGCATAATTTTGTCCAACGTGAAATACTGTGAAAATCCTAAAATTAAATATTTTTTGTATCAAATTCAAACCAAAAATATTCAATTAACACGATATATATTATATTATGTGTTTTGTAACACAAGTGAGATGTAATATTTGTTCAAGTTACATCGAAAAAAGATGTTGTAGCCATATGCTTGGTTGCTTTTATACTTACAAAAAAATTTACCATAATATTTACATATATTTTACAATTTTTCGTTCTAAACTACGTAAGGGTGCCCAATAAAAAGCATTGGTACCAACAATAAAAATTCTGATACGAATGGGGACAAAGGATATTTATCCCTAACCTTATGAAGGAAATTTTGTCTCCAAATCACCTCATCTGGCGAATGCCGCTTGTAACATATATTTTTGTCATACGCAACAAAATATTCTGATGATAATGCACATTTCGCGCAGACTCAATAATTGAAAGTCCAGTCTTTACTCAAAACTAGCTGAACTAGGCTGAACAAACTAACAAATAATAATTAAAAAAAAAGTATAATCGTTCTTTTACATAAGTAACATACATATATAGTACATTATTATTATATATCTTGCCAAAAGAATAATATAAATTATACTATTATTCATAATAAACTTGTCAAATCACATCCCTTTCACCAGTATATTAGAAACCCAACTTCTTCTTTAAAGAATAGTCATATATAAGATTATGTTTTAAAAAAATTATTGCGATATAGCACTCGTGACTAACAGCTAAAAATATAAGTGTATAAGAGATAATAGTGAAAAATAATAAAAATAAGCTCAACTGATAAGATTAAACATCAACGGAAAGTTTTCGTTTTCAAATTCCGGTTAATGATGTTTTATTAATTATTAGTAAATCATTTAAAGTATTATAGCAATTGGTAAAAATATATATGGGTTTAAATATATTTTTTTGCCTCTAAAAATACAAAAAAAATTATTTTTTATCTTTTAAAATAATGTCATTCGATTTTAGTATCTTATTTTCTAAAAATAAGTGTAGATGACAGTTAAATTTTTTTTTAAATTATGCTTTTTTATGTAACAAGAGTTACTTACATTTATTTTTGAAAATTAATAAGAGACTTTAATAAAAAAAAATTTATCAAAGAATCAAAACCAGGAAAATTATATTTTTAAGGATTAAAAATATTTTTTAAAAAAAAGGCGCAATAATATGCTTTGGCGTCTTTCCTTCGCAAAACCCTACAATTTTTTATTGAAAAAAATTATGAGAGACAGCAACCAAGGATATGCCACCCACTCTTCTGATCACTTGCATCATTTGGCTGATGATTGACACTTGTCCGTATCTTTAACTTTTGTAACTTTCAAGGCATGGAAACCATCGTTATTGCTTGGCGTGGTTCCATGCCCTCGATTTTCGCCTAGTAGGATACCCCACTGCTTTGATTCCCTCGTAGTACAATTGAATTTTAATCACATCGATCATTGGCCCACCCCAAATCGTTCACGTGGGTTCAGCCAATCAAAAGCCAAGCAAAACAAAGAAAGACCTCCAAATTTTCAACCTTCGACTCTACCATAACAGGTCAATATGGCCGGCAGGCACGAGATACCAAAAACAAAACAATTCTTAACAAATCCCAACTTGCAAGGTACAGGATGGGGTCGCTGATAAAGAAATATTATTTAGAAAAATGTAACGATAGATTCGGATCCACCGTAAGCCTAAATTTGGAAAAGATTTCAGTGATTAATTATATAATATTTATATATTTATAATTTTAATATATATTTTAAATGGTTAAAATCTTTCCTAAACTTGGGTTCATTGAAGACCCGAATTTATCATATTATTACTCAAATATTTATAGCAAATGGGACCAAAAATAGGATCAATTCATATGTCTTGGAATTCAATTGTAAATCATTACTGGCATTTATGTTTTGACTTTAGCATGAGATGATTATCTCCTGTAGTACACTTTCGTAAAGAAATATGAACTTAATTTTAATCTATTATTAGTGTAATTTTTTTTTATATAAATATATAATTATATATTATTATATTAATAAAAATATTTGATTCAATTATTTATTATTTTAAAAATTTTATAATTAATTAAAAAGACATAATTAAATAATAATATAAAACTCTTTTATATTAATAATATATCAAAAAACATACTATATCGAAATGTTTGATCCGTATTGTTGAAGTGTTTAATTCATTATAAAATTTTATATATTACGTTCTGTGCGATATTTACATTATTATAATATTCTGTCCTAAAAATATCTACGTGTCTTACACAACAATTAATGTTTAGTATAAAAGTTGTGTTAAAAAAAAAAAATTTATACGAAAGAAAATTTGTTAAACGAGGCACAAATCTACAATGTTGCCGCACACCCACTCACCCAGGTATTCTTATGTGTGCTGCATGAATTATGTTTTTCTCTGAATTTTAATTGGGTCACGTCATTCATATTGTTTCTTTCATCAAAATTTTTCGTATTACATTGCAGTTAAAGAAAGTGTAATAATAGCTATCAATTATTTGGATATGATTATTGTATTTTCTATTGATACTGTGAATATTTTTGTAAGTATTTGATAAGCATTTTCTTCAATCTAGATTATTGTTAATAAAGATTAATAACAAATAAACTATTAATAACAAATAACTATCCATTCATGCTGTTTCGGATTTTCTTTTTCAAAAAAAAAAAAATTACTGATCACATTTGCTTAGCACATGCACGTTTTGTCCCTTCCAATTATGGAAGGTTTCACTTCATAACCCTAATGTGACCCTATCCAAAGCTGTTTGCCACTGGGATCGGTCACAGTTTTGAAGTAGGATACCGATCTGATAATGTTGCATATCTCGATTGGCTAGTGTTCACGTGGGTTTCACGTGGCACCCGTTAATCAATGTTTGACAAGTGCCATCGCTTCCCAGGCTTTTGGAGACACGAACACCAAAACTCCGAAAGTACTGCACGAACACATCTACATGTAAATCAAAATATATTTTACTTATAGCGGTGGGTTAGTCATAAGAAATTTAGGTAACATACTATGCTACAAGTTTAAGTCACATTGGCGCTGATTGCACTGAGCTCATAAATAACAAATAAATTCTTTAATAATAAACATTGAAAAAATTGGAATCGCATTATGTTTTTACTAGAAAGGGGAAGAACTTAGAGGAGAAAAGCAAAATCAGAAAGAGGAAATAAAAAAAAATCAAAATTAAAATGAAATGAAGTGGTTGAAAAGGTAAACTACGCTTGTAAAGTTAAACATTAAGGAAAATTAATGTAAACAACTACTGTGAATAAATGTTTCATTTTAAAGGGCATAAAAATTAAATTATTAAAAACTCAATTGAAAATATTTAAAGAGATGAACTATAATAAATTTTATCTAATAAACGAGAATATTTATATAAAAAAGTTTATATATTATTCTTTTATTTATTCTTGTTGAGTGATTAACAATTATAAATAAAGTAATTATGAATATTTTCTTTTTATTCAAGCAACCAATATTTGAAGTTAATTTAACTCTAATTAATATGGATCAAATCGGATCAACTACTACAAAGGTAAAGTTATCTTAACGTTAATTTTTCTACATAATTCAAATATGAGATCATACTTAATTGAGGAAAATAAGTAACAAACCACTTAAACCTACTAAGACTGTGTTTGGATATACGTTCTGTGCCCTCAAACTCTAGTTGCGCTCATAGAATGCTCGGCAAACTATGTTTGAGTTTTTTCATATTAAAAAAATTTCAATGGATTTTTATCTCAAACCCAAGTTTTGGCCAAAGCAACAAATTGCTGTTTTTGAGTTGAACATTTTTCTGTAAAAAGTGATAATTTTTTTGACTTTTTTGTTCTTTAACATTTTTAGTTTAAAATGGATGCTAGTTTATTTTGATGTAAAATATATATCATTTATAGTAATTATATAATCAAAAGTAATTTTGATCAACATTATCCAAACAACATCCATTTTATGAAATTCACTTTTAAGATAAAAATTTTCAAACATAAACCATATTATATTAAATTCATTTTTTATCAAAATCAAGTCTACAAAATCACATTAATTCAAAATTAAGTTTACAAACTCCATCCAAACACACACTAAGTGTTGATAAATAAAGTTATGAATGAATTTGTGAATAACTATTGCTTTTTGTTGAGTAATTATTTATTTTCATGGAGTGATTAATAGTTCCTTTTTGTCGAAATTAAGTGGCTAATAGTTATAAATGAAGTTCTATAATCGATCAATTAATAAAAAATGGTTGAGAATTAATGATTATTAATTGTTATTAAGTATTCATTTGTTAATTGAGTGATTAACATCAATAAGTAATTTTTTTTCTCCAAAGAAGAAATTTACGAATAGCTATTACTTTTGTTTGGCTAGTTATTTGTTCCGGTCAATGGCTAACAATTGTAAATGTAATTCTATATCAACTCCATGTAGTTAATGAAATTTTTTGGAATGACTATTATTTGTTAAGTAGTTATTTATTCTCAGTGAGTGATTAATTACAATAAATAAAGTTCTTTTTTTAATGATACATAAAGAGTGGAAATTTTTTGTAATTGATTATTGTTAATTAATAAATAGTTATTTGATTTTATTAAATGATTATATATTGCTTGTATCAAATAATAGTTATCTCTTTAAATAAATTTTATTATGAATTTAATTTTGATGCAATCTTAATAATTTTTTTTTACACCATCGATTAATTATGATCATATTGTTAAAAATATTTGACTTTCACAATAATTACCTTAAAAATCATATATATGATAAGAGTGGAGATCCATTTACTCTAGGTATAATTTTAAAGAGTTCCAATCTTCAATGTTTATTTTCTTAACATTTGATGGTTATGACGCACTCATTCATTTTCTCACGTGACTTTCTCTTTATTACTCTCAACCCTTCTTCCTCATCTATGTCTCTCCTGTGACATCTCCAAACAACCTTCTTGCCTGCAATTTCTCCATCTGCGTTGCCAACGGCCACTCCTCTTCTCCGCTTACCTGAAGCGCAATTGGGTATGCAACACTGTTATCATGAGCCCCGCTGGTTATTCTTCTACAAACCTTCATCCAAGTCCGTTTCTGCAAAGGGTGAGAGAGTGGTCACTTTGAATCAAACATAGGCACAGAATCAGACACACACACACACACACACAAAAGGTCACAATTTGATGATCAATTCACACACAACTTTAAATTATCATCATCCAAATAAACTACTATATCCCCAATATTACACCACATCAAATCACCATCCATTAAATAATTTAATGGGTATGTCACTATGTGTGCCTAAAAAGTAAAAGGAAAGAAAGCCAAAAAAAAAATTGGGTGGAGATATGAACTGATCGAGTGGTAGCTTGCAGATGAATGCCAATGGTAGCTTGGAGATGTCTTCGGTAATGGGGTGGAGATGTTTTCGCGGACAAAGAGGGAAGAGAACCAAAAAAAAAAGAAGAAGAAGAAGGAAACATGTCACGTGAGCACTTAAGTGAGTTTATCATAATCATTGAGTGTTAAAAGAATAAACAGTGGAGTTAAAGTTATGCATGCTATAAATAGATGTCCACTCATATGATAATATATAATTATTGATAATTTAAAAGATTGGTACTAAGATTATGTGCATGTTTGTGAAGCTCTCAAAAACAGTTTTTTAAGCAAAAAAGTTATTTTGGGAAAATGATCTTGTTTGGCAAATTTTTTTAAAATAGATTATAATATAAAACTAATAATTTTAAATTGAAAAATAGTTTATAAGTATAAGCAAATTTTTGGAATATTCAAACACTTTATTTACTATAACCATTCTTAGTACTTTAAGTTTTTTATATCTATTTAAATTAAATATGTATTCTTTAGTGTTAAGTACATTAATTTCCCTTTAATCATAAGATGATAAAATGGGTCAATCCAACCAGACCTACACAATTTGGCTTAAAAAGTGGTTGGGTGAGTGTTAGACCTCTCAATTCTCCTTCTTGAGTCAAGGAGAGAAAACTCTCCAAATGAACCAATGTTCATCAACAATTACAATTTACTAATGAGGTGCAATGGCCATTTAGGCTTATTTATACAATTATGCTCACTAGCTAATGAACTCACAATATAACCACACCACTAACTAAGACTAGTTGTATCAATACCTCCCCCTTTAAAACAACCTGGTCAAGGTCGATATAAAAAAGAAATTGAATCAACTAGTTAAGACACACGATTTCTCACATATATCAATTTTATCAAACACTTTAAAGGCACCACTCAATACACAAAAAAGAATGTAAAACCAGCAATTACCCAAATTCTAATGAACCAAAAGTAGATAACAGGCTAAGTAGAAAATAACAAACAATCAGAATACCAATGTGGCAAATCGCACCTCAAAGCTTGTCGATGCCTAGAACTTGTCCATGCTGAGTAGTTCCATCTCCTAAATGAATATTAACCATCTTTTGATATTTAGGTCTCTTAACTTTATCAAGAGTGACCAATGGACCGGAAACTATGAGTACATTTCCGTATTCCATTCTTATCTCCAAGGTATCCTCCTCCATATCATCAATGTTCTGCGCCATTCCCTTTTGCAATTGTGCTGTGCTGAGATTTGTAATTTTTTTTCCCTTTTCATCTGAAGCAGAAGTGAGTGGTTTGACTAATGCTGGTGCATGACAATGGACCCTACTGGGGAATTTTGGAATCATAACAGCGAAAATGCATAGAGGCACGAACAGACATGCTAATGAGGCTTGGATTTTGCGTTGCATTGTCAACCGTCAAGTATCTTAACCCCCCAGGTCAAAGACCCAAATTGTCGTCTGAGCATTTTTCTTGGGCGATCTATTATAGAAAAAATCTTGTGAAATCTTCAAAGGTGGTGAATAAAATTGAAGCAAGAATGGATGATATATTGAGAATGAAATTGAAATATAGGAAGAAAAGAAGAAAGAGTGGAATGGTTTTACCTGGAACCCATAGACTAACCACAACACCTCTAACTTTTCTTTGATCTTCTAGTCGACCTTCTCAATTCTCCAAGATTCTCAAGTTCAGTTCTTTTTCCTCGAACTTCCCTTCACTTTTGAGCATTGCAGCCAAGATAGATTTGGCACTCTCTAAATTTAATTATTTGGCTCCTTTACATTGAATCTTGGCTCCTCCTCTAGTCCACAAGACGTATCAGTATAAATCTTATGATGCTTCTCCTCTAGTTTACAAGATGTATCAATATAAGTGACTTTGTTGGCTTAAAAATTTGTAGACTTATGCCTTGGGCTTAGTTTTTTCACTACTAGAAATGCGTTAATTATTGATAGAAAATTAAAAAAAATTTGTCGGTATTAATTTTACCAACGGATTAACTAACATAAAAAATCCATCAATAAATAACACATCGGTAATAAAAAAATTAATACTACGGATGGAAAAATTATCCATCGGTAAACACATAAAAATATCGGTAATAATAGCATAAAAAAGGTCACTGATAGAATAATATCGATGTATTTTTTTATATATATCGGCAAATAATCCATTGGTAAGTTTTAAAATAATATTTTTTATTGTAAATTTATCGACGTAAAATTCGTCGACAAAATAATTTTTTTTAAAAAATATTTATTAATTGTCAGTAAATATTATTATAAATAATTTAATTTTTTTGTTATTTAAATAAAGAATTTTAATTTTTTTAAATGCAGAAGAAATTAAAAAATTATTAATTAAATAAAAATATATAAAATATCATTTAAAAAATATTTATAATACAATTCTAAAAAAAAGAATAAAATCTAAAATCTATGAATACTGATCATCGTCAGTATCCAAGATGCCGTCATCGTCATCATCTCGGAGTCCAGATGGGTGGCGGTGTGAAGAAGGCTGCAGTGGTGGAGGCAGTGGCGGAGGTGGTGCAGCGGATGAAGAGTTGCCGCTCCGCATCTACTCATAGAAGTTGTATAAAGTCATCATCCTCTGCTCCATCGACTGTATCTGTTACGATCACTGTTGCTTATCTCCCTCGTGATGCCCGTACAGCTCCATGTACCTCTGCTCAGTTTCCTAAAGCTACCTCTGCACTGACTCATTTAGTATATGGACCTGATCATGAATGGACTTCGGATCAGTCCCAACATGCCTAGCTCCAGACACAGAGTCTGAAGAATATGATTTGCTGCAAGAGGTCCCCATCTCATAGATCCCTTGTAGCGGCTGTCAACCGTATGGGCCCATATCTCATCATCGCTAATAGGCGGACTCGCAGAAGTGCTTTTATGCCCCTGTTGCAATTGCTACAATCGGCCTCGGTCAACCACTGAGTGAACTCACACTATAATTAGAAGAAATAAAAAATATTTGATTTAAATAATAATAAATATAATAAACTAAAAATATTGAAAATTAAAATTATAAGTACTTATGGATGTAGTCTCTAACCGTATATCAACCCATTGGGACTTGTTCTGCTTCTAGGTGTGGGTCTTCTGAAATAGCTTCCATTAAATCGGCGGCATGCTCATTGCTTTCTCGTACATTTCAAAGAATTTTCATGTGATTATATATATTATATTTAATACAAAAATAGAAAAACTAAATGAGAAGAAAATAATATTTACCATTCTCAATCGTATGCCTTTGATGGTGGTGGAGCCTCCAGTGTGCAGAGAGCCACCACGGGCTGATCCTCTGCTTGTTCGGACCTCACCTGCTTCGTGTTAAATGTAGGTGACTCCCAATGGGCCTCAAGGCTCGGAGGATCTCATCCACGAGGTAGTGCGTGGTTGCGTCATTCTCGCAAATGTCATGAAACAAATCGCGGAGGCTTTCCTGGCCCTGGTCCTCTATGCCGTAGAGATGGCAACCTACTCACGTGGATCAATAATAAACACAAGCTGCATATTTGTAACACAGTAGTCAACAAGTGAAGTAAAAATCAAAACTAATAATAAAAATAATAATTTTTATCTTCCACTCTTTCCACCACAAACTCCTGTGTGGCATTAGGGGCCTACATAAAACTAGGATGCGGGGTGTGGAAATTCTCCTCGAATACCTCGGTAATCTTGCGCAACTCTGGCCATGATGGAATCCAGCTGTGTCATAAAATAATAGATTATGTCAGATATCCGTTAGTTAAATTTTCTAGCACAATTAAAAATTTGTAATAAATTTTAATTTTAAATTGCTTACTAGAATTTTCTATCGTATTTAAACTTCACTCACTGGTTCGTGGAGTCCTATGAGAGGGTGGACAAGAAGGCTTAGGCACCTTGCGAACTAGGCTGATTGGGAGTAGAGAAAGGCATAGAAGCAGGCCAATTGCGAGTTTCACCTCCTGGAGGTGGGGGTGGAGGTGGAGAAGCCTGCTAAGAGAATAAAGGTTGAGGCTTTGAGTTATGACACCCAAGGTTGGATATCATAACAATCTCCTGGATATGTGGATCAAGAGGGACGGAGGAGCATGCTTTCATGGTCTACCCCTACCTCATCCAGAACCAGGTGTCTATCCTGCCACAACTAATTTGTAAAACATATACCAAATTGAAATATAATACATATATTAACTAAATAAAGGTATAATATATTTATCATAATAATAATTATTTAATTCTGATAATATTTTAAATGACCAAAAAAAATTGGGCAAAATCTGCCCTTAAATTTGGAGACTCCACAAAATTTAATTCAGTATTTTAACTCAAAATATAATTCAGTATTTCAACACCACAGCACAACCCAAATAAATTGCATAATCACAGCATTCCAAAGTTAATCCTAATAACTGTTTTAGAGCACTTAGCATCACAGCACACAATTCAAATAATGGGAAGGAATTCTATGCTTTCCCCCAGTCATGCAATCAAATCCTACAATTCTATCCTAGAAAATTTCAATCTTTGACTAAGAAAATAACTCAATTAACTAACTAAGAAATATATAACTTCGAGTAAAGAAATGGAACTAAAAAAAGGCTAAACTAAAAAAACTAAATCGATTAAAATGTTAAAAAAAATATACTAGGAAGACAATGGTAGTCTTGGATCGCGAAATGGGGGGGCCTTCAGTGATAGTGAATGGCAGAGAAAGAGAGAGAGAGAGAGAAAGAGAAGAAAACAGCAAAGTGAGGAAGAAGAAGAAGCGGATTCGCGTTTTAACGATCTATTTTATTATGACCTACGGATTTTTCGTCGATAAAAAGTTAATGAAATGATTCATTTCATTAATTGTATTTCACTGACGAAAAATCCATCAGCAATATGGAACATGAACCGATAATGGCGATTAATCCCAATTTTCAAATGCCGATGGATAATCCATCAGTAATATAAAAACAAAAATTTCTAATGATAAAAAATAAAAAAAGTTAATTTATTTCAATTTTACCGATGAATAATCCATCGGTAATTTATAACAATATTTTTAATTCATCTAAATCCATTGGTAATTTATAACAATATTTTAATTCATCTAAAAACAATGATTGTTATTTACCGACAGTTTTTCTGTCGTTAAACCATCAATAATTGTTTAATGCAAAATGGTAGGAATCGACAGATAATTTATCCGTTGGTAAATTCATGCGTCAATGATTTATTTTATGTTACTGACAAAAAATCCATCAATATTCTGACGAATAGTAGCCATCAGTAATATTCGTCAATTTTTGACGAATTTCTAGTTGTGTCTTGATTATCTCAAACATCTTGGCTAATTAGGCTTCAATGTGCTCTTGAAAGGCTAGGCATTGTCTCCTTTGAAAGAACCAATGGTAGAACTCTCAATTCTTCTTCCTTCAAGTCAAGGAGAGAAAACTCCACATAATAAACCAATGTTCACCAACAACTACAATTAACTAATGAGATGCAATACCCAATTATGCTTGTTTATACAATTATACTTACTAACCAACTAACTCACAATATAACCACACCACTAACTAAGATTAGTACCAATGAGTTCATGACCCATATTGAAAATAGGTTTAAATTGTCAACTCGTCCCATTTTATAGTGGGTTAGTAAGTCAACTTATCTATGAATAAAAAATATTTAAAAAAAGAAAATAAGTTAGCGTGTTGTTAGTCAATTTATTTAAAAGTAAACAAAAATAATGGATTAAGTGAGTAACTTAGAGGTTGACCCATTAAATACAAAACAAAATGACCTAACAAATTGGCTTGTTATGTTTAGTCACAACTTGCTGATTA
Organism: Pterocarpus macrocarpus; assembly: GCA_031439585.1. Taxonomy (NCBI): domain Eukaryota; kingdom Viridiplantae; phylum Streptophyta; class Magnoliopsida; order Fabales; family Fabaceae; genus Pterocarpus; species Pterocarpus macrocarpus. The sequence goes on from CM062514.1 coordinate 14,257,390, forward strand.
TGCAAGATAGCTTAAATTAATTAACCTGTCCAGGAAAAAAGAGGTTGCAAAATGCAAAAATGTGACGCTTTTCAAGTAAAATGGATTGGTTACATTTCTACTTAACTTAGAAAATACACACACACACATATTGTAGTTAACATCTCTTTGGGTGGAAGTCAGGATTTTTCACTCTTTTAGTTGGATTAAAAAGTTTATTTTGACTTTTCTATTCATCTTAAAAATAATGACTTTCACATAAAAAAAAAGACTTCAAAATAATGACTAGTTTTATATATAAGAACTTTATTAATAGAAAAAACAACTGTTTCTCTCTCTCTCTCTCTCTCTCTCTCTCTCTCTCAAGAAATAGTAACATGCTCCTTTCTAATTCCTACTACTCTCCTTACATTCTTTTCTAATTATTCTTGCTTAGATAAATTTTGCTAATCAAATAATTGTATTTAGTTAATTTCAATATAATATAATAGTACAATAACTTATTTTTTTAGTTCCAAAATTATAAAATTAATATTACAATGTCATACTTGTTCTATTTTAAACAATACTGAAAAAATTAATCAAAAAATTTTAATTTGTATTACATCCACGTACATAATAACTTGTGATTTATATTAATCAATATTAAATAAATTTATTTAATATTAAAATATTGATGAAATATTTTTTTTACAAAATAATAAAATTTATCATGTTAATAATTATTTAGAGAGAAACAAATAGATATAAGGATAGAGAAAAAAAAATTTAGTAAATATTAATAGAGGAAACATGCATTTTAATTAGTCTCTAAAAATTTGTGTGACATCAATTTAGTCTTTGAAATTTTTTTTATATCAAATATATCCTTAAAAGGTCAAATGTGATATCATATTAATCTTTGAAAGTTTTTTGTATCTAATATGTCCTTAAAAGTTAAAATGTGACATTACTTTATTCTTTTCGAAAGACTATTTGATCCCTTTTTCAATAAAATATGAAGGTCTATTTAGTTTATCTTAATTTCCTATTTTAATTTTAATTAAAAAATGTCACCTTCTTTTCATTCTATTTCTTATTTTCAAGATCTTATGATGGAAATAATGAAAACAAGAAAATCCTATTTCCTATTTTTATTTACTATTTTTATTATTTCCTTCACAAAATTCTAAAAATATGAAAATGATTGAAAATATCTTGTTAATTTTGTAATTAAAACTGAAAACAAGGAATAAAAGTAAAACCAAACAAACTCTAAGCTTTTAAAGACTTATTTGATGTTAAATAACTTTCAAAAAAATTAAAGTGATGTTTCATTTTAATTTTTAGGAACTTATTAATTTTCAAGGACTAATGTGATGTCATATTTAACTTTTAAAGACCTATTTGATATCAAAAATTTATCAATGACTAAAATGATATCACACGACTCTTTTAAGGATCAAAATACATGTTTACTCTAATTATTAAGGACTCGTTTGGATAATTAGTTTATTTAAGCACTTATGTAAAAATAGCTTCTAAAAAGTAACTTATAAATACGTTATTTTGTATTTAGATACATAACAATAAAGTGTTTATTTAGAGTGTTTTTAAAAGTGTTATGAGAAGCTAGATATTTTAAGTTCTCAAAAAATACTAAAAATAACTTTTTGAAAAATAATAAATTGTACAGCCAAACAAAATGAAAAGTTAAAAATAAAACTTTAGACTTTCAAAAAATTGAAAAAAGCCATAAGTAATATTGTCCAAATGGGCCCTAAGAGAGAAACAATGTACATCAACATTTAATGAGATTATTACTTTTAATTACTAAACTAGGCATTATTTTCTAACTCAAACAGAAAAGGCAGAATGGACTTATATCAAATTAAACCAAAAAAAAAAAAAATAAATTATGATATCGCTTTGCTTGTCTATGGGACAGAGAACAACCATTTTATATCACCAAAATACATAGAATCCCAAATTAACATTATATGTAAACCAATTACAAATAGGAAAAAACTAATCTAAAATAAGAATGAAAACTTGAGATTAATTTACCTTGTGAAAGTTCTTCCATGTTGCAAAGTTACTGTTTTTGCACGCAACAGACAAATACAACGAGAAATACGAAAATAACAGGAAGATCAAATATTGATCTAGCATAGGGGAACGAAAGACGCGATTCACAAGGAAAGGAAACGATTCCTGCATCTCTTGTATTATAGTGAGAACACAACCATGTTTTTTGGTTTCTCCCAATCAATTAACAAGTGTAAAATAGCCATAAGTTTAAACTAAAAAGTTAAAACCAATGAGGTAAATTAATTGTTTACAAAATTCATAAATTGGTTATACCTTACTTTACCATAATTTTTTAATCACAAAATTCAATTCTCCTATTAAATTTTGAGGAATATAAAAATCTTTTAATTCACGAAATTTTACTGTTGTTTAGTTTTTTTTTCTTAATGTTTGTATAAATTAATAATAAATTACTATTTAATAATTAATAATTCAACGAACATTGAGATAGTTTCTAACTATTTACAAAATATTCATCGACCCCCACTAATAAATATATCCTATATGATATTTAGATAATATAACATGTAATGAAGTTGTTTTTCTTGATGGTTGGAGTTTTCTGTTAAATGTTACATTGACTTGGTCTCCTACGTTGAATAAAGTGATTGTATATTAGATAATATTCAAGTTAGTTCATCCTTTAAATAAGCAATATAACACTCAATATAACAACTAGTTCTTATCAAATCTTTGTGACAGTAAATTAACACCAAATCCAAAAAAATATGACTCTAAAGTTAGAATATTACTCATATGACGGCATGTTGCAGTTACTGCAACAATATCTCTTTATTGCAACATCCTCTAATTTTTAGATCTTATCACTACTTAACAACTTCGTGCACTATATAACGCAAAATCATTGTTCAAGATCTGCACATGTAAACAAAAGAAAAAGGTGAATAAGGAGATACACATTATTGAGATAATTGTTTGAAAGATGGCAGGTGGGGCTTTGGTTGCTTCAGGAGATGGAAGACATTATGAGGGCAAGGTCACAGTATTCGTATTGGTCACATGTTTTGTGGCTGCTATGGGAGGTCTCCTCTTTGGTTATGATCTTGGTATTACTGGAGGAGTGACTTCTATGGAACCATTCTTGATCAAATTCTTCCCATCTGTATATAAACAAATGAAAGATGAAGCAGGTCATGAGAGCGAGTATTGCAAATTTGACAATCAACTCCTTACATTGTTTACTTCCTCTTTATACCTTGCCGCATTGGCAGCTTCTTTCTTTGCCTCCACAACTACAAGAATGCTAGGCCGCAAGCCTTCGATGTTTATAGGTGGCTTATTTTTCCTTATTGGTGCATTGTTGAATGGTTTTGCTGTTAATATTGAAATGCTCATCATTGGTCGCTTGTTGCTTGGTTTCGGTGTGGGCTATTGTAATCAGGTAAAAATTTAACATAGCAAGTATTCTTTGTTGTTTCAATATTTTGATAAAAAGAATTCACTAAGACTAATTGACTAATTATTATTCTTTACATCTTAATAGTCTGTTCCAGTGTATCTTTCTGAAATGGCTCCTACGAAGATTAGAGGAGCATTGAATATTGGATTTCAAATGATGATTACAATTGGCATCTTGGGTGCAAATCTTATTAACTATTGGACAGCCAAACATAAAAATGGATGGAGAATTTCTTTAGGTGTTGGAGCCATTCCTGCAATTATATTATGTCTAGGATCTCTTTTCTTAGGTGACACACCCAATTCCATGATTGAAAGAGGGCAACATGAAGAAGCAAAAGCAATGCTGAAAAAGATCCGTGGCACGGATAACATTGATGAAGAGTACCAAGATCTCATTAATGCTAGTGAGGCGGCTAAAAAGGTGGAACACCCATGGAAAAACATTACGCAACCAAAATACAGGCCTCAACTCACTTTCTGCTCTTTCATTCCATTTTTTCAACAACTCACTGGCATCAATGTCATTATGTTTTATGCACCTGTCCTTTTTAAGACTCTAGGCTTCCGTGATGACGCTTCCCTTATGTCTGCGGTTATTTCTGGAGGTGTCAATGTGGTCGCCACATTTGTCTCAATCTTTAGTGTAGACAAGTTTGGAAGAAGGGTTTTGTTTCTAGAAGGTGGAGTCCAAATGATTGTTTGCCAGGTAAAAATGATAATGCCAATTATTTAAAATTTCATAACAATGATATACAACTCAAAATATACTTTTCTTTTTTAGCATGACTAATTTGAGAGTATTACATTTGTAGATTGCAGTTGGAGTTATGATTGCTTTGAAGTTTGGCGTGAGTGGCGAAGGGTCCTTTAGCAAAGGAGAAGCCAACCTACTCTTGTTCTTTATTTGTGCATATGTTGCAGCTTTTGCTTGGTCTTGGGGACCATTGGGTTGGTTGGTGCCTAGTGAAATTTGTTCTCTTGAAGTACGATCAGCAGGACAAGCAACCAATGTTGCTGTGAACATGTTGTTCACATTTGGCATTGCTCAAGTCTTCCTCTCCATGCTTTGTCACATGAAATTTGGTCTCTTCTTCTTTTTTGCTGGCTTTGTGATCATTATGACCATTTTCGTTTTCTTATTCTTGCCCGAGACAAAGAATGTCCCAATTGAAGAAATGAATAGGGTGTGGAAATCACATTGGTTTTGGGCCAAGTTTATTCCCGATGATGTTGTTATTGGAGGACATGATCGCAAGGCTACTACCCCTTGAAATTGATCAAGGTTAAAATGTTTGAAAGACATAAAATAGGAGTAACCGATCCACACAGGAAAAAAAAGATAAAGCAATAGTAACCATTATCCAAATTTGTTCAATAAAGTTTCTCATAGTTACTCTTAGGTATGGGTAGAATTGTCATCCTTATTCACCACGCGGGATCCCCACAAGATCTATGTATCATCACCACTAAAAACCAAACCATATGCTTACACCTATCTCAAGCTCCATTTCCACCATCTCCTAGCTAGAGAGAAAAATGGATCCCTTGTCCATCTCAAGGCTAAGTATGTGTTAGAGCAAGAAAAATTAAAGGGCTTGGAAGGAACCACAAGTGCTTAAAAGTTTCCGGAGTTTTGTCCTATTCCTTAATTATTGAGATGTTGGACTACAAAATTGTTGAATGTGACTTTTTCTTTAGATCAAAAAACTTGTAAAATAAATGTTGGTTTGTACATTTTGAGATTTGGAATCATTTACTCATGGTGGATGTTAATATGTCTCTATAATTATGTTTAATTTTATTTTTCAATTTAAGATAACTACTCATTATCCTACATCTTTACTTGCTATGAATATAGAATCCAATGCTTAAGTATGAATATTATACTAAATATTATGAAGGATGGTAGAATCCTTGGCACACAAACACTTCCAATAATTTTTTATAGAATATAACTCTGATTGATCCAACCATTGAATTATAAATATTTATCATATTGATCACTCATGGAAAATTTCAAGACAAGTTAATGTAAAAAACAACATGATTAAATAGTTCTTATTATTTGTATTCAAGTGCATTTAACAATTTTGGATCGATAAGAAATTTATAGACATAATCATCTATAACATATAAACTTTCAATTTAATGATGAATTTTTTCAAGAATTTATTCAACAAAAAGTTATTTAGTGATGTAACATATGTGTTTAACTTACATAAGTTGATGCTTATCTTTCACTCTTTTAGTTGGACCAAAAAGTTTGTTTTGTCTTTTATATTCAACTTCAAAACAATGTCTAGTTTTATTATTGTAAACTTTGTTAATTAAAAAATAAAACTTTCTCTCTCTTAATAATTATTAACATGTTATTGCTATGGTAATTTATTAAATTAGGTATTATTATTTAACTCAAATAGAAATGTCAAAGTAGACTTTTTAGCTTAACTAAAAGAGTGAAGTATGCTAATTTTTACTCAAAATGTGTTTTACATATATCAAGTGAGAGAAATGATTTATTATAAGAGTCAGAGTAAATTTAGGCCATATAACCATATAAGAATAAATAAAATTAAAAGTTATTTAAATGTTATATAATCACTTAAAATATTAAATCACATAAATTTATATTTTAATTTTAACTATTTAGATAAGATTTAATGATCAAGGCTTCTATACAACCAACATGTAAATAGCCAAATTAAAGATGCATATAAGACATCACACACACATGACAATTATTTTTAGAATTTAACATGATAATGGAATGCATGACTAGCAGATACGAACCGATTACCAACCGTTTTTGTCATATCTTACGTATTGTGTTTCACTAGGGATGGCAATAGGTCTCCATGGGGGCGGGAACATGCCCCCTGTCCCCATTTAGGATTTTGCCTCCCGTCCCCATCCCCATTCTTGTTATGGGTCCCCGCTTCCCATCCCCCGTGGAGACTTGGATCTCCGCGGATATCTGCCGATTTCTATAAGAAAAACTAAAAAAAAAATCTAAAAAAAGAGAAAAATCTAAAAAAAATAAACATCCATAATTATGTATATTTCATACCATTATCTAACACAATTTAAATTACAAATAAAATACATAATTGTAAATTCATTATAAGACAATAGAAATATCCAAATCACAAAATAAAAATATTCATATTACAAAAACTCAAATATCCAAATTTCAAATAAAAACTTTAACAAGCCACTTCACATTTGGGTCAGAAAGAAAGAAGCCACAATCACACTCTTATAGAGAAGTAGAACAGCAATAGAGAAAGTGAAGTGAGTTTAGGATATTTTCATATAATTATATATATAAAATAGTATTTAAGTAATTTTATATTTGTGCAGGGATTTCATGGATTCCCATGGGGCGGGGACCTTACCCCTATCCCCACCTCCATTAGCTAAATGGGGACATCCCCCCATCCCCGTGAAGACCAAATCCGTCCCCATCCCCATTGCGAGTAATCTCTGTGGGTACCAATTTAAACGAGTTTTTTGGCCATCCTTATATTTCACTGAATAAATTCAATGTTTTGTCAAGTCATATTTTCCATTTAAATCACTCAAATATTTGGATATTTTTATCATTAACCTTATGAATTTAATTTTGATACATTATTAATGTAAAAGTATTTTACACAAATATTCACTTATATATTACTATATTATTATAAGTATTTGAATCTTTTAATAAATACCTTGAAAGTCATATATATAATATTATATGGCTAATTGAATATATAAAATACTTTAAATTAATAGTGTATCAAAATTAATATCAAATTTTGTAATACCTTTTTTGTCTTATCGAAATATTATATTGATTTCAAAGGTTTGCTTATAGACATAATACAATAAGACACAATTGCAATGTTTAATCTATGTAGTTAATCGTATATAGTGAATCTCATCTAGTGAGAAAAAAATTAGCAAGTGTTTGGTATAAGATAACCTATCTAGATTATTGGTAATGTAACTTTAAATTACTTGAGTCCACAATATTGCTTTGTTTGATTGGGTCTTATCACTGGTAATCCAGATTTTTAAAACAATCTACATTGCCTTCATTCTGACAATGTGGATAGCCCACATGGGCGTTGTCTATGTGAATTACGATCACGTGGCAATCCCGCCATTAATAATAATAATAATAATAATAATTATAGTAAAAAAATATATTATCTAGTAATTTTATTTATATATCAAATAAAATAATATAAATTGTCAGTCAGATTATTTATACATATCAAATATTATATTATAGTATTACCAGTAATTTAAAAAGTAATAATATTTTTGAGTGATGATATAAATTATTAGCAATCTTGTTACTTGCTAGTCAATATGCCACGCAATCTTAATTATTAATATTATTGTATTAATTTTATATAAATAAAATAAAATAATGGTTCAAATACTTGAAACCGGAAAAAAGTTTAAATTTAAACTAGTTAGTTATCTACCTTCGATATATAATCTGCACTTACAGTTAATTAGTTAATTGCAATGCGATGTGCTAATGTTCACAAATAAGTTGGAAAAACGTTTAACCTATACTATAGATTCCGTATATATTCTATATATTAATATAGTATAAATGAGAATTAACAAGGTACCTAAATATGATCATAAGATGAATACAACTGATGGGATTGGCTTACTTCATCCACTTTCTGCTTATATATCGTCATAATTTTGATTTAATTCTTAGGTTCTCTTAATTATTAGCGTGTGATTTGTAAGTATTTGATGAATTTAAAGATATGCACTAATTTTGGATTGAGATGAGTCTTTCTCTCAACTTAAACTATTTATTTAATTAAAAAAATATTAAATTTGATGTTAAATTTAATATTTAAATAATATAATTAGATAAGTTGCTATCCATTGATGTACTCGCATTGCAGGAAAACACAGGCTGTGTTTTTCCTTGTTTTGTATTCGTTTTTGTCTTTCTTGTTATGTACCCAAAAAAAAAAAAGTCATGTTTTTACCCCTTTTTTCCCTCATCGTACAGAATCTATGAATTGTTAACAAAAAGTTGCCGCTGAAAATAGTAACAAACAAGTGATCAATTATAATATAACAAAAATATCTTTTTATCAAAATTTATTGATAAGGAAATATTTAGAATTTTTTTTTGAGGAGAAGAAATTAAATAGAATTTGATTATATAAAAGACAGTTTCTAACATCGGATTTGAGGTTATGTGACAGTAATTAACTTTTATTATGAACTTGAGTAATTTAATAAACTTTAATATAAATTTGGTTAACCATACTTGTAATTAAATTTATATTTTTTGTTTTATCTTTATTTTTCATTTTAATGTTTAGTTAATTTTATAGTTTTTTAATTTAATATTTTTATATTATTTGTTAAAAATTTTGTGAATCCTAGGAGTTAAAAAAGGTCCTTTTCTTTTTTCAAAAGTATGGGGTTATAAAATATTTTTGAAGAAAAAAATGGCAATCATCTTTTGTTAAGCTTAAGCTGAGTAATTTTTTTTTGGGGGAAATGTACTTGATCGCCTAAACTGTATGTCATGTACATTTAATTTTTAAACTAAAAAAATGAGCAACATGATCCTTAAAATTTTTTAATGTACATTTTAGTCTTTCTATAAGTTTTTCATTAATTATTAACAACAAAAATGTGCATTTTACCCATTTGAATTTTGAATTATGTGCATTTTATATAATCTCTAAACTTAAAAATAAATGCAACCTGAACACTAAATTTTTGTAATCATATACTGTTTCTGTTAATAATTAACAAAAAATTTAACCAAAAAAACACTAAAGAACATATTTAAAAATTACAATGATTATGTTATATTTTTTTCTTAATTCAATAACTAAAGTAAAAATAATCTATAATTTAAAGAGATAAAACAAATTTTTTGCTAACTTTTTTCTTTTCAAGATGAGATTAATATTATCGTGCCTAAGTCTGAGTGTGTGCCAATAAGAATTGACTCCTGATCAATCTTTTATTCACACATTACCATAATTTAGGTTCAATTATCATATTTCATATATCAGTGAATAATTTATAAATATCATTTTAAGTATTCAATAAATTAAAAAATATGCCCTGATTCTGAAGTAAAGTACGCATTCTTATGTAGCGTTCTTCTCACCTAAAACTTTTTACCTAAAAAAGAAGAGATGTATTATTTAAATATTTAAAAATAGATATTCATCAACATTTTTTTATATCTAACTATTCAATTTATTTATTTTTATATTTTAGATTTTTTATTTCAACTTTTTTTAAAATTCTAATGGGATGTCTTTTAAGGGTGTTGGGGTTTACAATATTCAAAAAATATTTCCCAAATAAGAATGTCCGAGTCCGCGACGCGAATAGTGTCGAATCACGGACAACGATCATCAAAACATCTGGAACGTGAGATGGAATACTTTTTCTTCTTTTTGTTGGGAGAGATAACTGGGGTTTGGCCTTTGGCAACCCCAAAATACGCAATGGCAGGGTCAGCAATATTGGTAATTCCTTATTAGGAAACCTTAAAAAAATAGAAAAGGTAGGTGGGCCAACTTTTTGAACTTTCCTTGCCCCATTCTCCACATAAAACAACGACACGTGCCCCCTCTCGTACATCGTATTGGGGTGGCGAGACCTCGGGGAGTTTTCGCACATTGTTTTGACGGTGATACCCTTTGCAGATAGGAACGTTACCAGATACTAACATGAATCATCTGGTTCTGTCAATAATTGTGGAATGCTGAGATTAAATTAAATATTATCCACTACACCAACTATCCAATTATGGCTCTTCATGCTCTATAATTAAATCCATAAAAGTGCACTTTTTTCACGTGATTTTACCTAAATAACGGAGCCACTTACATTAATAGTCAATTTTTTTTATATTGATAATAATAAAATTTAAATTTAGAACATCATACCAATTATTTAAATTTCTTACCAATAAATCATTCTTATTTACTTAACATTAGTAGTCAATTACTGTTGATCTCCGTACACTTACATTAGTAGTCAATTACTATTAGTACTCAACTACAAGAAAACTATGCCTATAAATAGAAATTATATATTTACATAATTTTTCTTTGGTGCAGCTGATAATAAAAATATATTTACAAATAACAGAAAGGTTAATAAACTTATTAAGAAATTAAAAGGTCAAATTTTAATATATTTTAAATTTAAATGTTTATAATTAAGTAATATATTTTCAATTTCTTTAAGGGTATTATTAACCAATTCCTTAAACATAGTTTAAGTAATAATTAAAGTTAAATATAGAATGACAATTTTTATAGAATAATTTTAAATAATTTTATCTAATATTTTTTATAATTCTGTTAATTACTAAATAAAATTAATTTTATTTTTTTAATATATTGAGTACATTTATATTTTTGTTTAACTTTTTTTATTAAGTCAGACTTGTTGTTTTTCAAAACGATATGACAAAACTCGTATCTATAATGTTAGAAATTTAAACATGAAAAAACCGTAAAAAGAATAACTTTAGTGTATCGAGTAATGATTAATCTCATAGCTAATGAACAAATTTCATCAAAACACATTTATTTAAATATAGTGATATAATATGAAAGATATAATGTAATCATTTGATGCCAACCCTAAGCAATCACACGCGAAAACAAAGTTTTGGTATAATATTATTCACCGAAGTGCCCTTCAAAAAAAAAAATCAATTACCCCTTCCAATAAGAAGGGCTGCTAGAACCAGTTAAAATTTAATAATCCAACTTGTACACTTCTTTAGAGGCTCAATTTATTAGATAGTCAAATGCATGTACTTATAAATTGGAAGTAATCGTACCTAAGTGAATTGTACTCTTAACGGAAGGCAAATGTTAATCTAAATCTTGGAGACGCCGGCCACATGTGGCAAGCTACTTGTATCATTTCAAGTTTAAAGAGATTAGTTTTTTATTTTGATAATTGAAAAAGCTCAAGACTTCCAGCAGGAAGGAGCCATAATAAAGAGATTAGTCTCATATCTAAACTTATAAAAAGTATCCTGTATAAGATAAATATAATGATAAGACTTAAATTTTTTTTTCATCTCTATAAAATTAATGAATTATAATTTAAGTTCTTAAGAATTTATTTTCGGTTTTGATCCATAAATATTCCGAAAAGTTTTGATTTTATTTTTTACTGTTAGTTTGCCTCTATTAAGTGATGACATAAATAATGGAGAGCCACGCCACTTTTCCCATATGGCAACTTAAATATGATATTAGTTCCTATAAATTTTAGTTTTAGTAAAAAAAATTTTATTTTTTGGTTTTAATTCAAACATTTCCAAAAGTTTTGGTTTCAATTCCTACCATTAGCTGCCTCCATTAATTGATGATTTAAATGTATTTTTAATCCCTATAATTATAAATTATTTTAATTTTAGTCCCTCTATTTTTTTTTTTTAAAACTAACATCTCTTTCTACTATAGTCTCCTTTTATCCCCACCCTCTCTCTTTCCCCTCCCTTCCATCCCCCGCCTAACCCCCTTTTCCCCTCCAGCCCCCACCCATTTTCCCCCTCTCCATAAAGAGACCGTGAGCATAACACAACCACCACCACCATATCCTCTGCCTAGCCATCATTGTCCCAAGGCTTCATCGTGTAGCCACCATTCACCGCCCAGCTAGGCCATCAATTGCCACAGTCTAACCAGAAACTATCTCACTATCATAAACCATTCCTCTGCCATGTTGTCTCTACTCCTTGCTAACCATGTAATTGTCGGTCAGCTACCAAGGCACCCTTTGTGCGAGGTTAGTCATGAACTATCATGTTGTCGTGTCACACCTCCATTACTCCATGCCCCTATTTTCCCTTCCGCCACACCTCCGTAGCTCCATATCCCTATTTTCCCTTCCTGCATTGTTATGCTCTAGATTTTGTTTTTGTTGTGTCATGTTTTTTTTTGTTGTTCTATTAGTGCTAAAATTAAGTATGGATTAGGCTTAGGGTGTTTTGATTTTTTTTTTTTTGGGTATTAGGTAAAGTTTGGATGGCAGCTTCTTTGTTGATAGGAGCTGGAGAAGGAGGGAAGAGTAGAAAGAGTTTTTAATTTTTAATTTTTAATTTTTTTTATTTTTAAAATGACTAAAACTAAAATGATTTATAACTATAGTAACTAAAATCATATTTAAGCTATCACATCAGAAGAGTGATGAGGTTCTTCGTCATTCATATCATCACTTAACAAAAGCAGATTAATGGTAGAGACAAAAAGCAAACTTTTTGGAAATGTTTGGATCAAAAACCAAAAAACAAAAAAATTTTAGGCACTAATATCATATAACCTGCCACATGGGAAAGGTAACGTAGCTCTCCGTCATCCATATCATCACTTAACGGAAGCATATTAATGGTAGGGATTAAAACCAAAATTTTTGAAAATATTTGGATTAAAACTAAAAAAAAATTCTTAAAGACTAAAATCAAAATTTAATAATTTTATAGTGACAAAAAATATAATTAAGTCTAATGATAATCGTATATTCACAACAGTGTATACACATATATTATATCAGTGATCACTTTGGCTCATATGTTCTTCCTATAAATTAATAGATGCCCCAAATGTTTACCAAAAAAACAGCGCTAAAATAAATAATAATGATCATGATTATTATTTGACATTCTTCCAGCCAATTCTTTTGACCTGTTGTATCTTTTGTTTATTACCAAAAGGATAAGCCCTTTTGGATCAATATCGAATAAAATTTAAATTATACAACATTAATATAACCATATAAAGGATTATGTTACAAGAAAAAAAAAAGAATTAATTATTTTTAATTACATTTGTATTTCGACAATAGAGAATTATGTAATGATACAATATTAGTTAGAAGTATAAATAGGTGACTAGCTTCATTTGTATGGCATTAGTGAATTGTCATCTTTGCAATTATTGGACTCTTTTCTCTCTGAGTATTCTTCTCTTCTCATTTATTTCATTAATTCTCTTCTACTCAAATTCTACTTTGTATCAATGGTACTTTCATTAAGAGGCTCCACCACCACCAATGGTGGAGAAAACTCATCTGCTGCAAAATTCAAAGAGCAGCTTACTCCTAAAGAATAGGTGACTATAGACGAGATGGAAGCTAAGCTTAAGCGCATCAAAGTTATGTTGAACAAACACGAAGAGTATTTTGCAAAAATCGATCAAAAACTCATAGCATTGCAGCAACAGATCCAGATCCAACATCAACACATCAGAAATCTATATTCTATAGCTCAAAAGTTCACAACAACAATAACAGGTCAAGACTCAAAAATCATGAAGCAACAACAATAGATTAACAACTCAACAAATCAAGAATCACATCAAGAGGAACCAGATTTGAGTGACCAAATTGTACAACCAAGTCCATCGTTGGATCTGAGTGGTAAACAAGACATCGTGGTAGAGGCAACATCTGCGAAGAACTCGATCATGGTGGAGATGGCATCTCCAGTATATTTGTAATAAGTATAAGTCTTTGGGAGAACCACATATCAAAAGTTAGTAATTGGAGTTTGAGAGTTCAAGTACTTATAAGATCTCTCTTTCAAGATGACCTCCCTAATGTGGGATTCATTATATCGCCACCCCATTTGAAAACTGCCATCTCGATGGCTGCATTCTGCGACACTTTACTCGGCAACGTTTCACTCGATTATGATCAGCCCCTTCGCTGGTCAAAACGCTCTACAAGTAGCCCTTTTCAGTTGGCTGACTCTCAACGAAAACATCATTTGTAACAAGTATAAGTTTTCAGGAGAACCACACCTCAAAAGCTAATAATTGGAGTTGAAAAGTCCAAGTTCTTATAAGTCCTCTCTTTCAAAGTGACCTTCCCAATGTGGCATTCGCTATAAAGTGCCCTTACTGGAGTCTTTAAAAATAATTTATCCTTAAATACTTAAATTTTTATTACTCTCAAAATTAGTGTTGAGTATAAAAATAGGAGAAATTAAAAATTTGTATAAGTCAAAAGCAAATATCTATATCTTTGCGCCTCATCTTAACTAATAAAAGTTATAATAGTTTCATCCCGTTCCACCTAAAGCTAATGACGTTTCATCATGTTCTTTCATATAAGAAAAAAAGTAATGTTTGCTTGATTCCTTCTTTTCCATTTCTATCTTATTTTTAATTAATAAAAAAAGACATTCAAACAAAGTGTTAAGATAAATCTAGAGTGATTTGGTAGTTTTATGAAATATAAACGTTTAATACTGATCTCAATTTTTTTATCATCCTAATAATACATTGTAAAAACATTGTAGCTCTGTCAATAGTTTAATTAAAAAAAATAGAATAGCACATATTATGCCTTTATTGTCACTATTATCATCTTTTAACTTCGGGGCCAAAGCCCAAAACTATGGACAAAGCAGCCATTCGCATTCAGTTTCATCCATCCATGCATAGGACATGTTAAGAAACTTAACATGCATCCCTCTAACATCAGGGGCAAAACCTCTGAGCTTGGTCCAGAACTGTTATTGCACAGTAATATTCTATGGGTAATCTTGTTGACAGTAATTTATTTTATATATTATTTTATATATAGAAATTAATTTTGATACATTATCGATATAAAAAAGTTTTACACTGTTATTTAATTATATATTTTTGTTTGTAAGATTTTTAAGAAAGTAAATAATTGAATCAAATATTTTTACTAATGTAACGATACATGATTAAATATTTATGTAAAATTTTTTTATATTGACAGTGTATCAAAAATAAATTTTTTATATATATTATTTAAGGATTTTAGAAAAACATTTCTATAATCTTTTCAAAAACTTAAATTCATTAAAATTTCAGTTATTTATACATTTACTTATTTGATGAAAGAAAAGGATAAAATACTTTGATTTTTTTTTTCTTTAGATAATTAACAACACATGGCTCAAAATTCTCCAAGTCTCCATCAAAGAAAGGAGCATACAAAAGATTTGATTATTTTTACTAAATAATAACATGATTTAATAACTTCTTTTTTTAATTTTACATTGCAACTTTAAAAAATAAATAAAAACAAGAGTTTAGTTTTTGTGCACTAATAGTATAAATTATATTTATACTATCAACTAAATACAAATTCAATAATTTATCAAATCATAATAGATAACTATCCATTATAATAATAATAACCCACTATGATATGACAAATTCTTCAATTTCTATTGATTGATAATGTAAAATTATTTTATAGTATGAGTATGCAAAAGTTAAATTCTAAAAATAAAGTGGATGGAATATCAATAACTAATAGTCTAAATTGTACTCAAGGTCAGGCTGCCTGTCCGTCACACTTTCACTGATAGTGCTCACTTGTCATTTTACATTTTGTTATACATCAATATTATTTAGTAACTATTACATATGATTGGAAGTGAGGCAAGCCAACTTATAACTTCATGAGCTGAACTTGAGTTAAGAATTTGAACTCATTTATTAAATAAGCTGAGCTTGAACTTTGCTATATTCAACTTAATAGCTCATGAGCTGGTTTGATAGAAATATATATATGTATATTATTATTATTATTATTATTTTATCTCTATAATAATATATATTTATAGATATAAATTATGTTAAGTATTTTATATCATATATATGGTATATAAATTATGTTAAAAATGAGCTATATACTTATAATTAAAAAACTCAATTTATATCTAAATGAGCCAGCTCGTGAGTTGGCTTGAGCTCGATGAGCTTTTAATGAGCCGAGTTGAAATATTAAAATCAAGGTTGTTTGTTAATGAGCCAAGCTCAATACTATCGAGCTGAGCTTGCGCTATGCCAAGCTTGAGGTCGACTCGGGTCACTTCCAGCCCTATTATTATGTCTCTGACACTGGTATTAGTAGTCATTAAAAATGGTATAAAAAAGAAATAATATTTTGAAGAAAATTTTGATATCAATTTAGTCCTAAAATTTTTTTATAAAATTAAATTTTTCATTAAATCATCAGTATAGCATTAAATTAATGTCAAAAATTATTTTATAACTAAATTGATATCAATTTTAAAATATTAGGACTAAAAAAGATATTTACTCTATTTTTAAAATTAATTTTAATATATAATTATTGTAAAAATTTTTATATTATTATTTAATTATATGCTACTATATATATAATTTTTAATATAATTAAGATAATAGTCAAATATTTTACTAATATAACCATATATGATTAGATAATTATGTAAAAAAATTTATATTAATAGTTTATCAAAATTAAATTCTATTTTTTATATAATTATGTTTTTTTTATATATATATAATTTTATATACTTATTTTAATATATATATATATATATATATATATATATATATATATATATATATATATATATATATATATATATATATATATATATATCTTGTATGCACATATAAATAAAAAATATGAAATGATGTATTCTCATACCTACTGTAGAAAAAATAATAGAATCTCTAGTTAAATAGTTTGAGCATTTGTAGAAAACTTTCTAGAAACTCTAATAATTAGAGTAGAATAGATGGAGAATATAACTTAATAACTAGAGATAAAGTAATACTAAGAAAAATTATAAACAAAATTATTAAAAAGATTTATATTTTAAAGATTTGACTGTAAACATAATTATAACATGTTTGGTTTATATAATATTGAACACCAATTTGTGTTTGATGTAAAAAAACTAAAGGTATGAATGGTCCTACTTGACTTGAGCAGGATTATTTCTGATAAGAGGATAAATATGGTTTCAACAAAAAAAAAGAGGTATGTTATTTGTACATAAAAAAATATGAACACCCCAACATCTTTTTTCTACTTTTTTCTCTTCATCAATCATTTCACGTATTTTTATTTTCTTTTGCAATTTTTTTCTTCTTTTTTTGGGTGTCTAAGAGTGTCTACCTACCAAGTGGTATAAAAAATATTTCTCCAAAAAAAAAAAAGCAACTTAATCCAAATGAACTATTTTTGGTCAACAAAGAAAAGGGGAAGGGGAAAAAAATTGCCGGTCCCACACTCAAAATTCTCTTCTCACATTTGAGAGGAAAAAACATAACAACGACGAAAAAATTGTAAAATTCCTACTCTCTCTTAATCTTTACCTCAAATATATATAATTTTATAATAAGTTAATTATTTATTCACATATTTCTATATATATCTTTTTTTTTATTTTCTCTCCATTCAATGGGAATTTTTTTTTATTTTTCTTTCTCTTTATTTTTTTCTTCTATTTTTTCTCTTTATCCAAAATATAAACACACAAATCTACCAACTTTCTCTTCTTTTATTTGTTTTTTAAACTTATTCTCTCTTAAAACAAACAAAGGTTTAACATGAGAAGACACTATGATATTATAAGATGCATGTAGCTAATTCTATTTTGCAGGACAATGCTAGGTTTTGTTGTTGATGTATTCTCGCAGCAAAACAATTTAATTTAAGGACTGGACCGCTTATACGGTATATTAGACAAGCTACAATGTCCTGGCGCAATTTCACCGCGCAGCACCCTCGATTATTTGAAAAAAGCGCCATTTCCGAAAGCAGGAACTACGGTGCCAGCTACGAGCATACGTATCCGTATCCCCACGCGTCAGCGTGGGATACGGTAGGCGGCACGACCACCAATAGAGAATAGGGAATTAAAAATAAACCAATCGTCTCTGAGGATTCAGAACCTGATTGGGCCACGTGGCAGGGCCAGGAAAACCGCCAAGTTGTTTTGTTCGCCACGCATTAGCGGTTTCCCCTCGCACCTACTAAAAGCGGTTTCATCACTTTCCTTATATAGCCAGCTCGCGCCGCTGATGTGAATTCAGTCTCTTTGTCTGTTATAAACCATACGCTTCGCCAGTGAGCGCTCTCTCTCTCTCTCTCTCCATCTCTCTCTCTCTCTCTTCCTCTTTCGTTCTTCATTTCTTTTCTCTCTCTCGTTATGTTTTTGTTTTTCTCTTCTTTGCTTTTTTTCCTTTTCTAGATTCTCTCTGTCTTTCTCGGAAAATCAATCCGATTTTGCAGCCAACAACTATATATATATATATATATAATCTCGCTACGAATCGATGCTTTTCAGTTTTCTCTCCCTTTGCTCTTCCCTGAACTGTTTTGTTTTTTTTTTTTTTTTTTTTACCTTTTGATTTTCGCCTTTTCTTGTTTCTTCGCGAAATTGATGTTTTGGTCGTTGATCTGTTTGCAGCAACAGTGATTTCGGGTCGAGTTAGGGTTTTGATTGAGAGCTATGGGGAGAGGAAAGATCGTGATAAGGAGGATCGACAATTCAACGAGCAGGCAAGTGACGTTCTCGAAGCGAAGGAATGGTTTGTTGAAGAAGGCGAAGGAGCTTGCGATCCTGTGCGATGCTGAGGTTGGAGTTATGATCTTCTCCAGCACTGGCAAACTCTACGATTTCTCCAGTAGCAGGTACTCGCGCTAAGCTCTTAGATCTTCTCTTCTTCTTTTTTTTTTTGGTTTTTTTTTCCTATTGATCTGTTTCCCTTCCATCACTCATCGATCTCTCTCTCGCTCTTCAAATTTTGTGCATAGTATGTGTTGAGTGCTATGTATTTTTCTTTTCTTACATAATGGCATTGTTAATTCGTTGCTGTTGAGAGTGGTGATCTAGTTTTCTTATTTGTTTTTTCTTTTTGTGAATGTGTATTGAATCTGAAGAATGTTACTGAATTGAATAAGTTATGTGGTATTTACCACTAGCACAGTGATGAATCACTAACAATTCTAATGGAGTGTTAACTAAAACTCAACTAACATTAACTGAGCTAACTAACTCTAACTGATCCATAACTAATTGCATATTACTATCTTATTATAATGTGATAATGTCTAGGATAGTTAATTAATTTTAAGGATTAACGATAGAAAACTTTGATTGCGCTCTCGAGCTTGAGAAGTCTTTATTCTGCACTTAGTTACGCTAGGGTGATGCTGGCTTCAAGGACGCAGAATGTTTAGATCGAACACTTGGGTCAATTAGTTGAGGAAGTCCAAATAGTTAGGTGTGTCGTTTTGTTTAGCCGCGCATGGATGAGGGATGGAGTTTGCGAAATAGCGCTCGGCTGAGGGGAAAAAATTCAACTTGGAGATATTCCGTGGCATATTGTTATGCATATTACTTAAGTGCTCCAGAGACCCACACATAAGTGACACCTTTGTTATGCTCTAGAAGATGTTCGTACGATGTTTGCCAATATTGAGCCGCGAGGGTAAAGATATGGAATTCAATTTGCCAATTGTCCTCTAGTGTGTTGGAAGTTCAATTAGCTCATGCGTTTGAACTATAGGTTTGAGTTCTCTAGGAATTTCCTTCCTTGTATATATTGACATGCGTTAGGTATTAATCAGTTCTTTCTGGATTGATAAGATATTTTAGTTTGCTTTTGATGAGGTAATAGTTATGAATATAATATTAACGCTTGCGATAAATCTGAGGCATGCACGTATATCCTTAATCATAGGCAACTATCTCAGTGGACGGCATCCATTTAAGTTATGTCAGGGCTATTTAGATTGAAAACCATTGTATAATCATAGATGATAGTTAAGGGTAAAAGTTAGTTAAATTTCACATTATATATATATATATATATATATATATATACACACACACACACACTTTAATTTCATGTAATTATTCTATTGAATTATTTTTCTTTTAATGAAATAATGATTTTTCTCCATTGCTTTATTTCAATCATGAGTCTTTGGATTGGAAATCGAAGTTTTTGCTAATTATACATAATATTATTTTATTATTATTGTTTTCCTCATTAGATATTGTAAACTAAATCTTGTTGGCAGAAACTTGTATATATAAAATTTATTTTATTATTGCTTAAAATTGCAACTTTCCTCATTTCTTACAGGAAGCACTACTTTTCAGTTCACTATTGCTTTTTACTTTGGGTGACTTAAATTATAACACTCAGTCGTACAACTTTTTTTTTTTTAAACATGTTTCAGTCGTACTCATTTACCATTCACTACAATCGTAGAATTAGCCATTTTTCTTTTATATCGACTTCATTAACTTCATAAGGGCATAGGCTTGTGCGGTAAAATTCACTTTTAGAGCTCGTTTGTGATTTTTTTAAAAAAATAATCACTTAAGTATCTTAGGATTTAAACATAAAAAATCAGAAAAGTAAAAAAAATTTCATTTGCCACTTATTTGAGGAACTAATGATTCTAAGCTTTTAAAATAAATAGAAGGATAAATAGGGTTTTTTTTTTTTTATCATTAATGACTTTTACTATAAATATTTTATTAAATATTGTATTTAAATATAAAATAACCTTTTATTTTTGAAAAAAAAAATTACAGAAAAGTTGTTCGTTCATAAATCCGTTTATATGAATGCATAATGAAGTTCTTAAACCTTACTACACTATCGTCGAAGTTGAGTTATTTATACTTGTCATTCATTAGATGTAGAGATATCATAAAAATATGATATTGGCTCCTAATAGAGTAACTTATTATTATTTTTGTCTCATTTTCACGTATATAAACAAAACAATTCAAAGAAATTATGTAGCATTTTATTTTTGTAAAAAAATATTATCAAATTATAATTGATAATTGTCTATAAGGTCATACAAAAATGATTTGTGCTAATAGAAGATTGTAAATTCAGATCAACTTTAATTGTAATGCTAAGTGCTTATATCTTGAGATCACCATTTTAAAAATAATTTTACTTAATTATTACTTAGATTTTGCATATGTGATACAAAGTTCCCTCTATTTCTCCGAGCAGAACTCTTTGCATTGCAATGCCTTCGATATTGCTTCACCATGCATACGTGGAGATAGAATAAAGTGTCCACAACAAAGATGCATACTGTCATCTCTTGATTCAACACCCTTGCATCATAGTGTCAAAGTAAAATACTCTCATGTTCTCTTGAACCATAGCAATCTATTTTTTTCCAAGCCTCTAAATAGTTTATTTGTCTTGAAATATCTTCTATATTTATTTTTCATTTTACACATGTATTCTTTTAGGGACTTGCACCCATTATGTGGCATGGCGTTACATCTAGTATAAAATTTAATGTTAAGCCACTTCTACAAATAGCTCTTAATAGCACTTCTCTTTTGAGACTAGTACTTTTTTATCATGACTTTTGCTTGTTGCATGTCTTAATTCACGACTATTTGAATAAGATCAATGTTGTATAGATAAGGATGTTGCATTTGATGAGTGGACACATTAAGTAAAATAGAATTATGAATGAATATATTAAGGAGAAAGTTGGTATAATACTTACTGTAGAGAAGATGGTAGAACATTGTCTTAGGTGGTTTGAGCCTGTGTGGAAAAGGCTAGTAAAAGCTCTAGCAAGGAGAATAAATTAGATGGATGATAGCCCAGTAGTTAAAGGTATAGAGGGACAACAAGAAAACTTATAGACAAAACAATTAAAAAAGAAAGTAGATTTTAATGGTTTGGTTATTGATATGGTGTATGAGAAAACACAATGGTGTTGTCAAACGCATGTAGTCGACTCTATTTAGTGGAACAAGACTTGATTGTTATTGTATTACCCTCGAATTAAAATTACATGAACTAACACTTGGTTGATTTAAATGGTTAGATACTTAATTCTCTTAAATAAAATCTCGATTTTGAGTCCTCTAGATAAAAAAAAATTAGTGTTAGAAGAGTTTTACCTTAAAGTAGACTAACCTAGCACAAACAAAATTAGTTAAAGTTCAATGGACTTAAAATAATGATGGTTTAGACAAAAAGAAAAAAAATTACATGAAAATCCATTAAGATTTAAAAAAAAACAAAAACAATGAGGTTAGTTGTTTAAGTGTTAATTAGAATGAGCTAAAAAGATCGTCCTATATTTAAAAGATCTACTTGTAAAAATAAAAATGATTTTATGTTTAGATATGGCATATGAAATTTATGTATTTATTTTAATGTTTCAACGGCTTCTCCATATTATAGAAATATCTTTTTCATAAGTACAAAAATCTAACTAAAGTAATACAATTTCTTTTTTTATGTGTTTCATTTTTGAAAAAAAAGAATTATCCAAATATAGTAATATATAATAATATTATTTTCTTTTAACAAATTAATGAAAAATCCAAACAAGCAATAAGTTAGGCCAACGGAAGTAGACCGATATATTGCATACCCCATTCTTCTTAGTAGGCTACTTAGGGAGAAAATAACATGAAATCGATTGTGTTGTATAAGTACTTACTTTCATATTTGAACTTGAAGTGATTAACACTCCACATCAACACCGAATTTTCTAGCTGCATGCTTTTATGAAAAAGGGTCTAAGAGTCAAGACTCTTCATGGGGAGCTACGTTTAATTCATGGAGCTTTTTTTTTTTTTTCCTTTGGAAAAAAATACTACTATATATTGTTAAAAAATCTAAAACATTTGATGGTCCTAAAGATATATACAACATTACATCTTTCTCATTGTTTAGTCTTAATAACTTGACACGATTTTCTCAGTATTCTATTGACGCAAATAAACAAGGGTGTAAGAGTGAAGGCTCTCCATTTTCAGCCTTCTTCCTCTTTGATCAATTCAAGTTATCTTTTTACTTGAACATATGCAGTCATTACTTTTTTCACTCTTGTTCCAAGACATTTTTTCAAACATAAAATTTTTTTACTTTTAGGGTGTGTTTAGTATGGTGGAAAAAAAAAATTGGAAATTTTTATGTACTAACTTTATGTATAAATTTTACACATAAGGTTAATCCATGAAAATTTTCACTCTTTTTTTACGTTCATACCAAACACACCTTTATAGTAAGATAGTGGTAGATCTTTTCGATTTATTGCATTGTTACTTATTTTATTTGTATCTATTGTTCTTTTTCACTTTTATGTTGTATGCCCCCCCCACGGGGGGTTAAATTAACATATCTTCTATACATGATTTTCTTTTATTGGATTTGAATCTTGAATTTATAGATACTTAGAATTTCAGCTTGAGTGATGTTGTTCCATTATACGATTTTGGGTCCATTATATAAAATGATGGGAAAATAGAATGAAATGTAAATTATATCATTCAAACTCGGAGGATGACATAGAAGAGTGTTTCAAGTGTTATTTGTAATAAAATACTACTTAAGTTTAAGGAAAAATTTTATTGCATAACTATAAGATTAGTGTTGTATGAAGTTGAATGTTTGATCATAAAAATCCAACAAAAAAATAAGTTCAATATTGCATAAATGAAAAATATTGTATTGGATGAGTAGACACACTAGATAAGACTAGGAACAAATGCATTATAAAGATAGTTAGGATAGCTTCTAACCTTCTATGATGTTAAAGATGATAGAATCTTAATTCAGGTGGCTTGGTTATATGTGAAGAAGACTTGTAGAAGCCTCGTAAGGAGAGTAAACCAGTTGGAGAATAGTCCAATAGCTGGATGTAAAGGGAGATTAACAAAAATTATAGATAAAAACTGTAAGAAAGATTTAGATGTTGATGGTTTGACTATATACATATTTATAATAGGACAATGTGGTGTCATTTAATTCATGTAGCTAACTCTACGTTATGGGACAAGACTTGATTATTGTTGATGATGATGTCGTTTTGCTAAAAACTTCAAGTGTTATAATTAAAATAAACCCCCAACTTGGTTTCTGTTGAAATCATCATTGGAAAAATTGTTACTCAAGAGAGAAGGGGAAAAAAAACTCTTCCCCATGTCCCTAATCATGACAATCCTGAGATATGCTAGTCCTTATGTTAACTCAATATTGTTCAAGTTAATAGAGTTGCATGTGTGTCATATTAATTCTCTGAGTTGGCATATTATCTTTCAGCATGGCATCTTAGGATGGGTTTTATTTGGTAATTTTTCCTTCCTAATGAAACATCATTGTTTTGAAGGATAATTTTACCCTAAACCCCAAAGTTTATCTTGTTCTTCTTCATATTGTCTTTTCTCATTGAAGTAGAATAGGATTGATTAGGAATCAACATTAATTTGAAAATGCTAAGTGGTGGAAGCCTGTGACTACTCAAATGGCAAATAGGTCTACGACAAGAGAGGCCCTTTGTATAATGATACAATCTATGGTATAACCAAAGAAGGCAAGAGTTGCTTCATCTATTGCTTCAGACAAGCATTATGAGAAAAGGAAGTGGGAAAAAAACAAAAACAAAATTGGAATTTCTAAAAAGAATCCAACATGTTGATGTTTAGTATCAAAATCCTATAAGGAAAAATGACGAAGGCTGTGATGCAATTTTAGTTACAAGGTGAATCACACACCTTGAAGAGTTATGGTTAAGATTATATGGATTATCAATAGAACCAATAATATAGTGCCTTGTATTAGCCCTTCCTCTCTCCTCTATGATTACCTTCTCGCCCCTCGGAACTGCTGTGCCACCCTCTACCATTGATCCTGACCACCACCCACCCCTCCATGTCTTCCTCGCCTCTAGCAGCCCACCTCTACTCTCTGTTCAATAGCCCATCTCCACTCTCCTTTGGAGAAGCAAAAGAAGCACTCCAAGAAGAAGTTAAAGCCCTCCTCCAAGGATGGCATGCTGCATTACTGAGGTGCAAAAGTGTTCAACAGCGAGAACAACAACAAAACCATAGAGGAATGAAAGGGAACCAAACAAAGAAGAGAACCTTGTAGATGATGCACAATGACTTGTCGCCGTGAGACCTACTGCATCAGAGGAGCTGATAATGTTGTCACTCTCGATCTCTAGGAGAAACTCTCCAAACATTGATGTTAAAGAATGGCATTGATGTCGTGCTCGACGTCAAGAATGCCATCAGATTGAGAGCAAATACTATTGCGACAGGCCTCATTGGAAAGATGGTTGTGGTTGGAGGCAGCATCAATAGCGTCGAGTTGGGGTGAGCTATGGTGGTTGGTGGTAGGCCGAGCTGAACAATAGAGGTTGAAGGAGAGTGACAGATGGTGAAGGTTCAAAGGGAGAGATTAAGAGTTTTGCTGATGTCCACCACCAAAATATGGTGCACAAATAGTCTATCACATAAGTACCATTAGATGAGGTAATGCATGGTGCACCTTGCCAAGTACGGTGCACTATAGGCTTCACCTGGAAAAATACAAAAAGATACAAACTTCAACCAATTGAGGATATAATTATAAATTTGGAAATTAAAGTAAGAACCCTGGTAATGTTAGAAGAATTATGATGGGATACATATGAGGAGGTGGAAAGTAGGGAGGAAGTAAAGGATATGTTTGGCACGAGAAAGGTGGAGAAGGTGGAAGCTAAGGAATAAAGGGAAGCGATGTCCAACTTGGTCTTGGTGGTCACTATTAGAGCATAAGACAAGGGTGGCAATGGTGGTGGAGGGTGAGGACGAAGGAGGGGGTGGTGATTATGGCGAAGAGTGAAGGTGAAAGAAAGGTGGTAGTGGATGGTGGAAGGTGAGGGAAGGATGGCAATGGTGGTGGAAGGTGAAGATGAAAGATCAGTAACTATGGTAGTGGAGGGTAAAGCAGGGTTAAGGATACTTTAGGGGAAGATTTACCTTGGATTTGTCTTCCACTCACCTTGTTTTTCTTCAAATAATGAAACAATGTGTTTAGTGTGGTTTTCTTTAAAACCCTCAACTAAAACAATATCATTTCAACCCATTCTAGAAGATAACATGTTACTTTAGACGATTAGCATGACACACGTGAAACTCTGTTAACTTTAACATTGCTGAGTTAATGTAAGGGCTAACATATCTCACAATAGTCATGGCCATAGACCTCGGGCTATTTTTTTCCTTTTTCTCATGAACAAATTTATCCAATAATATTTTTGTCAAAGACCAATTTGGTGGCTTCCTCCATTTTTAATGATTCTTTGAGAGAACATACAAGTATATCTACTAGCACAATAATTTTTTTAAAAAAATGTAAAAACAAATACCCAACTTTTTCTCTAATATTAATAATAACTCTGGTTTATTTTGTATGGATTATTAATGTCACAATTATTAGTTAATAAAATGCAAAGACAATTAATAGAATGATATGTTTTCAAAAAGTAAGTATCTTATTAACAAAAAAATATGAATCAATGATATGCATGGATTTATTTTCTAATAACTATATATATAGTGCTGCTATTTTATATATACCAAGCAAGCACCTATTAACCTAAGCAATTCGGCCGCACTCGTTTCTCTTGTTCTTCTCTTTTATTTTTTCACAAATTTAACATGGTATCAAATTGATGCCATCCTCTGTGACCTGTGACATCACTACTCCGCTAATTAGTTCCTAAAATATGGAACCCTATTTCCTTTTGTAAAACATAATGTCTGTATCTTCTTTCATCAAGTTTACATTTTCTCTCAATTTTCCTTAGTTATGAATCACTTAGACCATCACTATCTCATTTCTCTGACAATATTTTCTTCTTCAAACCTCCGTTTATACCACTTGCGGTGAATTTTCTGATGACTATTCACTTTTCAAAGACTTTTTTAGGCAGCTATTCACTTTGAGAGATTCTTGCATAAGCACAATTCAAGCATATTCAAAACAAAAGAGAGTCACACCAATTTTGTTCAAGATACACTCACTTGTTTATAGAACCTACCAATTATGAGCGTGCATTAACATGAATTGTTAGACTTCTGTTCATCCAAAAAATTTTCATTTAGTTTTCAGTGAATGTTCATTGCATTATCTTCCATCACAACCATAGAAATCTAGTTCTACATCTCCAGATCGGCCAAACACCAAAACAGGACCACCGTTGGAGGCTCCACATACCACAACAAGCTCTTAGCATCAACTTGTTGTCATTGATGCATGAGGGTGTCTAACATTAGCTCTGGCCATTGTCAGCCCCATATTTTTTTAATTTTGAAGTTTCTTTTTTGGATCTAAAACATTTCCCCTTAATGTTCAAGGCTTCCATATGTTGTGCATGTTGCCTAATATAACTTTTCAGAAAACTTCCATTGATGATCATTCTAGCAAAGTCTCTTTTTTTTCTAGTCATGCAATATTTCAATAAGTTGTTTGAGTTAATTGTCATTCCAGTTGTCTTGTGGTGTTGTCTTTCCAGACGTCTCCAACATCTCTTAGTTGCCTTGCTAGTGTTTTGTTAGGTTCATTTTATATTTTTCTTAATTTTTAAAAGGTCTCTTGTAACAAACTTAAAGTTTAATAAGCTTTAACTTGAATGAAGTGTTGAAAATAATGCATGTGACTTGTATTTAGCCATGTGACTTATCGTGTATTTGTGAGTTGGAGTTTTAAAAGGAAGGGAAGAGAAGAAAAGAGCTTGAAGAGTAAAATCTTCATGCCCTTCCCTTCCCTTCCCTCCTTTCAAAAACCCCAACTCACAATCATACCCTTAATGTATTGCATTGGGAATATACAAAGTGTTAAAAAATAGGTAAGTATTGATTACCTATTCTTAAAACTATGCATATTTATTTCCTAATAACTATATGTATAATGTTGCTGGTTTATCTACACCAAGCAAGCACCTTGCACATAAGCATGTCAGCCACACTTGTTTCACTTGTTCTTCTCCTTTGCTTTAATTTTTCTACAAATTCAACATTATCCTTTCTTGTTTACATAGTGCTCCAATTCATCGTTTTGTTCTGTCCAAATTGAATGTATCTCACAGAATTCTCATTTCTTGGAATATTAGAGATAAAAATATTCAAGATTCTTCTTTTGGAATCTCCATTTTTTTTCCCCTAGAAAATGACAATCTTTCCCCTATTCTAGAAACGAGAATATGGACTCTTGACCGTTTCATTCTCTTGTAAGTCACTCTTCATTTTAAACCATTCTCTTAATAGACAAAAGCTTGCCCTTTACAAACTTACTTGAAAATCCAAAACTCTCCAACGTAAAATCCTGTTCAGACAGCCGTACTGAACAAACTTAACATAGATGATCTGCTGCAGATTTGTAGGCCTAAAATAGCCATTTCCCTTAATATATGTATTGTGTGCGTGAACAACTGGAATTAGTTACGACATCTGTTTTCACTACGACTAACTGTTAATTCTTTGTGAAGTAGGCTATTTGGTAGCTGGGGGAAATACTGCGTTTATTCAAACCCTCTTGAAGCTTTTCTAACAACAAGGTTAACAAAAAATAAAAAGGTGAAAAATCAATGGAACATGCAGTGTTCAGATGTTTGTAATGCATTTGGTTAGAGAGAAATGCTTGGATTCTTCAAAGTACTTCAACGCCTGTAGATTTGTTGTGGTATAGAACGATGTTAATGATCTCACTTTGGAGTTCAGTTAATGGGGGGTTTTAAGGGAATTTTTTCTTTTTTTCAGTATATCAATATAAAACATCTTATCCTCCTGTCTTTTTATGTCTCTTAAAGAAAATTTTTCTGTATGCATTTATATCTATGGCCAGTTTGATTGTGATTTTGGAAATACATTCTAAAAAAAAAAAATTCTAAAATTTTCTGTTATTTACTTATGCTTCTTAAAAAAAATTAAAGTAACAAATAATCAAATTTTTTCTTTTTTGAAAGTACATAAAGACTTACCAAACACAATAGTAAAAATAAAAAAAAGAAAAACTCTTCAAATTTCATAATCCACTATATTTCCACACTATTACCGTTTCATTCTTAATTTTTTATTCAAAATATCACTTTTTATCGACTAATATTATAATTTTATTAAAAAAACAATTTTCTACATTTTTTTTATACATTAACAATAATAAAATTTAAATCCCTAAATTTATGTATATTACTCATATCTCTCACTACTAAATCAGTTATAACAATTTACATTTAAATAACTTCTGACTATGATAAAAAAAAAAAAAACTTCCATCGTTATATCCAACAGCAAAACAATCTTCTGCTTCTACTTTTAATTTTACTTTTAAAAAAATACTTCTTTCAAAATATTAACCAAACAATCGCTATATTTCAAAGAAAGCAGATGTAAGCTACTCCACCTATTCAGTTGCAAATACGGTAAAAAAATTTAAAAATTGAATATTTCATATGCCTGTCGAAATTGAAGATAATTCCTACTTTTCCCTCCATATTCCGTCCAACTTATGAACAGATGAAATCACCCTTTCCGGCGGGCATTCCACATGTATTGCACTATCGGTGCATGTGGCTGCATCATAGTCCCTTCGCCATTGATGGACAAAAATAACTATCCAGATATCTTACAAGCATAGCTTTATTCCGGGCTCGGCTCGAACTCATTGATTTAACATATTCTAGCCATTAATTGAAGTCGCAGACGGCTATAATCATTAACAAAGCCACACAATAGATTTTACTCCGATTTTCCTGAGAAGATGAGAGAATTGAGGTAACATTTTTATAACTCAAAATTCTTATTACGTCAACTAATGCACCTATCCCTGAACCTCATCTTAAGATATGATGTGTGCTAGCTTGTACGTTATTATAAGCTTCAGAAGATCATAATAACATGAGCCTTCAAATATGCTTCTATCTGCAATCTGCATAGTGTGATCCTTTTTTTTTTTTTTTAATTGAATTTTTACTATCAACAGAGCATATATCTGATGAAAATCTGACTTTGAATTACTCTCTCCAGCATGAAATCAGTAATTGATCGATACAACAAAACCAAGGAAGAGCATAATCAACTTGGGAGTTCAGCCTCTGAAGTTAAGGTATTTATATTTTTGTTTTTGATTCTTAAGGTATTTACAATTTTAAACCAATCTATGCAAGTGAGTTTACAATCAAATATGAATTTTTCAAAAATACTCATAATTCTTGTCGCTGAAAAACATGATTTAACACTTGGGTCCCAATCTGACCGGGAAAACAAAAACACTTGCCTCCTAATGTTTGCTAGTTTCTACCTTCTTTTTCAGTTCAGGATTTAGCAAATCATGATAAACTCTTGAAGGGTAGAATGCAACAGATTATTCCAGTCCATGAGCCCCTAGTTAAATCAAGAATCTTGTCGGGAGAGTTAGGGATCCATCAGATACTCCCCCCTTCCTTGTATTCGTATTCTACCCTTCGATCACATTGATCTAGGGTAGACTTTAATCAATAGCACACCATATTCTATTCTGTCCTGCCCCTAATTTCCCTTTACTCTGAAGTAGTCTTGTTGAGTTTCGCGGATTCCATGGAAACTGAGCAATGTGAGAAAGGAATGAGCAGAACTCGAGAGAGAAATGCAACTCTCACTGGTTCTGATTTGAGTGAAAATCACTTCATTCAAAAGATTGATAAAAAAATAGTCTACAGGAGCTTATATACACAGTTAAAAAGAACTAGTCAATCTATAGTCTAACTAACCTGCCAACTGTACACTAACTAACTAAACGGTAACAAACTAACTAACTTCATACAGAAACTTCAACAGCCCCCCTCAAGCTTGGCAGTGTATGGTACACATGCCAACCTTGGAAAACAATTAGCAAACTGCCTGGAGGGCAAGGGCTTTGTGCATATGTCAACAATTCGAAACTCAGAGTGAACGGGTAGGAGATGAACCAAACCAGACTTGATCTTCTCATGCACGACATGACAATTGAGTTCAATATGCTTGGAGCATTCATGGAAGACTGGGTTGGCTGCAAGGTATAGAGCAGAGCGATTATCACAATACACCACGGCCAGGGATGAGAAAGGGATATTCAAATCATGGAGAATATAGGTGAGCCACTGGATTTCGCATGCTGTAGCTGCAAGTGCACAATACTTTGCCTTAGAGGAGGATCGAGACACTGCAGACTGCTTCTTTGACTTCCAAGAAATCAATGATTCTCCTAGAAATACGTAGTACCCAATGATCGAGTGATGAGTCTCTAGACAAGCAGCCTAGTTAGAGTCGCTAAATGCTTTCAATTGAAGCTTGGAGTTCACAAGGAAGAGAAGGCCATGATTGGGTGAACCTTTGAGGTAACAAGGCACGTGTAATGCTACTTGGTGATGAGTCTTCATGGGATTGGAGAGAAACTAACTAAGGTGGAAAAAAGCATAACATATATCCAGTCAAGTGTTTGTGAGATAAAGTTGGCTCACAAGACGTCGATAAGCACTAGCATCAATAAGAGGTTTCCCATCATCCTTGAGTAACTTAACAGTATGAACCATGGAAGAAGTAGCAAGCTTACACCACAAAAGGCCAACAGATTCAATTAACTCCAGGGTATATTTCCGTTGCACAAAATAATGCCACAAGAGAAGCGTGCAATTTCCAAGTCAAGGAAAAACCTCAAGGGTCCCAAGTCCTTGATTTTAGAGAGAACATCAAGCTGCTTCTTGACTCGGGTAATCTCCGTAAAATCATTCCCTGTGAGGATCATGTCATCTACATATATCAGGATGGTATGAAAGAATCAATAAAATTGGCTTTGGTAAATAGAGAATGATCTGCTTGTGATTGGACATAGCCAAAGGAAATGAGCACATGAGAAAATTTCTCATACCATTGCCTGCTGGCTTGCTTTAGGCTATACAGAGATTTGTGAAGCTGGCAAACCTGTCCCTGGTGAGGTGGAGTAACACTGGGGGGAAGCTCCATGTACACCTCATGTAAATCTCCATGAAGGAAGACATTATTCACATCAAGTTGCTCCAAATACCAACCCTTGACAGATGCCAAAGCCAAAAGAAGATGCACGGTGTTAAGCTTTGCAACAGGTGAGAAATTTTCAAAAAAATCAATTCCTTCGATTTGGGTGAAACCCTTCGCAACTAACCACGCCTTGTGTCTCTCAATAGTGCCATCCACTTTGTATTTGATTCGATACACCCATTTGCACCCAACAGTTTTCTTTTCGGGTGGGAGGTCCACAAATTCCCAAGTTCCCGTTTAAGCCAAAGCCTGTAATTCAGCCTTTATAGCCTACTGCCAGCAATCCAGCCCAATTGCCTCATGGTAAGATTTTGGTTCTTGGTTGGAGGTAAGGATGAAGTGCTTATATGAAGGTGAGAGATGTTGGTATGACAAATATTGTGAAATAGGATACTTAGCAATGGAAGAAGTATCAGCACCTATAATGGCGGCCAAATTATGATGACAATCCTGCAAATAAGATGGTAATTTGTGTGCTCTGGTGGAACTTTGAGGATATGTGGGCTCTGATGGATGGATTAGGTTGGATGGAAGAGACTTCCTTAGGATTTGTGTGGGAGATGGGTTGAGTTTGTGAGAGGAGATGTGGTTCAAATTGCGATGTGGGATAGTTGGGGAACGACAATAAATATGTAATGTGAGCGGAAGAATCTAAATTAATGTTAAGACTTATTGGGATATATGAACTGGTCACTGGCAGTACTAGTGTGTTGTTGAAAAGGAAAACAATTTTCATGAAAAATAACATTTCTTGAGACCAAAAATTCTTGTTTTAATGTCAAAGACTATGTATTCTTTGATTCTAGGTTTATGGCCAAGATAGATACCTCTTTTTGCTCGAGGATCCAACTTGGTGCGAGAGTTGGAAAGAGTGGAAGCAAAAAACTCAACCAAAAATCCTAATCATGGACAAATAAGGTGATGTGTTGTATAGAAGTTCAAATGTACTATTCAAAACCCTGCTAGGTAGTCTATTTATAAGAAGGACCACATGGGAAATTGCAAAATTCCAAAAATGTATCGGCAAATTTGATCGGAACATAAGAGCTCGAGTGACATTCAATGTATATTGATGTTTTCATTCCACTACACAATTTTGTTATGGTGTTTCTACACAAGATCACTAATGAAAAGCGCCTTTGCTATCAAAAAATTTGTACATCTTAAATTCAAGGCCATGATCAGATCTTACTGATTTAATTTTGCAAGAAAATTGGGTTTCAACAAGATTCACAAATGATACAATGCAACTTGAAACTTCTTATTTTGTTTTAAGCAGAAAAAGCCAAGTGTTCCTTGAAAAATCATCAACCACTATTAGAAAATATTTGTGGCCATATATAGAGCTAACCGAAAATGGCCCCAATATATCCATATGTACTAATTCAAACATACATTCAGATTTGGTATTGCTTAAAGAGCATAGGAATTTTCTTTGTTTGGCTAAAGGGCAAAGGTTCCACGAGTCATTACACTTTGATAAAGAAATGTATGGGAAATTAGATTTCAACAAGGTCACTTTATTTTGGGAAGGATGTCTTAATCTAAAATGCCACCTATCAACAATGGAAGTGCACATATAGGTTGAAGTAGGCTAGGTTAATCGGGGGGAATCCGATCCATGCATCACATAAAAGCCATCCACTCCCTCTTCAAAATCTCAATCATAGGGAACCTCAGCCTCAACAATGAAAGTGTTGGGTATTTTTTTATTTTCGAGCATTGGAATTGTGCAGTCCAAATTGTCCCTTTTTTTTTCAATGCGGTAGCTATCCTGCTATCCACTATCCTGCAATAGCATTTTTGCAGTCAGCCACACCACAACTGTTATCCACATAACAATCTCAAAAAAAAAAAGGGCAACTGTCAAAAGAAAGTTTGTATATGTAATCCGCTTTCTCCAGCAATCTCTAAATCCCATTCACTAAAAGGACCACTCCATGCACCAATCATATGTTCCTTTTCAATATCAAACCTAAAAGCCAACTAGTCTTCCTTATTATGTCTAGTCCTTCGTAACATCATTAGCTTTAAAAGAAATTGATAATAACCTTCGGAGAACCACATCACAAATGCTAGATATTGTGATGGGAGAGCCCAAGGCCTTATAAACCCACCACCAAAATCCCATACTTCCATTTGGGACACAAGTCCCATACCTTGCAATTGGGTCCTGACATCCCACCACACTCTGCAGCCCCGGCGCCCATGCAGGTTGGCTGTGCACTAGCCCCTTTCACTAGTCCTGGGCAAACACTACAATGCCGGCGTCACCATCCGTGCCACTCGATTGCAGCGGAGAAACATGGTAGAAGGCTCTGATACCAATTGATAAGAACTTTGGAAGAACCACATCACAAAAGCTAGCTATTGTGATGGGAGAGCCCAAGGCCTTATAAACCCTCCATCGAAATCTCATACTTTCAATGTGGAACTCAAATCCCATACTTTGCAATTGGGTCCTAACAGAAACATTAGACAAAATTCTATTACCTTAAATCTCATCTAGAAAGATAAATACACCTAGTAATTAAATGGTCTTTGACACGTGAATAACAAGGCTAACACTAATAAAACCTTTTGCTTAGAAAAGGTCATCTTTTAACATTAGTCTTGTCACTCTCACCTCTAATTCACTTATCTTGCACTTACTTCTTTTACCACTAGCTATTCTGTCCTAAGGGAAAAAGCTATTATTAGCATTTTGTTCTTTAAGCCACTTTAAGTTTTGATTTCTATCTCCAACTAATATCCATTTCTAGAAAATTGTTCTCAATTATTCCTGACAACAACTTGTTTAATAAATTTTCTGAAAGCCAACTCTCAAGTCTCACTAGCAAATTTTTCCAAGGCACAAATATCCTGCATGGTCTCACACTTCTTAACCTTCTAGCTCCCAAAAGTCACCATATTTTAAACCCTCTTCTGTTTGCCAACTTCAACTTCTTAAATTTATAACCTTTCCATTCCCTCACAAGAAACTCTCATAAAATATCCAAAACAAGTATATTAAAATGCTGACATTGGAACCACATATTCAACACCAAAGTCTTTTTCCAACTAGCTGGGTGGTCTACATGGATTAGATGACGTCATTGTGTTCTATCATAAATCATATCCATCGACAAGCTATTCAAATCTAAGTCCTTGCTAATGGTTTCACCTAAGTTTTTCTTAATCCCTCCTCTATCTCTAACTATAGAGCTACCCTATATTTGATCTAATCTTCTTATGGCTAATCCAGGTTTTTCTCCTCACATTACCCAACCAATTAAGGCAAGATTCCCCATCTTTAACATAATAGATGCTACATCTACTTTTTCTCTAATGTATTTATTCCTAGTCCTATCTTGTCTAGGGTGCTCACTCATCAAAGGCAACATTCCCATCTCTACAACATAGAGCTTATTCTCTTGTTGATTTTCAGCCATCCAACATTCAGGCCCACTCAAAATTGCATGTCCTATAGCCATGTAGTAAAATTTTCCCTTACGCCTAATTGGGCACTATTTTATCACAAATAACACACAAAGGAATTCTTCATTTCATCCGCACTTCTTAAATCCTATTGTTGGATCTCCTTCTACCTCCCTGTCAATTGTTCGATAGACCTAAGAAACTTAAACCATGCAACTTGTGTTATGCTGTAGTCTCTAATTTTGAGCTCTAAGCTAGAAAGAACCATATACTCGAAAGAGGGAGGGGTAAAAAAAATAGCAGTCTAAGAAAACCTTCCAACATAAAATAGGAAATCATCCAAGCATAAACCTGAAGATATAAGAAGCCCTAATTGAAAGACAATATTCAGTAGTAAAATAAAATC
Source organism: Pterocarpus macrocarpus (assembly GCA_031439585.1). Classification (NCBI taxonomy): domain Eukaryota; kingdom Viridiplantae; phylum Streptophyta; class Magnoliopsida; order Fabales; family Fabaceae; genus Pterocarpus; species Pterocarpus macrocarpus. The sequence goes on from CM062514.1 coordinate 14,293,347, forward strand.
ACTTTTACCAATGTTGATTTTAAGCCCTTATTAACATAACAAATATATTATAAATAATTTAACAGGTCTCAACAACAAAAGATGTAAAATTTACAATAGTTTAGAAGCACTCCTGCAGATCAATTGTTAATGCACATAGCTCCAAACACTTTTTAAGGTGCCAATTAGATGGTAATTTAATTTGCTTCATGATATTTATCAAAATTTTCCTAACATGTATCATTTTGAAACTTACAAAAGAACATAAAAGTTATCTTAAATGCTTATTATGATAAAAGTATTTATATCTAGTAATTCCGTTTCCCTTAATATCTAATCACATTGTATTTTGTTTCTTTGATTTTCTAGTTTTGGCAAAGGGAGGCAGCAATATTAAGGCAACAACTGCTAAATTTGCAAGAAAGTCACCGGTACACTCTTTTCTGTACAAAATATGCTTATCTTAAAAATTCCAGATTAAAAGAACTATCTAAGCTCTATTTGCTACAAATAAACACATTTAAGAAAACAACCCAAAAAATAATGCGGGCTCCAAAGAACATAGGCAACTCAGCAAAATAAGGCATCTCACTAGAGGTTGGATAGCAGGACACAAACCAAAAGCTGCTAGAGAGATAACACAGAAAAAGATGGCTGGAATGATGCACAACCAAAAGAGTTAGTTCAAATGTTGCATGCCGGAATACCATTGGAAAAGATGCACAACAGAAGTTTTCTACAACCATAAATAGCTTGGCCCATTCTTCTCAAAATTCAAATAATAACAATAATGTTGAGACACTTGCTGAGGCTTGCTTAATAGCTTAAAAGAGTTTGCGAGAAAAATCCCAGGTTCAAGTTTAACACAATAACAACAAGGCTCTAGAAGATAGGTCTAGTAAGTGCTTATTAGACATATTGTACCTCTCCAAGTAGCAACCCTTGAAATGACAATGAAAGTGCTAGCAAAATTATTATTATTAAATACAATGAGCTGAAAGTATATCAATTATTTATGGTTTCAATCCAATCATCTTTTGTTTGTATGATATAACAGGCAAATTATGGGGGAAGAACTGTCAGGTTTGACAGTCAAAGACTTGCAGAGTTTGGAGAACCAATTGGAAATTAGCCTTCGTGGTGTCCGTACAACAAAGGTTTGGATTTCTGTCCAAAATGCACTGCCGAAGTTTGAGATTAAGGATATATAATAGTTAACAAAAGATTGACTTATGCAGGACCAACTTTTAATGGATGAAATACAAGAACTAAATCGAAAGGTCAGTCTCAAAACAGAAATACTGATGATTTCACTATATATTTAATTAATATATTTCATTTATTTTCTGCAGGGGAACCTCATACACCAAGAAAATGTGGACCTGTATAAGAAGGTAAACGTAATTCGTCAAGAAAACATGGAATTAAAAAAGAAGGTATTGGTTCGGATGACAATGCAAAAGAAAATAATCACCTCAAACTAAATGATACACTTTTTAAATGAGGACAATCTTGTCAGGATTTTTATTCTGAACTTAAAAAGAGAGTTTCACTAACCCAGGTATATGGAACAAAAGATCAGAATGGGGAAAACAGAAATTCTGTTCTCACAAATGGTTTGGGCATACAAGAGGATTTCCAAGTGCCTGTGAGTCTCCAGCTAAGCCAGCCACAGCAACAACAGTATGAGGCATCTTCAGGAGCAACAAAACTGGGGTATGATCTTGATCATTTAGCTGGTAGATCATTAATTAAGATACAAAAGCATTGACATCAGATTTGTTTTGATTGCTGCAGCAGATTGCAACTTCATTGATGCATTTACAGAGATGAATGTTTCATGATTGCTATCAAGAAAAATGGACTCAGATTTTAAATTTGATGCTTTGCTATAAATATTGTGGCATATAGGCCACAACCCATTCAGCTCAAAGATTTTAATTCGAAATTGTCAACAAAAGCAACTCTAGCATGTAAGCCATAAACAATGAAGCATCTTATGTAAATTTAAGACTCAAATCAACTACGGAGTTCTCCAAATTGCACGAATGTGTAATTATGTTACTTGTTTTTGTTAAAAATAATAATTGGCCTTCAAATGGGGGAAAGATTAATGCACTATGATGTTAGTAATGTATCAGATAAAAATCAATGCATATAGAGTATAAGGATTCCAGCAGAAGGAAATAAAATATTACTGCAAAATGAATTTAAAAACCAAAGCCTTAAAAAGTAAATAAGATGACAATTAAAAGCATCCTGGAAAATTCTCAACATAAATTTCACTTAAATTTTGTAAATAATTGGTTAATATTACCAACCATTTTTTAGTTGTTGACTTAATATCTTCTGCACTTAAAAGGGAAATAAAATACCACAGCACTGGCACTGCATTAACGCATTAATAGCTCGCCAGCAGGTCCTATAGACATGAATAAATATCTTTTTTTTAAACTGGAAAGGATACAGTATTTAGACTATACATACAAAGTCTAAATGCATCCAGATATTATGAAGGCAGTGAAGGATAGATCAGTATGTTTCCCAAACAATAGATAAACAGAAATTAGAACACAAAGAAACCTCTTAAAGGAGCGTATCACTACATTACTTAAGCAGGTGGCAGAAAACAATATGCAACTCACTAACTTTAAACTATATGAAAAGAGAATTCACCACATTAGCACGAAAAATTGCATTTTAAAACTGACCTTTAGAATAATGGCTATTCAGAATCAAAACCAAAACCTTAATTATAATCTAATCTACAATCAAATAAATGAGCAGTTACCTACAACTATAGGTAAACTGAATTGAGTACTTATTTTAGAACAAGTGAAAAAGCAACAAATATTTAAAAGCAATATTTGTAAGCACACAATCAACTAATCAGCAAAGTTTTGTGGCTGCTATGATGGAAACCCAGCCTCCTCACCCACAACATGAAACTATTACTGTAACTTTCCAAATTTAATTTTCTAAGCACCCCCGCCCCAAAAAAAAAAAAAAAAAAATTTACATTACTGCCGAACAAAAGCACTTTATTAGCAAGATGTTCGATCAGAAAGCAATCATTGCTATCTCAAAATTCTACTGCCATAAAATCTTTTCAGAGGAATTACTGTAGGGCACAAAGATTAAAAGAATAATAATATTCTAAAATGAATTAGCAAAGCAATTAAATGTGCCTGGTCTTTATGTTATAGTATTAAAAAGAATTTAGCTTCAGATACAAAAATCCAGCATAATTGGACTAGTTTAGATCAAAATGATCACTTCAGGCATGAAGAGAAAGCCAAAAGAGTGAATAATTTTATAGGATATCAGAGCAAAACTAGATGGTATAACCACTATGAGTTAGGAACCAGACATCATACTCCATGTAAACTGCATTAGCATGAAAGCAAGGGCTTTACAGTTTCCCTTAAAAATGGAAGCCCTGAAATCAAATATTATTGTGACCTAAAATACCCAGTTCAGGAAGTTCAGTAATTGTATAGTAAAAGCACAGATCCATATCAGAGTACTATCTATGTTACAACTAAAGACATGCTTCCATCGTCCACAACAGATTTTGACTACCCAGTATAAAAATAACACATAAACAGTGAAGATGCCAACTTTCACAGAGAAAAAAGGCAGTGACAAGCAAAATTCACTATCGAAAGGGCATGTAGGAGGCAGAGAAGTATAAATGCAAAGCAGGGTGTTCAAATAACAATCATCCATTATTCACAAAAACACACATTAGAAGTATTTTAAATGGGAACTTGGTTAGGAAAAAAGATATATCTACATAATCTCATCATATACAATGTGATGCAAATTTCATCACAACAATCCCCTTAACGTGTTTACAGCCTCAGTTTGGTTTTCAATACATGGTATCTTCACAAGAGTCTTATTCAAAGGAATTGGACAGCTCCTCTATATTCATGCCTTTTTTGGGTCTTCTTTTTTTTTTTTTTTTTTTTTTGGCGGGGTTACCTCATATAAGGAAGGTATCTTCTCTATTGATTTTAAAATAATAATAATAATTATTCAGAAAGATAGGAGAGAGTCTAATGGGGCAGGATAGCCCCCTAGAAAAAAATCAAATTAAAATGCAAAGAAGTGGCTCAAGAAAGAGACGAATGTTGACCCTCACAAAAGAAACCACCATGCGGAAAGCTTCAGAAAGTGAAAACTTATTGAAGAATACTTGTCAGAAGAGGATTGTGAAGATCATTCAGCGTAAGCAGCAAGGTCCCAAAAGAATTCCTTCTTTCCTTCAAATTTTCCTTTACCAGTTCCTGTCTTTTGTCGGAAAGAAATTGGCATTATTGTACTATGTAGTAGGAACATCATTTACTTTGAGAATTTTTAAATCCAGTTCAAGGATGCTAGCGTACTTTCATTACGAACTATGAAATACAAAATGTAGCACAAGAGAACCAAATCCAGCTTAGCAATTTTAATTTGTTTTTGCAAATTTCAAAATCAAACCACTAAATCAACTGATGTGCAGAATTGATTAATTCACACCAAGTTTCAGCTTTGAACTTTATTTTATAAGAAATGAATTGAAATATCTATCATATAGTCAACATAAATTGTCACAAATATCAGCAAAATCCAAGAAAACAGTGATCACAATCTAACAGGTTCATAAATATTTTTTGATATACTAGCATATTTACATATGCATTTAATTAACTTAAACCATATGTTATCTCTTATGTTAAGCAGAATTAATCAAAAGCATCGACAAGTGTGACAGGGACAATGCCTAATTAACCTCTCAAAGGCACATCACAACTTGTTTGGAAAGATTCAATTCCCTTACTAGGAGGCTGAAGGCATTTATTTGTCTCATAATGTCAACAAAAACTTTCGGGCACCAAAATAAGCATTCATGATAGCTCATCACGACTTAACATTTTATTTTCTGAATTTCATTGAAACATAGACAATATGAATAGTGGTTATTATAGGTACCTGTTGAAATTGATCATGTGTATAGCTATTCCCTAATTTAATATTGCTCTCTTTTAAATTTTAACTTGCTCCTTCCCATTTTTCACATCCAAAAATACACCATTTTGCCTTCACAAACCACTATGTTTGAGCTACTGATCAGTGATATATTAAGTACTTGTTGAAATAGATCATGTATATATTTTTTTTATGGATAAAAGAAGAATTTTATTAAGATAGAGAAAGGAAGAATACTATGATATAAGAGGACAAGAAATCGTCTTTACAAGAATATTAATAAAGCAAAGCTTTCCAATCTCAACATATCTAAAGAGAGAAATCCTTCATGAGCTTTGCACCAAATGGAAGCCAAAGGCCTATTCTTATCCCACAAGACATGCTTCTATGATATTCTATCATTAAAAATATAAAAATTACGTGGTTCACGAGATTTGGCTTCCCTCCTTTTCCCAAAGCCCACAAAGCAAGTCAATAGGAACTAACCCAAAGTTTTAGGACAAACCTAACACTCACCACCAATATCAAACAAAGAACTCCATAAAGAACCGACCATAAAAAAAATGCACAAACAGATGTGGAACAAATTCATAACTCGCACCACACATAATGCACACATCAAGAGATATAGTCCTATATGTCATTGTCATTAATTTGGTTAAGCGCAAAAAAAAGGATCCAACCCATAGTTGTCAAATGCAGATAGCAGCGCGTAATAGCCGGCACCAAAAACGCTATAACGGGATAGCGGATAACATTTCAGCCGCTATTTCATAATAAATATATAATTATCATGCAATTCATATAACATATATAAATGTTCAAAAATAAGAAGTCATTCACATTAACGATGAAAATTCATAATCAATTCCATATTCAAAAAATACGTAATCACCATCAATCCAATACATAAACATCAAGTCCTAAAGGCAGTAAAACAGAAAAAATAGCACCATCAAGTAGCATAAGGGCAACAAAATATAAAAGACAATACCAAATTCTAATTAAACCTAAGTTTCTATTTTCTAAAACTAACAAAACATTCCAATAAATTAATCATCATCATCATCATTGCTAAAATAGAACAACAAAACAAAACACACCATTGTTAAAAAAAAAAAAAAAAAAAAGGAGAGAGAGAGAGAGAGAGGAGGGGTAAGGACCACCAACACTTTAAGTGAGGTGGTCCACCCTAAGCCCCCCTTTTTCCTTGTCCAAGCTTCTTCATAGTGAGTGTCACCGTCTCTTATCTCTCTCAATTTCTCTCTCACCTTGTCTCTCTTTCTCGTTATCTCCCTCTTTCCCGATCCATGGAAGATAGAAGAAAACAGAACAAATAGAGTGCAGGAAGGACAAATTGCCGCTACCAAAAACTCAAACTGCCGCCGCCACAAGTCTTGCAGCCACCGATCTTGCCGCCGCCAAAGGTTGATGGATGTCAAAGCAAGAGGGGTGAGAGGGGAGAGAGACGGATGGATTAGAGAGGAAGAGAACAAAGAAAATAACTCTAACCCAACGTTCAAATCGAAGAAAAGAAAGGGGAAGGTTCAAAAGAACCAGTGTTTGGCCGTCGACATGAAATAGCGGCCGTGGATGTCAAAGCAAGAGGGGTGAGAGGGGAGAGAGACGGATGGATTAGAGAGGAAGAGAACAAAGAAAATAACTCTAACCCAACGTTCAAATCGAAGAAAAGAAAGGGGAAGGTTCAAAAGAACCAGTGTTTGGCCGTCGACATGAAATAGCGGCCGCGACGGCCCACGATAGCAGCCGCAATTTGCCGCGAAGAAGAAACGCGACGCTCCGGCAACTCTGTCGCATCCACGATTAGCTCCGCTCCACCGCTATCGCGCGCGATTGACAACTATGATCTAACCTTAAGAGGGAGCTTTAGATTTTCAAACAGGTTTATCAAGTTGGAAGGAATTTCTGTTCAAGGAATGAGCTAGAAATTGAAAATATGATTCACAAGAAAACATTTCGGATGGATCTAGAGACCAAAACCTTTTATCTGGGATAAAAGACAAATTGACAAAATGAATAAGACCCAAAAGGATAATTAATTCTAAGGATTCCTTATCATTTAGATTTGAGAAAAAGTGGCAGTCCAAGGAATAAGCAGAATCTTTCACATTGTAAAAAATTTGGATAGGAGAAATGTGTAGAGAGGATAAACGATAGACGAGGAGAAGTTAAAGTGAAGGAGGAGTCTCCTACCCAAATATCCTCCCAAAAATTGACATAAGAGCCATCACCTGTGGTCCTATCTTCAAGGAAAGCAAGGATTTAAAGGCATTATAAAATCAAGAAATGAATTTCCAGGAGCTAGAGTGAGAAGCTTAGGCAACTATATTAGCATCCCACCTATTTTTGTCAAGGCCATATTAACTCCGGTTAACCTGACATCATAACTCATAAGGAGTGAGGTTCCAAAGGAACACGCCATAGTCATTTAGCTACCAAGACAATGTTTTTAAATACCAAATTACTAAGACCCAAACTCCCTTCCTTCTTCGAACAAACAGCACGCTTCCCAACTTACCAAATGATCAAGACTTGCATCTGAGGGCTAACGGGTGGCCAATTACTAAAAGGGTTTTGGTATGGAGAGGTCGGGATGTAGAGGGATTGGGCCAAGGATGTGGTGAGGCCTGTTGTAAGGCATTCAGGCGAGAAAGACGATTGTTACAGGTTGTTGTTGGTAGTTATAAGGTGTGGGAATTGGAGAGTTAGTTGTTGAGTCACAAGTGAGTAGGAGAGAAGAAGAGAAACACTCGAAAATTCCTCTCAATGGTATCGTTCTTGGGTTCTCAGGTCACATTGGCTGGGAACCTCAGCAATAAACAAGATTCTTGGTTCTATTTCTACTCTTTTCTCCATCTCTCTATCAATTTTATCACTATTATTAAAGCCTTCCACCATGTCTCTTAGCTGCAATTGAGCGGCATGAGTGGTGACGCCAGCATTGCAGTGTTTTCCTAGGACTAGTCAGTGCATAGCCAGCCCGCATGGGCACCAAGGCTGCAAAGCATGGCAGGATGCTAGGATCCAATTGCAAGATATGGGACTTGAGTCCCACATCGGATGTATGGTATTCCGACAGGGGGTTTATAAGACCTTAGTCATTTCAATCACATTAGCTAACTTCTATGGTGTGGTTCTCCCAAGGTTCTTATCACTGAAGCATCTAACCACAAAAAATCCCTCATAATTTTTTCAATAGAATTAGCCACCCCGAATGATATACAAAATAAAGAAATACAGTGGTATACTAGAGACTCAAGCTTGAATGAGTGATCCAATCAACTAAAGAAAAACAAGACCCCTTTCAATTATCAAGACACGTAGAAATCTATTACACAACAGGATCCACAAAGAAAATGGACCTAGGAGTGCCACCCAAAGGAGCACCCACCGTAGTAAACAATGGGCCAATCCAACATTTGACAACCTGTCAAAGTAGCAATTGCAGACAGAGCTTGAGAATACTAGCTAACCTGCCACTGGACAAGTTAATCTTCAGCCCAACTAAGCTAAGTTTAAGGAGGTGACTCTATTAGTGCTGGTTCGGGAAAGAGAATTTTACCTTGTCCCATTATCAAAAGGCTGAGTGAGCGGGCATGAGATGAGAAAATAATATCTTTTAGACCTTTTGACAATGCAAGTGGTTTGCATGATCTACAAATCCTTGACTCCATGGGGAATAAAGTTGGTGAACCTATAGGATAAAGAGGCAAAGGTGGCTTTCTTGCCAAATACCTATAGTAGAAAGAAGAAGAAGATAGAAAAGGGACTTCAAAGATTAGCATCAGTAAATTATGGACAGCCAAAAGGATTTAGGAGGCTTAATTAGGTTCCTCTTTTGAAGTTTTGAAGGAGAAAGATTATTGATTTGTGTTGATTTTGTTCTAGTTTTCCCTTTAATTGTAAATGTTTTGCCAAGGGAGTTTCCCAAGAGTGTTTTGGGGAAGTTGTGGTGGTTTCTTTTTCTATTTTCTCGTTTGAATGTTTTATTTTGTGGAGTTGTATGGGGGGTTTTCCTTTTTTGTTTTGTTTTACCTTATCCTCTCTTGTAATTTCCCTTTTTTATCTAATAATATTTCTTTTTCTATATAGGGGGGAAAAAAAAAGCTTACAAACACTTCATCATTGCCTCTTCCTTACCTCAAAAGTAAAAAGACTATATGCTTCGTGTAAATAAAGTCAATTACAAACAAACAATAAAACTATGTCATTTTTTAAGTAAAAGAGTGCCAGATAAAATCTGACTAGATGTCAATCAAACTCCACAGTAGTTTGTTGCAAATTGTCACTCTAAGGTGCTGTTTGGACAGTTTTACTTGTGACTTTTTAAACTTTTCAGTAATTACAAGGCACACTACAACTATTTGCACCAAATTAGTTATACAACTTACCACTTTCCGAAAAGTCATTTGTTAGTGCTATTTGAAAAGTCAAAATATCAAGCTTCTCAAAAAAGTCAACTAGCTTTCTAGGTGCCTTTATATTTCTCACAACAAGCACTTCTATTATTGCACATCCAAATATAGAATAACTTATTCATAAATTATTTTTCATACAAAACCTTTTGTCAGACGCTCTTTTTGCCCAAACGAGACCTAAATAACTCGCCATCAACTTTTTGACAAACTAGATAAGACATGAGGGACTGCAAGAGATAGCTCATCCGGTCTCCTCTTTTTTTCCACAGTTATTGCTAGATTCACAGCATACGAGACATCACATTCATTTCTATAACATAAGATTAACCTGTGGATCTCAGTTACATATAAGCTTTTCAGCATAAATCCACAGGACATCTTATGGCTTGTACTCGTTCTTTTTTGTCTATCTAATAGTTATACACTTAGTATTTACCTTCTCCCCATATTTTGTTCGAATATTAGACAAAAGAGTAGCTCAAGGTCGGAATACGAACAGAAAACAAATCATATTGAGCACAAACCAGGGGACTATTTGATTTTCACCCTAACCTAAAACCTAACTATACTACCTCGAGTGAGACCAAAAGAAGTATTGACGGACACGAAACACATTTCAGCGATGAAAAAGAAAGAAAAAATAAAAGAAAAAGAGAGGGAACAAAAGTAAGGCCATTCAACAGGGTAAAGTTTACGTCTAATTCATATATTCAAAGCAACAAACCAACAAAGTACACTACTACAAAAGACTGTACGATAAGATGCAAAAGGGAAATAGAAAAAAAACTCGTCTAACTAAACACGAGAAAGAACTAAACTAGCACATACAGTACTTGTATTTTCTTACCGGAGATCCGAACGCACATCTCCATCGAAAGTTGCTCAATGTTACCGCAAGACCATCTCCAAGTAACCTACATAATGTGAAAACACACCGCTAAGCTGTGCGACACGAAGAAGCACCACATGATATCGCGATTATATCAAAAACAAACTGAAACAATCCTTCTATTCGCCAAAAAGCATCTGGCAAACAAGAAATCTTACATCAGTTAGGGGTCAGTGCAATAATGTTACCTTTTTTTTCCTTTCTTTTCTGTTTTCTATGGTTTTAACTTTTTACCTTTATTTTCTCGCAGTTTTTCAGCAACCAAACGGATTCAAAACATGAAAACTGCTCGCCGTTCAAATCTGGAAGAAAAAACAAAACCACTGCAACTCGTTCAGTGAAAGCGCGGATTCAACCACATACCCAAGCTGCGAGTAATGCAGCTCCGAAACGAGGTTCGCGGAGAGAATCGTAGCCGAGACTGAGAATCAGAATCCATTGATGGATCGGAGAAAACCAGAGAACGAAGCGTAGAAGATCGAAAAATGAGATCCACTTCAGAGGAATCAAAGAAAGAACCTGTAACTGTTACGCAAACGGGAGAGAGAGAGAGAGAGAGAGAGAATGCGCGAAGGAGGTTTGAGTTTGACGTGACGAAGAAAATATCTGGAGCTAATGGGGATTTAAATAAGTAATTTTGCGCATCGTTCGCCCCAACTTTAATTATTGGAGACTTAGATAAGAACGTTAATTAAACAATCGGTGCGTTGAACTTGGCATGGGTTTGCCACGGTTTCTACTTTTCTTTTTTTTTTGGTTAATTTTTTTTGTCAGTAAAACTATCGATTAGTTAGCCCTTAAAAAAATTATGTTTTAATATTTTAGCATTTAATAAATTAATGTATATATTTTAATTCTTAAAATTTTTTTTTCTTATACTTTAATTTTTTTAAAATTAAATATATACAATTTAATTTCTAAAAAATCTTTTAAGAATTAATTATTAAAATAATTTTTTTTGAAAAATTAAAGTATTAAATTAAAATTTTTTAAGAATTAAAATATGTATATTTAATTTTTTAAAAATTAAATATATATTTAATTAAGTAAAAGAAAAAATTAAAATAATAATTAATATAAATAAAATTACAAATTTATCTGTAATTATAAATTGAACTAAAATAATAAATTATGAATTTTTTGTCTAAAATAAAATATAAAAGATGTTAATTTATGAAGTTACAGAAATTAATAATTTTTTATTTTATATATGGATTTAATTTATATATATATTAATAATATAAAATATTTTATATTATTATTTAATCATATATTATTATATATAATTTTAATATTTATTATTTTAAAAGTTATGTAAATAAAATAATATAATTAAATAATAATATAAAAATTAATACCTTTGCCTGTTTAATATAAGATTTTGATGCTAGTAACATACCCGTACAAGGCTGATCCGCGCTTTTCTGTACACAAATAATATAATAATAGAACCAAAGAGAAAATTAGCTGCACTCGTAGCTTCGGGAGCATAACCCGTAGTGTAGAAAGTTCTGTTAGAACAACAAAGAGAGTGCCCGTCACGTGGACACTTGTCTATCTCGTGTGGTCTGAGACGAAACACGTCGACCAAATAGGCTTCGTTCACGTAAAAGCCCATTGTTCCTGCATTTTGAAATTGCAAAGGTGAGAGATATTTTTGTTAGGCTATAATTAAGAAAACTTGAAAAGCTATTAATTGTGACCGACGCCTCCGCATGTACGAAATCGATATTCTGGACCAGGTTAGCCTCCCAAAACCCACCAAAATTAAAAAAAAAAAAAAAAAACGATTGGTCTCCCAACCCGTTTTTGCCTTTCGCTTTTGTTTCTTTCTTTAATAACCACTATTGAATTAAATTTTATTTAATTAATATTTTAAAAGTTTAATTGATATATATCGATAATATAAAATAATTTTATATTATTAATTAATAAAAATAAAAAAATAAAAAATTATGATAAATTTTTTATTATAATAAATAATTATTTGTATGAGTTAACATTTTTTACTATTTTTATTAATTAATAATATAAAATTATTTTATATTGTAATACATTTGAATTAAATTTATATTTTAAATCTGTGCAATATATAAAATGAAAAAAAAAGTTTTCTAACTATAATAGTGATAAAAAATTAATTTAATTAAATAATAAAATAATACAAGTAAAATTCGTTTATTACTTTAGAGGTATTAATTTATTTATTACCTTTCATTTTCCTTTATTCAAAGTATTGTAATTTATTTTATAAGAGGAAAATTTTTAAAATAAAAATTAAAAATATATTTACTCTTAAATTAAGAAAAATTAACTCACCAATAATTTAAAAATAAATATTTTTTTAGTGCATAAAATAAATACTTTTTGAATTTTTTCTTTATTAAAACTTATTATTAAGATTAATATTGCTAAAACCCTGTGATAGCGTGAGATTTGACCTTCTCAAAATTGAGATGGCAAAAAAACCTATTTAAATGTTACTCATGGAGATTACCCACGATGAGAGCGGATATAAGGGCGACTTTGGTCTCTGGGGTGATGGGCACAAAGTTTTCATTCACTAAATGGGGCAGGGACAGATGAGATATATATATATATATATATATATATATATATATATATATATATATATATATATATATATATATATATATAGTACAAGCACCCAAAATCGTGAAAGTGAAAAAATAATAAGAAATAGGAAGAAAATAAACTACTTGTCTCCTCTATAAAAGGAGACATACACCCACAAGATCCTGCCACAAAAGGTTCCTTATGCATTGTAGTGGAATACCTAACTCGGTAAGTCCAAAGGAATATCTGAGCCAATTGAACCCGTCAATTCTTTTGATTAAAGCCTAAGTTATGCTCACTAATGGAAAGATTGGATGACTAGATGAAACATTACCATTAATGAGATCCAACATACACTAAGAGTCCACATCAATAAGGAGCTATTGTATACCCAAGTCCCAAGCCCCAAGCCAATTCCATGCCATGTATAATCCCCATGAGCTCTATAGTGGAAATTGAGGCTATCCTAAGTTTAGATGTAAAACCACCCATATAAATCCCTATAAGTCCCTATCTCATCCCTAATCAAGCCCCCACAAGTAGCATTCAACTAGTTTACAACAAATCCATCTATATTAAGGTAGCACTAACTAGTAAAATGAAAATGACAACTATAAAGCTAGTTTAGAAAATTAGTAGGACCCAAAATCATCACATGTAAATCATGAACCTTGGAGTGGCTTTTAACATGGCTCCAGAATCTAATAATCCCATCTTGGAGCCCCGAATACCCGTAGAAAAGATCTTTGGTTATGCTCTTGACAAAGAAAATGGACCCTGACTGTGAAGATAAAATTCCAAGGTTTATTCAGAGTAGTCCTTGAATTACGCATGTTCATCTCCGCCCATTCCCGTAGTTCCAAGTTAAAAAAAGAAGGACCCAGAATTCTAATCCAAAACATCTTTACTGTTGGGTAATCTTGGACAACATGCAAACCCAACTCCACATCAGAATTACACTTGCTCCGTATGGGAGACAAGCTCAAATGCCATTGGGACTTGCTCAAGTTGGTGAGGAGACCATTTTTGAAGACCAACCAAATACAAGTTTTAACCTTCTCCAGATCCTTCCATTTCTAAACTTTTACTGTAAGGAGAACCTGAAGTTATGTTCCCTTCACTTGAAAAGAGAAAAAAAAAATCTCATATGCTGGTTTTAGATAGAAGCCTCCGTCAGATTTATGTGCCCATGCTAACACATGCTTGCCTGCATTATGAGATGGAGGAAGGACAACTATTAAATCAACATACCAAAATTATTATTATCATTAATTATATACATAAATCTTCCTTTATGATTGTTGTTAAAATTATAGGATTTTCATCAAGTACATTTTATTTTGGTCTAAACCACTAGTATTTAAAGTCTACTAGACTATAGCTAGCCTGGCTCGAGTCGAATTGACATATTATAGAGATAAAGCTCTCTTAACGCTAATTTTTTTCATTCACAAGATCGAGCTAGAGACTTTTTCATCATGTACTTTAATTGTTAATTTTAATTATGTTGTGTTACTAGTGTTGTAATGGATTATAGCTGTTATGTATATTTCATTCATATCTAAGAGGGTTCTTTATTTAGTAAAAGAATAGAAAGTGTTGTTTTAATCAATTTTTCTTTTTTTATTTCTTTTTGAATTTTTACATAACTCCGCAAATATTCATAAGGATTAAAATCCTCATGGGAAACGAGGAATGGAGACCCTATAATAGGAATAGGGGTAGGGACAGGGGTAGATTTTCCAATGGAGACTGAATGGGGGCATATCTACACCCCTATAGATACATATTGCTATTGCTACTCAAAATACACCTTCAATAGGATTCATATACTTAGACTAATTAATCACACCTCATAAGTTAGGGTCTTTTTTTCTACATTCTTTCATAATCTATGCATGATGTTTATAATGCCCCTCAATCTCATATCTACTCTCTAATTTTGAATAAGGTGTACAATTAGTGAATAAAACTTGAAATTAACTCGCCTACGAATAAATGTATTTTAGGAAAATTGTCTTAAAGCAATCAATGGTATCTTTTGTAATTAATAATAATAACATTACATTATCAAGTGTAATAATAGTTTTAATAAAAATTAGTTGTATTATTTAAATATTACTATTAATATTATAAATAAAATTAAAACAAGCAAAACTCATAAACTATTTTACTTAATTATAGTTATGCAAGCTGAACTTCAAATGATTAATTCATTCAAATTAATTTGTTTGTAATATGTTTTGTTGACTTCTAAATTTTTTCTTTGTTCCTTTTTCCCAACCCAATAAAATAAAAATAATATTTTTATTTATACAAAAAAAGGCCAAGGCAATAAGCCCCAAAGAGTAAAAACAAAAAAATCACAAACCAAGTAAAGTAGCAAGTTAGAAACAGAAAAAATGAAAGTCAAGAAATCCTACATTCATTTCTTCGCTCAAAGCAAGAAACTTAAGCACTGCTATAAAACTTGTGAAGCTCGCCTTTGCAACCTCATCATTGTTGTAAAAATTAATTATTGTAAAACCATGTGCCCTGGTTGGTCTATCCTGAGCCATCACTCCTCAATTATAAATTCTTTGCCCTACCGAGCCTAAAGCTAAGGGCTAGTGACTCGATTAGCTTTTCCCTGGCTCACTACCCTTATAGCTTAGCTCCTTGCTTAGGACCCTCGAGCGGCTCTTGGCTTAATAACCCAGCCCCGACCCTACAGCTTGATCTTATAATGAACGGACGAGGATCGTGACTCCTTCTGCTTCCCATGTGCTAAACTGGAGCTCATTAATTTGGATGCGATCCTCTCACTCAGATCCCGTAAAGTAGGCCTTAACATGATTTGCTATCTCCTAGATCCACACCTTAACAGGGTCCCTTATCTTTATGACATATGCATTTTATATACCACTTCCTTGAGGGATGGGGGTAAGTCATTTATCAGCCTATACACTGGCCTACTCAGAGTCAAGACAAGAATATTTTGGCTCCATCTATGGGGAACAGGTAAAACTGCTCCTACTACACACCTTGAAACCTATAAGCTACATGCTGGCCGCCATTAACATGGTTAATACATGCAGCATGTAGTACTCCCAATATCCTAAACACCCTTGGCAACTACTACCCTACCTACACAAACACCACTCATAACATTACCATCCCCAACACTACCTAAAACTAGAACAACACCACCATTCCCAATATCACCTAAAACTAGAACAATGCCAACTACACCAATATGAATACCACTTAGAACCCCAATTATATCATTGACACTAATCCGAGCCCTAATAATGTTCCCCTTTGTTCTGGAAATGATTTTTAGGTCACTGTAAGACATGTAGGAATAAATCAATCATATGAACTAGCACCAAAACCCGCCTTTAGCCAAAAATTAAGGTGAATCTCACCTTGAGCCAACACCCCATGCCAAACCATGCATGCTAACCACTCGCATAACTCTCATCACCCTCACCATATTGAACCACCGCTAGCCTACCACCCGGGACACCTTTTCATGCAGTTTATCATGTACAAACTCATGCCTCAATCCTACTAGCCTCTAGTTCATCAAAGTTGAATGATATCACAACTGATACCCAAAGCCACACATATGCATTCAAAAAAGCTGTGCTGATCTTTAGGGACTTGAATGCCAAGTGGTGCAAGGCCTTCTTAGCAACCCTAAGTGACATGATCAGGGAAAAATGGCAATGGTTAGTTGCTGTCTTCAATGGTTCTCATGCTTATCTTTTTGGTCAATTGGGGACTCTATGGAGTTGACTGAAAAGTTCCTCAACTATTTCATGGCTAGTTGGGCCCACAAAAAATGATCCGAAGTCTCTAGAACCTTAATCAAGGAGATGATGAATCCTTTAAGGTTTTCGTAGGGAGACCACCCAGATAAGGAATCTTAATCAGGAGGTAGCGCTATAGTTGGGATCATTTGTAGAATCTTTGGACACATCCCCCTTGAAACACTCGATAAGTTGAGAACTCAAGCAATAGGACGTATCAGAGTCATAGAAGAAGCAGAGAACTAAAAGAGGGTAAGAGAAGACTAGAAAGCACTGGTAAAGCCCTCTCCCCTTGATGACCAGGGTTACAGAGAAGTTTAGAATCCCAGACCCAGAGGATCAGCTCCTAAGCAACATGACTGTGGAAGGTACTTTGAAAAGAAAGCACCTCTAATCTTGTTAAACACCTATACCCCCTCAACACCCCCAAAGAAAGTATACTAAGGGAGATCTATAGTATCAACCTAATTACCTTGCCTCCTATTCCTAATTATCAACTGGATCATATTGACATGAGGAAAAAATGCAAGTATCGTCGGATGTTTGGGCATACCACAAAAAAAGTTTGAAGGGTTTCATGATATTCTCGAGAGCTTCATAAAAAGCGGCAAGTTATAAAAGTACATACAGATGATAAGTTTTATTTTTCTCATACCACATTGGAAAGGGCCAAGGATTGTTGTTAGGACTTGTTAATTGCATATCCGTTAATAAATTATTAGTGCTAATTGAAAAATAAAAGCTCCATGGATAGGTGATGGAGGGATTTGCTTGGAAATTTTGATTTGAAATATCAATGAAAAGAATATATTCAAAGAAAAAGTTTTTCATTAATTTATTCATATCTAACACTACAAACCTTTTTTTGAGCTAAACACCAATGTTTATGCAGGGTACCTATTCAAATATGGGCTTACTTGTCTTGCACAATTATTTATCAATACAATATTCATGCATCTACGTATAGAGAAGCATAGTAAAACTCACTAGGGGTCTCCTTCAACCTTGTGTTACTTTGAATTTATTACAACATGTAATTCCCTAATAAGACCACACTATGCTTAAGTCGTATTACGGCATTTATTAGTCGATACAACTGAACTAGTGGAATATTTTAGCTTCAAAGTAGTTGGTCTATGAAAATAGCCTATAAAATCTTCTTTTATAAAAATATTAATTTCTAAAACTGAGCCTCTTAGCGTGTATAGATAATAATAGCATTATGGCATATAATTTTAAAATCCATAATAAATTCGCATTCTGAAAATGTAAAATAAGAAGCAGCATACTTTTCATGGATAATTGAGCAACATATATACATAGATATATAAGTACTAGGCATACACATTTACATATCAATATCTAGATTGCACTCAAGCAAGTCAAATTTGTAAGGTCCTAAACTATGCTAAGCAAAATATAGGTGTAGTCATCCCAAAAGAAAATCAAACGAACATAGGAGTTCCTACAATATGCTAAATGGGCCGCTATGGAGAATATGAAGTCTGAAACTACTGCGAGCTAGCAAATCCAGTAAGTCCAATACAAGACCACAATACCAAGTCCACTCAGGTACCTCCAGAAAGATAATTGCAGTCACCATTTGCTGCGTCTGAGGATGACAACACATAGGGATAAGAAATAAAGTATTTCTCAGTAAGGATACTTAACTAAACATGCAACTAACATCATCATTACCTCAACCACTTTGGTTTATTTAATAAAATAAGTGAACATTCTTGAAGAGAATAGAGATTCCTTTTAGTAATTTCAAAATCATAAACCCCGAAGTGGGTTCATTTTATTCAATCACTCAAGTCAAGACTTTAAAACATGATAGCATTGATAACATATTAACTCATCACTTCATTATCATCATGCAATGAATGTCATGCAAGTCTCATCATGAATCCTTATGCTCTTTGTTCCTTTGCCATTAAGGCCTTTCTCTCAACACGTGCTCTTCTTCTTATTACATGCCCTTTGATAGATTGTCCTAAGATGTGAGCTCACTCCATGACTGTCATTACACAGTACTATCTAAATCAGACTTTGACTGACAAGGGGATCTACCTTTAACTTTTGGAAGGATCTATTCGGCTGCTGCCTTTATAATAAAGGGGTATATTGGTAGGTCATCTTTCCTTATTGAAGAATCATGCCTGATTATCTTATCTTTATGGATTGCCTTCCTTTACCGAAGGGTCACTTCCAAGTTCTTACCTCATTGGGATTGCCTTCCCTTACTAAAGGATCACTTCCCGATTATCTTGTTGTTGTATATCACCTTCCCTTATTGAAGGATCATTTCCAAATCTTAGTTAAGATCATCTTCTTAGTTAAGATCATCTTTCCTTATTGAAAGGTCACTTCATGATTATCTTGTCTTTGTGGATCACCTTCCATTACTGAAGGGTCATTTCCAAGTCTTAATTAAGATCGCCTTCCTTTACCAAAGGGTCACTTCCTGATTATCTTGTCTTTGGTATCATCTTCCCTAACTGAAGGATCACTTCTGAGTTTAGGATCGCCTTTCCTCATCGAAGATTCATTTCCAAGTCTTAATTAGGGAAATTGGTGCATTACATTAACATGTAATACTCTTTAAAATAGAGTTCATGGCTTATGGCACAATCTTCTCTAATCTCATGCACTTATGCATTATGATGCAATTCATCAAAATTTCTGGCAAAAATTCGGCAGTATAACGACTGTACCAGGAGAAATCCAAAAATTGAAAAACACTAATAAACAACCAGAAATTCCTAATCATAATTATAAGATCAATAACAACTCATCATTTCACAATTCCAATACATTTTTTATAACAACCAAATCCATCATCATCATAAGTTGTATATGTAAAGCAATTCAAGGTAGACCACCAAGGTTCCAAAAATCAATAATAGAACACATACCTTGGCTTCCATTATTCGCCGTACTAGCCATAGGAAATCATCCAATAATTTTATTCCAAGTGGCTTCCCACCATCATACTTACTTCACATATTAAATATACACATAGACAATACTAGAATGGATTCATAACACTTTCTATTAAGAAGCACTTGGCTTTCAACTAGAGTTTTAATTAAAGGAGGTTATTTCCACTTAATTAGTACTTTTGGCATAACAAAGTTTAAGTTTCAAAATCTTTAACTTATGCTAAAGGGATAGGATAACACCTTCATTATCCTAGTCATAGTAACATGCCATTTTCTTAACGTAAACACCTTGAAATCAACTCCAAACCTTCTTAAACTTACCTCACATGATTATGCATGCTCTAAGGCACTTAAATTCATCATAATAACTTTGAATACTTCACTAAAGCATGGATTTAGTTAGCCCACAGGCACATGGCTGAAAATGACTTCATGGACTATGGAACTTGACAATTTAACTCCTAAACCTTCCATAATTCACCTTAAACCAATTCTAACCATTTAAGGACATTTCTAAAGTCTTTATGATGCAAATGATCAAGCTAACAATCAGTTTTGCTATCCATTGAGCGATAGGAACCGAAATCCACCCTTCTAGTGGCTTACCAGAACTAGTTTTGGTCCAAAATTATTTCTACTTATTCCTCTACTAAACCAACTACTCAAAGGCAATTTTTAACTCCATACATTATGTATTTTAAGTGGTAAAATCAGTTTGCACTTATTCCATTGATGAGATAATTAATTTTACATCTTCCTAGTTGGCTAGTGTAGGATTTAACCACCCATTTTGTGGCAAAACTCAATATAGTGTTCCTAGCAAGTTTGTGTCCATAATTTCACTTATGTTTAGGCTCAACTAAGTTATTTAAACTCCTAAGAACCTTAATCTCACATTGAATCTTGAGGATTTAAGTCTTAACCCCAAATAATCCTATTTTAGCAAGTTTATGACATAACTAAATTAATTACCCTCTAAAGGATTCCACCTCATAAAAACTATTTTAGAACACTCACCCAAGGTAACATAAACTAAATCTAAGCTTTAAACATACCACTATGTTCAATACTTTGAACCCTAGAATAGTGGCCTCAAATACAAACCACACATTTTCTCAAGAATCACTACAAGAAGTGTTAGAGATCCCTACCTCAACTTCTAAGCTTGAAAAACCCCTTGAATATTTCTACTTTCACCCTCTAAGAACACCACTTCAAGAGAAAAATCTTCCCCTCACTTGGATGTAGAGGCGGCTACTTTGAGGGAGAAAAGGAGAGGGGATTTGCACCCAAAGTGGAGAGGGAAGAGAGGAAACAAGAAGAGGAAGAAGAAAGCTCGGGGTTTGAGAGAGATTTTGTGAGTTTTGGGAAGTTGGAGGAAGAAGAATGGAGAGGGTTTGAGGGAAGGGGCAGCTCGTGGGTTTTGAGAGAGTGAGGATGAGTGTTTGTGTATTTTGAGTGTTGTTCAAAGTGTTTAAGTGTTAAAGAGATAATGGGTGTATAAAATCTAGCTCTTAGATTAGAGACAACACTTGTAACTTAATCCCAACCTTTGATAAAAAGGTTGGAAGTGATAGTTATAATTTTGTGTCACTCATTGGTACTTTGTGACATGACAAGGGTCTTTTATTGTACTCAAAATCCTTAAATTAAATAGTTCCAAAAGCTTTCAGAGGTTTCGGAAGAAATTCAAAACTGTTTCTAAACGTTTTACCTTAGAATATAAACTACTAAATTTTTATTCCTGATAGGATATTTAACTATGCAAATTTAATTTATTTTTTTATTTTATTCCTTTGTTTAATTTTTATTAATTGATTTTGGTAAATAATTCTTGTGCTACCAATTTTAATGTGTTTTATCCCTTAATGATTTTACACACTATCATTTATTTAATTTGTAATATAGAGTTACAAATATAACAAAATCGGGAATGTTACACAACAACCTTTTCGCAACATATACTCGTACAAATAAGTTCTGGCAACAATAACATGCTTTTTCAAAATACAAGAAATGTTTCCAGCTTAGTTAAGTATCATTAATGACATTAGAAATTATTGACAATAATGAATCCAAAATTGGAGCTGTCAAAATGGGTTAAATCTGTCAACCCAAACCCAATTATTTGCAAAAAATAGGTGAGTTGGCTTAAAAAATAACAACTCATTTTAAACTAGTCTATTTTCAGCCCGACCCGTTTAACCCACGAGTTAAACGGGTCGATCAGTTTACTTATATTTCTTTTTTTATTATTTTTTAGGAAAAGAAGTATAAATTTAGAACATAAAAATATAATTTAATAATTAAATTTAAGATATTTTTATATTTTTTAATAAAAAATAAGAATTTTTTTTCTCTTTTTTTAATCAAAATTAATTTCTTAAAACCTGAAAAAAAAAAAGAAAAAGTTAAATGGACTAAATTAATAAAATATGACTAACGAACTCAATGGGCTGACACATACAGTTCGTTAATTTTGCGGACTTAAATGAGCCAATCCCGCCAGTTTAACACCTGTATACAAAATCATGAGCGCACATTGACTATACCTTTGACATCATCGGGAAAGTTAGGATATTGCACCACATGCTGATATGTTGGTGAATGAGCCGGAACACTTGTATCGTCTTCATCTGCTAAAACAACTATGATCATCACTAGTAAAAGGAATGAAGCAATAAACAAAGCGTCCTTTTCCACCATCTTGTCATCCTGACACACATTACCGTCTCTTTGTTAACCTATTGGTATTTATTGCAAAGTCTACTTTGGTCACCAAAATATTGTTAGAATTCCAGTCAATTGTTATAACATATCATGGACTTAGAAATTTTAAATAATGGGGTTTTCTTTAATTAGTCATTTCTCGACTTTAATGTTTGTTGACTTAATTTTGTAAATTATTATTATTATCTAATATCATAACTATAATTATATAATTATATTTCTAATTCTACAATTAAATATTAAATAATATTTAAAAAATTCTTCAAGGATATTTACATATTTTCTATAATTTTACATAAATACCCTTAAACAAACCAAATTGCCTTTGATGCTCTTAAAATATTATAGTCAAGGTTAAGAATATCGGACTGGACGTTGAACAGGTTAAGGCACTAGTTCAAAAATTCAGAAATCCAACCGATTCAACTAGAGATTTGATCGGGATATATATATATATATTATTAATTTAAATAAAGAATAATAAATCTCTATTAATTATTTAGCTTTATTCTAACAATTAATTTAATTTAATTTTAAGCTTAATAAGTTAGCATAATTGCTAAAAGGAAAAAACGTAATAAGTGTATGGGCTTAGATGAAAATGGCCCATGACCCAGAAAATAATAATTACAAAACCCTAACCCCATAACTGCTCTAAACACTAATGAGCCGCTGCCACTCTGCCTCTTTTCTTTCCTCATTCTCGTTATTCTCTCTCTTTCTCTCTCTATATTCATAACTCATTCTTCTCTTCTTTGAAGGAAGAAACTTGAAACTGCCATAGTGCCAAGCAACATCAATCATCCTCAAGCATCTATGGCTACAGACGACAGGGGTGGGGCAAGGTGGAATAGCTTGGTGGAATGGTGAAGGAGGTCTGTTTTCTTCTCCTCTGCATCAACAATGGGGGCTCTTTCTCTCTCTCTCTCTCTTTGTGTTTTGAATAGCTGTCTTTGCAAAATAAAAAAACTACTCAACCTATTGAACCAGTCCAATTTGGCCGATTTATCGGTTTTCGGCCAGTTCGAACGATTTTTGAAAATAGTGGTTTTTAAGACCACCCGGACCAGCGACTTGGTTGATTCTTGGTTTAACCGATTGAATTGGTTGGTCCGATCCAATTTTTTTAACAATGATTATAGTACATTAATGTACCAAGCACATGTGCCGGTTGATATATGAATTATAAAATAAAGGACATAGATGATAACTATGTGTCTATTATATAACATATATAAATAGAGTAAAATTTACTTAAAAGTTGCATTCACTGCAATGTGTAATTAAAAATTTAAATTATATGATAATAAGTGTAATAAGTTAAAGATAATTACTCGTGATAAGTATTTAACTATTTATATTGATTAAAAATTGCATTAAGTTTTTTACTACTTAAGTTCTCAAATAATAATAATAATAATATTTAATTATAAAATTTAAAATAAGTTATTTGATAACCTATATTAAAATAAATTTTGTAGACACAATAAACATTACATTGAATAAAATTATTTGATATGAACAAGTCATATTGGTTATAATGAATATAATACAAATGATAAAAAAAATTATATTTAATTAAATAATAAATTTTATTTACATAATTTTATTATTATTCTATTTTTTATTAAAATATTATTTACAAATATTTTTATTTAGATTTTAATTATTTTATATATTCTTCCTTATTGATGACCATTTTATGAAATAAAATTGTATTACGTACTAATATCGGCAATTAGAAAATATACTAGAGTAAAAGAAGACATTTCAACGTTGATTAAAATACATAGACAATATCTATTTAACCCAATTGGTGGTACAATGAAATAAATTATTGATAGTACATATCCAAATTTACAACAATGCATACAGTATGGAGAATATCTTAAAAACATAGCAATATTCACTCCTAAAATGACATTGTTGATGAAATCAATTAGTTCATGTTTTACAAGATTGAAGATCTAATAAAACAATACAAAAGCTCATTAAGATTGACAAAGTAACTTATAACATAGCTGAATAAGAGCATATATATCAAGTAGAATTTTTACAATTTTAGACTAAATGCCAAACCATATTGCTTGAAACAAGAAACACAAATATTATGTACAAAAAAAAAAAAAGGAAAAACAAATGTCAATTATGATCCTTAGGAACTAAATTTAGTATTGGAAATTTATGTACCTAGGAGAGTAAATGATAGAACTAAAAATAACTACATGAAGCATTGTCGATGCAAATATTTTTATCCCACAAATAATTTTGCTAAGAAAAAACTCGAAGTGATCTTTTGTTTTAAAAAGAAAATAATTCCCAATAAAAATGTGTTATGCAATGACAACAAACAAACGTCAAGGTTAATTATTGAACTATATGAGATTATATTTGCTAAAATAAATATTTTATCATAAATAATTATACTTTGCATTGTCAAAAGTGAACTTTAACAAAAAAAAAAAAAATTAAGAGTTCTTATAGTTGAGGAGGATAAAAAGTACAATAATTACACAAAAAAAATGTTGTCTACAATAAATTATTCAATATGAACTCTAACAATATAAGTATTTTTTTATCTATTTCATTGTTTAGAATAATTAAAAAAATTCTATATTTTCTTACCATGTTTAGCTTTCAATTGCTATTATAACTTTGTTTAAAATAATTCCATATATATTACCATGTCAAAGTTTTTCATCTATTCTTATTAAAAGAACTTATAAAATAATATAAATAAACCTATGCAATGTACGACAGTCACCTCTAGTATATAAGAAAAATTTACTTAATAAATCATTAATGACACTCTAAAATATCTTTTGTTAATAATGTTATAACATTATAATATTAAAATTTATGAATAAAATTCAACATTATCATAAATTACTTTAGTTAATCATAAAAATTTGAATGTATTAAGATAAAATGAAGTATATGTGGACTTATGTGTTTATATAATTTAAAGAGGATTTATTTAAATCATAAGTCAAAAGTTGTCAAAATATAAAATTGACTAAAAATATATCAATAAAGTGGTAGAAAATATTAAGATGTATGTTTTCAAAAATTTAATAATGAAAGGTGAAAAAGTTATATAGGTTTTTTATGTAAAAAATCACTAACACAACATTATAAAAAATTAAACTACTTTTTAAAATAAAAAACATTATTTTATTTTGTATTAAACATTAAATATTTAATTTCTTATGTAAAAATATAGAATTGACCAAAGATATATTAATCAAATGGTGGAAAAAAATTAAGATATATTATTTCAAAAACTTAGTGATGGAAGTGAAATGTTATATAGGTGCATGTAAGCAATCACTAATACAACATTAAAAAATTTGAATTATTTTAGATTAACTATTAAATGTGTGATTTTAATTCTACACTAAGATGCATTATGTAACACCCTAGCCTAAAACAAAGCATTTGGTTTAAAATTAAACATTAGTACCAGAAAAAAAAAAAAAGAAATGAGGATTACGATGCACCATAAGTGATCAAGTGCATCCTAAAGCCCTCTCTTCCTTCATTTTCACGTCTGGGGCTTCCTTCCTAATGCACTGTTCTTTCATTTTTATTTTTCCTTTCTCTGTTACTCTCTTTCACTCTCACTCCCTCTATCACTTGCAGTCTCTTTCTTCTTACTCTCTCACTCACCACGGCGGTCAACCTTCCCTCCACCATACACCGCCGTCGCATCCCTTTCTCTCGATTCAGCTTCTTTCTCTGCTGCAATTCTGCTCCCCTGTCGCGGTTCTACTTCTCTCTTTGATGTGGTTCTGCTTGTCCTTCTCCACCGCGCTCTTCTTCTCTGTTTGCCATGCTCTGGATGGAGGGAGGTGGCTTGCTTCTTCCAACTTAGCTCACTGCTCCTTTGGTGAGCTTATCTTGTGGTTGTTGAAATAAAAATGTCCTCAAGCAATAGTTTTCCTTCTTGTGATTGCCAAGTATTAGTTTCCTTTACTTTTGGTGATGATTAGTTTCTATGTTGAGTTGATGGTTTTATGGATGTGCTCATGAGTTTTGTAACAGCCTTATGTTTTAAGATTTAGATCTTTCAAGCTTGAAGAATTATAATTGGATACTTTATAATGTTTATTTTGGTGTATGTTGGTAACTCTTAATTGATGATTAATCTTTGAGTATCATGGGTACTGGCAAGTGAAATAATCTTAATTCATTTAATATTACTTATTAGCACCATATGTCTGAGTTAATTGTTCTCTATAAATTTTGATTTTCGGATAAGTTGGTAAAACCCCGGGATAAGGAATCTGGGGGTTTTTATGTTCTGAGATATCTTGGGTTAATTCCTGGCACAGGCTAATTGCATGTGAATGGTGACGTTTTGATGCCGGATTCCCCTGGGATAGCGACCAAGATTCCGAGATGCCATAACCTCCAGCTGCTTCTTCTTGGTTTAGTCTCTGAGTAATAGTATATTTATAACTTGTTTTCTGTTCTTATTTTCCTAAATATATGTTTTGACAGCTACTCATTTTCTAATCGTACTTTTGAAATTGCTTATATTAGTATTATGTTATCTAGTTTTAGACATTCACAGGTGGGACAAGTATTTTGAGGAAATTACTCTCCGATGCTCCAATTTAGTTTAAGAATTTCAATTGTTGTTATCAATTGATGTTTAGAAACTAAATATCTAATTGCTTTGGAACTAACATGTTGTTTTAATATGATGAATTCGGACAATAGAAGTATACAGATTTTGGTATAGTAAGTTTTGAAATTGATTTCCGTAAACTAAGTTTAAACTTAATATTATCGGCAGAATTGAAAAGGTTTGGAACTTGTATAGTAGATTCTAAAATTTAATATGCTTGGAAACTATATTAGATTTTAATATTATAGGAGTTTAAGACTTTGATGAATTTAATTTTTCAAATAAAGTTAATTATGAGCTTTCTTTGAGTTTTGGATAAACGGTTTTTCTTGGGAGGGACCTTTAACAGAACTGTATGCTAACGGCAGTATACGTTAGCCCTGGGTGCACCTTGGTTTGGCCAACCCAACTAGCAGGGGTGTTGCTAACCCGGCGTGACGGCCACACATCCAGATCTATTTGTCGATCTTTTGGCATAGAACCGTTGGCGAGATATCTGTTCTCGTTGATCCTTCGAGGACACCTGTTGGTGAGACTTGTCTGTTCTGTTCTGTTCTAACTCTGTAATTGAGACCTCCCCTTCTAAACTTTAGAATTGGTTTTGTTTTATTTTTAAAACTAATTTTGACTCCATATTCAAATGTACTTCATTTATCAATAGTTGGAATCGTTAATTTGTTAATGAGGACTTTTATTAAAAATTTTATTTTATTTTCTGCTTTACCATCTTCTGGTTTCATGCAACATGTTTGATTTGGAATATCTTTTGTATATGTATAAGTATATCTGTATATAAATCTTTTATGAGAAAATCATTAATTAATTATATTTATTTTAATAAAAACTCGTGCTTACACTTGCCCCACTCCCTGTTATAAGTATATTATCTCTTACTGAGTCGGCTTGACTCACTCCTCGTTCTTCCTCTATTTCAGAGCTAGGTACAGGCTGTGATTGGTTCCTATGAGTAGCTAATGGTATAGAAGTTCCACGAGCTCAGTCCGTTAATCCGTGTGGGCCTCCAGGTTGTCAATGTATTTTGATCTTTATATAGTTGAATAATTATGTAAATATCTTTAGTTATGCTCCATAACCCACAGGCAGGGTTTGGCTTTCGTTGTAATATATTTATATAGAATTGTAATAGGTTTTGTTTTTGAAAAGGGTATCTATCCTTATGTGTGTCTAGCATGTTCTGAATCTTGAGGGCATTCTGAGAATGCTTGTGGTTCCTGAGTTTGTATTTTGATATTGTTGATACCCTGGTTCTGGGACTGGTCGGTATCTTTCTAGCTTGTAGCAGGAATCTTTTTGTACTTTGGAAAATGCTCAATTTTTAAGGGATATTTTGTCCGTTTTATAACATAATTCTTGGGTAGGCTTGCTAGGGAATTGTATTCTCTAAGCGTCGGTCATGGCCTTAGTTGGGTCATGACACATTAGTTTAGTTAATTATCAAAGTTTGAATATTTTGAGATAAAATGACTTACATAAGACCTATGTCTATATATAATTTTAAGTGAGTTTTGCTTAAATGTTAAGAGAACAGTTGTCAAAATCTAAAATTGAGTCAAAAAATTATTAATCAAAGATGAAAAAAAATATTTTATTATTATATATTAACTGTTAAATGCATAATTTTTTTATCTATACAATTATATTTTGCAGATTGAAGCATTTGGTCACCATCTTTTAGTTTCTAAGAAATGTTATTATTGCCTAAGTAAACACTACTTAAACTATGGATAAAGACGTGATTTAAAACTTTGAAACATTTGGTTACCAAAAAGGCTTCTATGCTAAATATTGCTTATAGAAGTATTTTAATATTGCAAAACCTAAGTATTTTAATATTATCTTACGTATATTTACAATAAATTTTCATAAATTTTGTATTAAGCGGTTATAGAAGATAAAAAAGGTTAAGAAAGGGTTTTTAAGAGAAATGAAATGTCAAAATAAATATAATTCATAATGATTAAAAATTTAATTAGAAAGATGTTACATAATAATTGCAATAGAGAAATATTAATAAATTAATAAAATACATGAAAAATTACGAAATAATTAAAATTTTAAGAATTAAAAAAATTAACATTAAGACAAAATGTCATGCTGGCATAGATAATGAAAGAACTTTTATATTAGATTATATGAAAAAATTTTACAATTGCTTTTTTTTTTTTTTTTAAACTTGATCTTAATTGTATTTTGATAACATTTTTTTTTTGGAAAAATACATCTAAATAAAATTCCAATTTCTTGCATTATCTTACATGTATTTAGAATAAAATTTCATAAATTTTGTGCTAAATGGTTATAGAAGAAAATAAGTTAAGAAAGAGTATTTAAGAGAAATGAAATGCCAAAATAAATATAATTCATAGTAATTAAGGTATTAGCACATAATTTATACAAATACTACTATTACCTTAATGCAAGGAAACATTTGTTTTTATTAGCACAATTTTTCAAAAGATTAATGACAAAATAAAAATGGAAATTGAAGTAGTGGTTGAAAAGAATGAACTCGATATAAAGAGTGTTTTGGCATATGATTTATGTACATTTTAATAAGGTGCAGAGTATTATTGTTCACCTTATTCTATGTTAGCATCTCTCATAATTATTATAACTAATTCAATATATCTTACCTTTAACAACTACTTTTTCTCCTATGTCATTCTTTATGAATCTTAACACCCCCCCGCAAGCTGGTGGCTAGAATATGTCCAACAAGCTAAGCTTGGGAAAGAATGAGGTGAAAGAGCTAAATATTAGGGTTTTCCCTTCTAGTCAAAGGTCAAAAATAGTAATAGGGCGCGTTTGGATAAGTTTTTTTGCCCAAAAAATCATTTTTTCACTAAAAAAATCACTTTTGACATATTTGGATAAATTATTAAAAATAATCATAATCTCAAAAAAAATTTATTTTTAGCTTTTTTATAGAAGCTGAAAAGATTAGTTTTTGAAAAAAATCAGTTTTCAACTTTTTCAGTTATATATAAAATTTTAGTTTCAAAATCACTTTTTTCAAAATGTGAAACAAACACACCCATAATCTCATTAATCTTGAATAAGTTTTCTCTTGAACGATATGACAATCAATGTCCGAATGTTTGAATCTCTCATAGAAAACTGGGTTGGCCACAACATAAAGTGCACTTTGATCATCACAATAGAGGACAATAAGGCATGAACACTGAATGTGAAGATCCTGCAATAGATAAGTAATCCACTAAAGCTCACAAGTAGTGGTGGCACTCAGCCTAAGTAGAAAAGCAAGAAAACATTGTCTGTTGAGGCAGCTTTATACTCAATCAATTTCCATAATATATTGATGTTGGGGAATATCCAAGAGCGAAACAATAACTACAAATGGATTTCCTACCACCAACAAAACCACCTTAATTCGCTTCATACTCAACCACTTTCCTTGTAAGTTAGGAGGTCAAAATTTTTTAATCCAAGCTTATCAAAAGCATCTAAGAATATGATGTTTGCTAAACATTCTTAATTTATGAAAACCCTCTTTACCTCGGCATCAATCATCATGGCCGAGATGACCATCATATCATTATGTCCAAGAACAATTCCTTCGAGGTTGGAGCTTGAGAAAATGATCTCGGGAGTAAATAAAGGTTTTTAGGTCTTCTTTATTTTCTCAAATATTAGGCTTAGGACCTCCTAGAGGTGCTTTTTGTAGGCAGACTTCATCGTGCCACCTCTTGCATATCCTCCAGCGATGATGTTGATGGTTCTCATAACGGCCTCCATTCCTTCTTAATTTTCCTGGTCTTTCCCAAGTTCAGAAGTTCTTTTATACCTGGGGCTCTTTCTTTCTTCATCCTTCATGGCGGAAGCTCTCCTTTTCCTTGGACTTCTCTGGGAGTTGACATACCTAGCCAATCTCCCTTCTCAGATAAGCTGTTTAATCACACCCCGAAGGTCGTAACAGTCCTCTATTTTACGCCCAAAACTGTTATGATTCTTTCAAAATAAGGACTTGTTAGTATTAGCCCTTATCCCAAGTTCCTTTGGTTTCAAGAATCTCTCCATTTGCCCGACCTCCTTGTACAAATTGTAAAAGATGTGTTGAAGGGAGTATGGTTGCGAAACTTTCCAACCCTTGGTGTCCGGATTATCTTCGAATGCATTCTTCCCTTTGTGGGCTCGATCTCTAAGCACCATGATTCTTTCTCGCATTTGCTATAGCTTTCTATGTTTTTTCCAGGTATATGTATTTCTCTGCCCTTACCTGGATCTTGTCCATGGTCCTTGCTGGATGCTTGGATATCCTATAAAGCCCTAGGTCGGAGTCCATTGAGTAAGGAGAGGACTGCAACCTAAGTCTCTAATTCTTCCACCAATAATGTCTCTACATTGAAATGCTCAAAAAAATCTTGAAGCGGCTCTCCTTGTAGTTGGGATACTCCTAGCAAGCTAGATACCAGTTTTGACTTGAGCCTCCCGTTGTGAAATGAGTCAAAAATCGAGATGCGAGTTCCGAGAATTTGTTGATGGACCTTAGAAGTAGCGAGTTAAGCTATTTGAGGGTCGCTTTCTTTAATATGATCGGGAAAGCTCTGCACTTGATGGGGTTGGAGGCCTCTACTAGAGTCATTCTACACTTGAAAGCATCCATATGCTCTTGGGGGTCCGTGCTCCTTCATAAGGCTCCAAGTCAGTTGGGAATATGAACTTTTTAGGGAGTGGGACACTTATAATATTGTCGAAGAACGACATTTCATCACCATCCTCTGAGTCTTCGTATTGATCCGAGTGGTGCCTCGATTGCCGGTCCAAGCTCCTCGCCGGGAAGGCTGCAACTAGGCAAGATAGAGATGGCAGCGTGACTGCTCACTTCGAGGCTCCCTCTGATGTCCGTGCTCATTCTCTCGAGGTCAATCATCACTTCGGGGGGTAAGGCTCTTCATTGTGGTCAATGATGACATGGTTAATTGTGGTCACTACTCTTATGATCTCGATGGTGATGGTCACGATGACGTCATACGTCCTAGGTTTCTCTCATTCGCTTAAGGTTTTGTTCTAGCTTCCGAATGATGGTGGCTTGGTCCCATATGATGGACACCATTTCTGCGTATGGGATAGGGTTCTCCAGGGCTCGCTAGGCCTTGGACATTAGAAATTAGCTAGGGACAGGACCAAGGAGCGATGAGCCACTATATTTTGGATGTTGTGCTAATCTTCAGCATCCGATGCTGACTTAGAAGCCATGCGTCCATCCACTACTCCTGGAGTAGTAGTGTTTCATTATTCATGGGGCCATGTGCCATCACCGGGTCCTACTTGCAATTAGTAGACATGGTGGTTGAAACCATCAGAAGAATGAAGAAGAAGCAGCTTCAGGTTCCCATAAGCGGTGCCAAAGTTTGGAGGTAGGTTGCTATATCCTTGAAAATGAAATGCTCCGAAGGGGATTGGGACTCTGAAGCTGTCGAAACTTTGTTATTAGTGGTAAGAACTTCAACTCCATAACGGTGGAGGTGTACTTGGAAGGATTCTAACACTTAAGTCAGCGAGCGCAGGACATACTAGTGTATATGTAAAATAGCATACTTGATTTTAGAGGTTGGCCACTTATTTATGGACAAAAATGGATGAGAATGAGTGTAAGTGTCTTGCAATTCAGAGGTTAGCCATTTATTTATAGACAAAAATGGATGAGGAGGAGTATGAGTGTCCCGCGATTCATGGAAGCCACCTTGAGATCCTCCAACGGCTTCGTGCATGTTGGTGAGTTGGAGATATGTGGCAGCGCATTGTGAGTACATGCGATTCCATCTCGTTCGTGAATGGATTCCAAAATTTTAATCTTCAGGTTACGAGGGTGTGCCACTCTTCCTAAGTAAGTTCTGAGTTATGCCTCGGCCATATACCACATGAGCTCTGACTTGGGCCGCATTTGCCCAAGTGTAGTATGGGCTTTAATGAATGGACCATCATACAAGCTCCAGGAATCTAGTCTGGAACAAATTGATTATACATATTTAGGGGTGAAAGTAAGGATGGCAATGGGTATCCATAAGGATGGGGATATACCCCCCACCTTCCATCCTTGTTTAGAAATTTGCCTCCTGTCCCTGTCCTCATTCCTCATTCCCCGTGGGGATTTAAATCTTGGCAAATATCTACAAGTTTATGCGAAAAAAAGTTAACAAAGAGAAAAAGAGAAAAATTATACATAAAAAATCTTAAACTGGAATAAAGTATTCATGAATATCCATAATATATTATAATGTTAGTAACACAATACAATCTAAATTAAAAATAAAAATACATGATGCAAAATCCAAGTTATTGTAAATTTTATTTTTTGTCAAAGTTAGCTAATTTTGGTTAAAAGTTTAGTCTATCATATGTTTATTTAGAATCAACTTGATTTCATTGTGTATTATTGTTAAAATATATTTGTCAGTTAGTATATATATATATATATATATATATATATATATATATATATATATATATATGGTACATAAATGGGAATTTAACGAGTTTCCATAGAGCGGAAATCTCATCCTTTGCCCAGTTCTATTTAATAAATGGGACTTTGTCCCCATCTCCATGGGGACCAAATTAGTCCCCGTACTCGTCTTCATCCCCATCGCAAGTAATCCTTGCAGATACTCGCTTTGGCAAGTTTTTTTGCCATTCCTAGATGAAAGTAGACTAGGCTAGGCTAAGCTTTAACTTAAAGAGGTTTGCCATGCATTACAAATATGCAGTCCAAGCCTGAGCCTGTCACTTGATATAGGCTTTTTTTAGGGCTTTGACCTGGCCTTTTTAAAAGTCTAGCCTAGCCCGAAAGCCTATTTAGAGACCTACCTAATCGTAAAATTTTTTAATAGATCAAAAAGTCTACTCTTAAATAAGCCAAAAGGCTTCTAAATATGCCCAAAAAATATATTTCTAAATATGTCAAGAGGCTTTATATATAGGTCAAAAAGTTTATTCAAAATATATCATAAAGTTTCGATTATCATTAGAATTTGTGAAATAATAATAATATAGTAGAAATAGGCTAACTTGTTGGGCCTAATAAGCCTTTTTCATAACTTGTAACCTAACTTGTTTGGTTAAAAAGGCTTTTTGAAAAGCCTGAGTCTAGCTTATTTACTTAAAAAGTAGGCCACAATAAGTCGAATGTGGACTAGGTCTAGAAATGGCAAAACGGGCTCAACTCACCGGATTGACCCACCTAACTCGCGAGCTTTGGCAGGCCGAGCGGGTTGGCCCGGAAGACCAAGTTTGTCTCTTTTTTTTTTTTTTTTAGGTTCAAGAGTATTTTTAAAAAAAAAATTAGATTTTTATTATAGATTATGTTGTTATTATACTTTTATTAATTTGTGAACTTTATATTATAAATTTATAGTTAATTATTATTTATAAACTTATTTATATATCCTAATTAGTTTATTATATTTATATTTGAGTTAAATTTGGATACAAATTATGTAGTTTAATTATTTTGTTCTATTTTATTTAAGTAGATTTTTTATTCAATATATTTTTCTAATTTTTAAAGTAATTTAACTCATAAAAAATATTAAAATAAATTTCTTTATATTTTTTATTTTTTGACTAGTCAACTAGCTAACCTGCCCTTAAATGGGACAGGCTAAAATATTGAGCCCACCTTTCTAATTCGGCCCGCCCCACCCCGCCCCGCCCCGCCCCACTTTTGGCTAGTTGGGGTGAGCCGGCCCGCTTTGCCATATCTAACTAGGTCGAAGGCCCTCGACGAGCCACTAGCCTACTTCTAACTCTGTACATACTAATATATTGGTAATTAGACAATATATAAATGTAAGAGAAGACAAACCAATGTGAAATAGAATACCATGCAATGTTTACTTAAGTTAGCTAGTGATATAGTCAAATAAATTGTTGATTATTAAGTCCTATATTACTTAAGGATATAGTTAAGATAGCTTTTTATATACACTTGTGCATCCCTCACTCTTGATCTACCTTTCAGATGGAGTTAGACTTACAATCTTAAGATGGTATCGAACTCTATTGTAAGCTTTATGTTGGGTCACCTAAAGATGTCTAGTCCCGTTAACTTCACACTCCAAATGTCCAATCCTAGGCATGAAGGAAGTGTTTTAAGTCTCATATTACTTAAGAATTTGGTCAAGATAGCTTTTGTATACACTTGTTCATTCCTCCGATCACCTCTTGCGATAACTTTTGGTGTATTATTTGGCCTACAATCTTAATACTTATATCCGTATCCAAATTTACAATAATGCACGCGAGATAAAGAAAAGCTTGGAAAAATAGCAACATTGACTCCTTTAAATGACTCAATTGATAAAATTAAATATATATTATATATTTCACATGATTGAAGGTCCAACAAAACAATGCCAAAACAAATATGAGATTAACAAAGCAACTGAAAACATAACAAAAGTTTGTGTATCAAGTAGAATTTTTAATACTTTAAATTTGATTGAATTCCCAAACTATTGCTTGCAACAAAAAGAAGAAATATAAATTATGCTCTTTAGGAATATAAATATTTGGTATTAGGATTGTACAACTAGACGACATTTTATATTACCTAGCAATCTTTTCGAATATCAAATAGAATAATGTGAATTGCCAGTTAGATTATCTATGTATACCAAACACTACATATAGAATAATCAGAAATGTAAAAAGTGACAATCTTTTTAAGTGGTGATTTGAACTGCTAGCAATCTTAAAAAAAAATCATTAGATATATTAGTTGTTAAAAAAAATGAAAACACCTAAAATAGTTTTTAATAATTATAAATGTCAATTATATTAGTTATTTTTAGGGGTTAATGTATTTGTTGACCAAAGACTACTGTGACCAATGTTTATAATTCTTGAAAATAATGGTGGAATTTTCATTTTCCAAGGACTAGCATGTCCAATAATATTTTCTTTCAAAGACATACATGAGAGTTTACTATAATTTTGATGAAATTATGTTAATACTTTTCTTTTATCTAGAACTAATTGTCACATATTATTTATTTATTTATGGAATGTGGAGGTTAGCAAATTTGGCATTTTGTTTTAAATACAAAATCTACGCTTCTCCTCATTGAATCGATTTATAATTTTAGACAATTTTATAATTTTATTTATCCACATTAACTGCTACTTTGACTTTTATTTTTCCTAATTAATACCTATTCTGCACTATTTATCTCAATATTACTTTTTTTTCTATTTTTCAATTATCTAAATAATATATTAGTCATTAAAAATTCAGGTGATAGTATTATATGTTGGGTAAGTACATTCAATACTAATTCAATAAAATATTTTTATAAAGGTTGTATAATATTAAAATAATATTTACATTCAAATAATATTAACCAATTCACGTAATATAACTAATACTTCACCTGTTTTAAAATTATATGAATTATAAGGAAATGTTTGAATTATGTTACTTGAATTTAAAATTTTATATTATTTTAATACTACTTTAATATCTCTTTAAAATATATAAAAAATTACTTGAACAACTTAGTAAATAATTCACATACTTCTTTACATGTCTTTTTAAGGTTTTTTTTTTTTACTATTTTAACTTAAAAAAATATTAATTTTCAACATTTTTTTACCGAAATGTATTATTTTTTGGATTGTAGTGAATTCAATTAAGGTTAGATCAAATTCATTACTGTTAAAATTTATCCTAAAGGAACAGAATTCAATCAAGAGTAGATAGTATTCAACATTATTCATGTGAATAGTATTGAATTCGATCCTATTAGACAAACCCCCCTCTGAATGCCATGAGTCTTCTATGTGTGAGTATTTGAGTTTTGTGACACTGATAGTCTAAGTTTAGGTGTATTCTGTGAGAGTTTTGAAAACTTTTTGCATTTGAGCTTTGTAACACTCAGATAGTAATTTGTGAGTTTTCGAAGTATTCTGTGAGTGTGTTGAGAGTTTTCTATATTTTAAGTTTTGTGAAAGTTTTGAAAGAAATTTTAGAAAATAGTTTTGAGAGAGTTTTGGGAAAAAAGTGTGAAAAAAATGGCTGAGAGTTATATACTTGTTCATCGCAGTGGTGAAATTACAAACACATATGAAGATGTAACTTTTTGCAGCCAAAATCCTTAGTTTACAGTTGTTCACCCACCTATTACTTTATTAGAGCTACAAAACACAATTCTGTAAAAGGTAGGCCAAAAAAATAACAAGCAAATCATGCAAATATTTTATTAGGTACCCATGGCTATTGGAAAAGGTGTGCTCTACAATAGAAGTTGGCAGCTGAGTAGCGATGATGATGTTGGGCTCATGTTCAATTTCCATGCCCAATTTCTAGATATTCGTATCATCAAGTTGTTTGTTGTTTTAAAGGAGTCGCACTTGATCTTCAATGCGTTCTCCAACTTTTGTGATGGCAAGTCCCATACAGAATGAAAATGTTCAAAATGAAAATGCGGATGATTTGATGGGTGGTCCAAGCTTCCATCAGCTTGCAATGCAGATTGCGGAGCCACTCTCACGTGTTGGTCCTAATATAGGTTATGATTTTACTATTGATGATGAAGATGATGAAGAGAAGCCAATTGAAGTTCTAGTTGACAGTGATAATGGCGAAGATGGAGTGGCAGGGCCTACGACCCATAGCTAACCATCTAAGACCCAATCTTAGTCAAACGAGCATGTTGGCCACTATTCATCTGTAAATCTGGAAGTGATGCATATGAAAACTTTTCCAAGGTTTCACATTATAGATGGGGGTGAAATGCCAGCATTGACAGGAGAGAATGAGTTATAGGTGGGATAATAATTTAGTGACAAGGAAGCTGTGTTATTTGCGATAAAAAATTACAAGATCCAAAGATCGGTTGAGTACAAGGTCTTGGAGTCAAACCAAATAAAATATCATGGCAAGTGCAAGTACTTTGGAAATGGGTGTAATTGGAGCATACGCATGACATATCGCCGAAAAAGGAATTGTGGAAAATTCGAAAGTATAACGGACCACATATATGTATGTCCGTATCGCTTTCGCAAGACCAACCCCAGCTGGACACTAATGTTATCTGTGCCACCATATTTCCCATCATGCAAGTTAATTCAACTATTTCTATTACAGTCCTGCAAGGAGCAGTGGAGAATAGGTTTGACTCCAAGACATCGTATAGAAAAGTGTGGCTCGCCAAGCAAATGGCTATTTCTTGTATTTTCGGCGATTGGGAAGAGTCATACAATAAGCTTTTGAGATGGTTACAAGGTCTTCAAACATTTATGCTAGGTACAATCTTCGAATTTTTAACTCTGCTATACTATGTGCGAAATTTTGTGAACCTTAATGTTGTGATGTTCCACCAATTGTTTTGCTAGGTACAATCTTCGAATTTTTAACTCGGCCATACTATGTGAGAAATTTTGATGACCATAGCTTTGTGATGTTCCATCGCTTGTTCTGGACTTATCTACCATGCATTGAAGCATTCAAATTCTGTAAACCATTCATTTTAGTGGATGGTATGCATTTGTATGGCAAATATGCTGGGACATTATTGATAGCAATTACTCAAGATAGTAACTCAAATATTTTGCCCATTACATTTGCCATGGTGGAGGAGGAAACAGCAGAATCATGGTCATTTTTTTTTTTTTTTACTAATCTTCGGTAGCATGTGCTACCGCAAGAGAGTATTCTCATAATTTCCAACAGGTATGCTGCTATCAAAGCTACTATAAATACAGAAGGAAATGGTTGGTATTCTCCACTAGCTTATCACGCATATTGCATTTGCCATATCGTCTCAAATTTTGCGGTAACATTCAAGAGCAAAGATGTAAAAAGAGCTCTGATGAATGCGGCATATGGAAAAACTCATCGAGAGTATCTTTATTATCGCAAT
Organism: Pterocarpus macrocarpus; assembly: GCA_031439585.1. Taxonomy (NCBI): domain Eukaryota; kingdom Viridiplantae; phylum Streptophyta; class Magnoliopsida; order Fabales; family Fabaceae; genus Pterocarpus; species Pterocarpus macrocarpus. The sequence goes on from CM062514.1 coordinate 14,332,210, forward strand.
TTGTTGAGAGATGAAAATCTAGTCATGTGTGAATGGATTGATAGAATTTCCATTAAAAAGTGGGCTCAACATGCTGTCGAAGGATATAGGTTTGGGCATATGACGACCAATTTGTCTGAGTGCATTAATGCTATTTTGAAGGGTACTTGGAAACTTCCAATTACGACTCTGGTGAAGTCCATTTATTTTCATCTTATTGAGCTGTTTGTCAGAAAAGGAAGGGAGGTGGAGGTCCAACTTACTGTTGGACAAATATTTTTGCAGGCCTTCCAACAAGATATTGAGGAGAATAGACTATTGATTGGTACTATAATGGTGTCTGGATTTACCCGGTTAAACTCGTCATTTATGGTACAAGAACTCAAACCAATAGGGGGTTGGACTCAAAAATTATAGGGTGAGGTTAACAGATCGATGGTGCGATTACGAGTACTTTCAAGCACTGCACTGCCCATGCTGCCATGTGATCGCTGTGTGCGCATATGCATGACTTGACTAGACTAGTTTTGGTGATGATATATAGAGCTGTCAAAGTGGGTTACAACCCGTGAGCCAGTAAATTTTTAGATCATATAAAAGTGGATCAATTTGACCCAACCCGTATAACCCGGGAGTTAAGTGAGTTCAACCCGGGTTGGA